>JBBPFJ010000072.1:270431-742121 GCA_037975025.1 Excoecaria agallocha | reverse complement strand
CAAAGGATCTGAAGTGTATTTAAATGAAGTCCAGATTAACTAAATAATTTAGGAAGCCTAGATTAATTCATTCCCCAGAATTCTAATAGTCCTAAACCAATTAGACATAGATTTTTAGCCTAGGACATATGGAAAATATGTTAGAATAATGGCAAAGAGTGCACCCTCCCCACTCGGTCAAATCGAAAGAATAACCGTGTGTTTGTTTGTTTTTTTGGCTTTTTAAAGTTTTGAACATTTATCAAAATTATAAAGATATACAGAATAAATGCTGCAAATGCCAAACTGTGGCTTAGTGGACTTATTCACCCATGCGGTTCGAATCCTAAGGCAACTTTTTTTAAAATTTTTTTATTATTTTTCATATTAGAAATTATAGCTAATTTTTTATATTATTTTTCATATTAGTTTGAATCATATGACAATCATTTTTTTCGGCAAAAAAATTGGTTAATTAAAAGATGAAAATAATGTAAAAAAAATTAGTTATATTGGTAAAAAAATTAGTTAATTAAAATTTCGAAACGTAAGGTAACCTTTTTTTATTATTCTTCATATTAGAATTTATAACTAATTTTTTATATTATTTTTCAAATTAGTTTGAATCATATGACAACTATTTTTTCAGTATAAAAATTGGTTAATTAAAATATAAAAATATGTAAAAAATTAACTATATTGGTAAAAAAAAATAGTTAATTAAAATTTTGAATCGTAAGGTAACTTTTTTTAATTTTTTTATTATTTTTCACATCAGAAATTATAGCTAATTTTTTATATTATTTTTCATATTAGTTTGAATCATATGACAATTATTTTTTAGGTAAAAAAATTTGTTAATTAAAATATGAAAATATATATAAAAATAATAATATATTGGTAAAAAATTAAAAAAAAAATAGTTAATTAAAATATGAAAAATAATGTGCAAAATTTAAACAAAAAAGAAAACAGTTGTTCATAAGATTTGATCCTGTGACATGGGGTGGATTTTTTGCCATTAAGCCACAGCTTGGAATCTGTTGGCTTTACTCGACATTAAGCCACGCAATTTAATTTAGGCAATTGTCCTACATTTGATATGCTCCTGCGGGAATAAAATTACCTATTTCTCTAAATTCTTTCTGAATCCCCCCACTTTTCAAAATTTTTCTTAAAAAAACATTATTTAAATAAAAATCCCGCATGAACCGATATTGCCGAAAGAGCAATCCATTGACTTAAAACTTTCTATCATGAAGTCAATAATGGAGGCGCTGAATTAATTGGGTAAAATTAATATAAATTAGAAGACAAAATTTCATTCAAATAAATTATTTTTGTACTCTTTACATCGCTCATCTCACTCATGGCAGCCTCACTGTTCTTCCACCTCATTTCCATGCTTTTATTTTCCAATCAAGTTCTTGCTATAGCTGTTGAAAATGAAGTAGCAGTAGCAGGAGCAGAAGCAGATGCCTTACTGAGATGGAAAGCTAATTTTGATATTCAAAGCCAATCTTTGCTGTCTTCTTGGACTTCAGGCAGACCTTGCAATTGGTATGGTATTCACTGCAACAAAGCTGGAACTGTCACTAATATAAGCCTTCAAGATTCTGGTCTCTCAGGTACTCTTCAAAGTTTCAGCTTCCCTTCATTTCCTAATCTTGTTCATTTTAATCTCAGTAACAACTCAATCTATGGCACCATTCCTCCTTATATTGCCAATCTATCCAACCTCAACATTCTTGACTTGTCATACACTAATATCTCTGGTTCTATTCCTGATGAAATTGGAACGTTAGCCTCTCTTGCTTATGTTGATTTATCACACAATTTTCTTAACGGTTCTATTCCAACTTCTATTGCAAATTTGACACAGTTGCCGGTTCTTTACATTCAAAAGAGCCAGCTCTCCGGTCCGATTCCTTCAGAAGTTGGAA
Source organism: Excoecaria agallocha (assembly GCA_037975025.1). Lineage (NCBI taxonomy): Eukaryota > Viridiplantae > Streptophyta > Magnoliopsida > Malpighiales > Euphorbiaceae > Excoecaria > Excoecaria agallocha. Next base: position 740,199 of record JBBPFJ010000072.1, on the reverse strand, counting down.
TGTTGAAATATCTTGCTAAACTTGATCTGTCTGGAAATCGTTTCACCGGTAAAATCCCAACTTCCATTGGAAACCTTACAAAACTAAGGAAACTTTACCTTAATGACAACCAACTTTCTGGTTCCATACCTGAAGAGATTGGAATGTTGACATCTCTAGTTACACTTGCTTTATCACGGAATAACCTCACTGGTCCAATCCCGGCTTCTATAGGAAATTTGAAGTCATTAACTTCTCTTTATCTTACTGGCAATCAGCTTTCCAATTCAATACCTCGAGAAATCGGGTTTTTGACAGAGCTAAGTGTGCTATTTCTTGAAAACAATCAGTTTTCTGGATCTCTCCCTGTAGAAATGAACAACATCACTCTTCTACAAGTTTTTATTTTATATTCTAACAGATTCACTGGTCATTTACCGGACAATATATGCCTTGGTGGTCGCCTTTTAAGCTTTGCTGTTTATGGAAATAATTTCACTGGTCCTGTCCCAAAAAGCCTGAAAAACTGTAGCAGCTTGATCAGAGTCCGTCTTGAAGAAAACCAACTCACGGGAAATATATCTGAAGATTTTGGGATATATCCAGGGTTGAGCTATTTGGATTTAAGCGATAACAAATTCCATGGAGAGCTTTCATGGAAATGGGAAAATTTTTCTGCTTTGTCAACCTTGAAAATTTCAAAGAATAATATCTCTGGCACAATCCCTGCAGCAATTGGAAATGCATCTCAATTGCATTTGCTCGATCTCTCATCGAATCAACTTGTAGGAAAGATTCCAAAAGAATTGGGGAAGTTAACATTGTTTGAGCTTTATCTTGAAGACAACAAGCTTTCAGGAACCATTCCTGCAGAAATAGGCATGTTATCTCAGCTGGAAACACTAAATATGGCAGCGAACAATCTAAGTGGATCGATTCCCACACAACTTGGAGACTGCTCAAAACTATTGTTCTTGAATATAAGCAAGAACAAATTTGCAGACAATATTCCTTTAGAGGTCAGCCAGTTGGACTCTCTTCAAAGTCTTGATCTCAGTTACAATTCGTTAACTGGTGAGATACCACAGCAGCTTGGAGGATTGCTAAGGTTGGAGACGCTAAACCTTTCCCACAATTTGCTGTCAGGTCCCATACCAACTACTTTTGGCGATATGTTTGGCTTGACTGCGGTGGATATATCCTACAATGAGTTGCAAGGCCGAATTCCCAACATTAAAGCCTTTCGCGAGGCTCCATTTGAAGCACTTCGAAATAACACAAACCTGTGTGGCAATAACACTAAACTAAAGGCATGTGTTTCTCCTGGAATCAATGAAGGCACTACGAAAACGGAGAATAAAGTGAAACTTTATGTTATTCTGATTCCTGTCTTGGGTGCTCCGATTCTAATCATTTTCTTAGTTGGAGGTTTCTTAATCGTCCGCCAAATGATTGACAGAATCAAGAAGTCTTGCTTAGAGGAAGGGGAGACCGATTCCAAAAGTGTTTATGCAGTATGGAGCCATGATAAGGATATCATTTTTGAAAACATTATTGAGGCTACAGAAGATTTCAACTCCAAGTATTGCATTGGGGTAGGAGCGTATGGAATTGTGTACAAAGCTGGGTTACCAACAGGTCGAGTTGTTGCTGTGAAGAAACTTCACCAGTCACAAAGTGGAGGACTGGCTGATTTGAAAGCATTTGCAAGTGAGATTGATGTGCTGATGAACATTCGACATAGAAACATTGTCAAGTTACATGGTTTCTGTTCACATCCAAAACATTCTTTTCTGGTTTATGAATTTGTAGAGCGAGGAAGTTTGAGAAATATTTTAAGCAATCCAGAAGAGGCAATGGAGTTGGATTGGTTCAAGAGGCTGAATGTTATTAAAGGAATAGCTAATGCAGTGGTCTACATGCACCACGACTGCTCTCCTCCAATCATTCATCGAGACATTTCCAGCAATAATGTTCTATTGGATTCAGAATTTGAGGCTCATATCTCCGATTTTGGCACAGCTAGACTGTTGATGCCCGATTCATCAAATTGGACCTCATTCGCAGGCACATTTGGATACATAGCACCAGGTACATAGACCTTACATAGAATTTTTCTTAATTATTTGCTCCATTGACTTTGGTTCTGATAATTTCTTGCAACCATATTTTTGCAGAGCTAGCTTACACAATGGCTGTCAATGAAAAATGTGATGTCTTCAGCTTTGGTGTGTTGACACTTGAAATCCTAATGGGAAGGCATCCGCATGATTTAATTTCATCTCTTTCGTCATCATCTTCATTTTTGAAGTCAAATGATCAGCAAATGCTACTTAAGGATGTGATCGATCAATGCCTTCAAACTCCGCAGAATAAAGTAGCCGAAGGAGTTGTGCACGTTGCAATACTTGCATTTGCATGCTTGAGTGAGAATCCCCAATCTCGTCCAACCATGAGGCAACTTTCTTCACATCTAGCGGCTCAATGGCATCCATTGACAAAGCCCTTCTCTGCAATAACATTAGGAGAAATTTTTGTTTAGTAAAATGCAGTATAAGCCTCCGTCTTTTCCTCTTCATGTTTGTACTTAATTTAGTCTTTATTGTACAGCAATAATGTAATATACTAACGCTATTGGCATTTTCTTATTGTCCATTCACCAAATAATTTATTGCAAATTGAAGAGCGCTAGTTTTATATATTGCCTCTGACAAAGCTAACAAGTGGAATATGCATCAGTGGTTTCTGAAATTGAAAGTTCTCCATGTATGGTTGTCATGGTATTAAGTTCCTGTACAAATGGTATATAGAAAATCTTATAATTAGTTTCTTGAAATATAAAGAATAGCTATACAGATCCCATATTACAAGTTGGATATGTTGCTGTCAAAGAAGCAACAGAGACTGAATAGCTCATTTGTTCTTGTTTTCCTTTTTTTATTGCTCACGTAGGATCTTTAATAGCTCTAGGTAAAGTGTTTTTGAGGCACAAGGGATTAGCTACTTGCTCTTACTTTTCACGATAAGCAGATACTGTTATTCCCTTCAAAATTATGGAAAAAAAAAATTGATAAAAGTATAGAACTAACCAGGCTGCAGAAGTTCTTTCAGAGATTTAGGCAACGGTGTGTTTGGTAACATTGATTTACAATACTCCTCTGCAGGTAGAGAAGCATGGCTTCCTTTTAGCACAAGCTGCCACAGAGTTTATGATGGCAGTGATCAATTTTTAATATATACGACCAATATATTATATATATGTTTGCAAAATCAATATCATAATTTTTTTGCTCACACAGAATAAAGCAAAGATGAGGAAGAGATGAAAATCCATAATAAGACAGCTAAGTTGAAATTTTTGACGATGTAATCGAGCATATAAAGATTTACATATAAAAGAAAAATATTTGATATATATATATATATATATATATATATTATTTTTTATTTTTTTTAATTTCTCTCTAGAACTTATATAGAGTAATACTTTAAACTATATTTAAATTATGTCATTTTTTTAATTATATAGAGTAAAATTTATATAAAATAATTAATTAATTTTTATATTATTTTTTGTTATATATATTCGTATATATATTTTAGTTGATAACATCTAATTATATTTTCTTATATTTTAGAATCTATATTTTAACATTAAATTTTTTCCAAAACTTTTTTTGACTTATGATTAAACATGCTAATTTTCAATAAATATATATCAAATTTACTTTATAATATGAGCTAGTAGTTTGTTGAATATGAATTTTGGCTCATATTTTATATTTTTTTTTGTGATTTTTATTTTAAATTATTTTGTATATTTTAAAATCAACCATGTAAAATCTGCAAGGCGTTAATGTTTTATATATTTGCAAAGTATATATACAAGAGGAGTGTGTCTCAAAATAGGAAACAACTACAATTCAGGAAGCACACAAAATAGGAAACAACTACAATTCAGGAAGCAAATACAACAGAATAGAATCCTATTCTACTTAGGACTGTGGTGACTTCCCTTACACTCTCCCTCAAGTTGTACTGGATTAGGAACAACAGTCAACTTGTCCCTAAGCCACAAGAATTGTTGTTTAGACAACCCTTTAGTCAGCAATTTGATCAGAAGAGCGGACATAAGCCACGCGAAGATGACCATGAGCAACCTAATCCTGTACAAAATGAAAATCGACTTCCAAATGGTTACTCCTGTTGTGAAAAATAGGATTGAGGGTAAGGTATGTAGCGCCTAGATTGTCATAGAAAAGACGAGGGATTGAGTCAGTGATAATGCCGATCTCCTTGAGAAACATTTGAAGCCAGTGGAGCTCTGACGTGGAGGAAGCCAGAACACGATATTCAGCCTCAGTAGAAGAACGTGAGACTGCTCGCTGTTTGCGAGAAGACTATGAAATGAGATTATCACCAAGAAAAATTACAAACCCCGTGGTAGACTTGCGATCATCAAGACAACTCGCCCAATCAGAATCAGCAAACCCAGTAAGATTAGAAGATGTTTTGCGAAAGAGGAGCCCATGAGACTTAGTACCTTGAAGATACCAAAAAATGCGTTTGACTGTACCCCAATGTTGAAGGGTAGGAGCATGCATGTATTGAGAGACTTTGTTAACTGCAAACGATAAGTCAGGTCGAGTGAAAGTGAGATATTGTAAGCCACCAACAATAGAACGATAGAGAGTGGGATCCTTAAATGGTTCACCACTTGCAGAAGTCGGCTTTTCGCTACAGTTGATAGGTGTAGCAATGGAACTGGATTGATGCATATGAGCTCTAAGAAGTAAGTCATTAATGTATTTATGTTGATGAAGGAGAAGTCCAGTAGGTAGCCATTCCGATTCAATACCCAAGAAATAGTGAAGTTTGCCCAGATTTTTTACGGCAAATTAAGACTGAAGAAACGTAATAACACGAGTAATGTAGGCAGAGTTGTCTTCCATTAACAAGATGTCATCAACATAAATAAGACAAAATACTTTCATGGCAGCAATAGAGATAAAATACAAGGAAGAATTGGACTTAGAACCTTGAAACCCAAAACTAAGTAGCGCACTTGTGAGACAACGATGCCACTATCTAGGAGCTTTCCTTAAACCATAGAGAGACTTCCTTAATTTGCAAACATGGTCAGGGAAGCGAGAGTCAATGAACCCAGGAGGTTGTTGCATGAACACGACTTCATCTAGGGTGCCGTGAAAAAAAGCATTGGAGACATCCAATTGGGTGACAGACCAACCAAGAGAAACAGCTAATGAGAGAAGCATGCGGATGGTAGTTGGTTTAACAACAGGGCTGTAGGTGTCCTTGAAATCAATTCCAGGACGCTGGTGAAAACCTTTAGCAACTAGACATGCTTTGTAGCGATCAACGGAACCATCAACATGATGCTTAACCCGAAAAATCCATTTACAGCCAATAACATTCTGTGTAGGATGTGATGGAACTAATTCCCAGGTGCCATTGGAAAGTAAAGCATTAAATTCATCAGCCATGGCATGGCGCCATTCTGTATGCTTGATAGCTTGAGAAAAACAAGTGGGGAGAGGAGCGGCTGAAGAAGCAGCAACCAAAGACACTATGCATTGAGGTTTTAGACTTTCCGTTTTGCTTTTGGTGACCATGGGATGCAAGGAACCAGTAGTGTTGGCTGAAGAGACAGTGTTGTTTTGGTCCATAGGGGCAACAATTTGTGAAGAGCTGGGGGCTGAAGTAGTGGGCTGAGGAGTGTCAGATGGTATGCGAGGGGTACTAAATGAAGAAGGTGAGTCATGGGAATTGGCAGTGATGGGTAAACGTGTAGTGGGTATTTGTGTGGTAGGAATGTTGGTTAAAGGATGAACTGGTAAAGTTATTGGGATGGGAGAGATTAATGATTGATATGGAACTGTTGGAGTAGGCGCCACAGGAGGAACCATCCTAGTAAACGGAAAAACCTGTTCATCAAAGACAACATGACGTGAGATGAAGACTTTACCAGTTGAGACATCAAGACATTTATAACCCTTGTGTAGTTTACTATATCCTATAAAAACACATGCACGAGAGCGACAATCAAGTTTGTTGTTAGAATAGGGACATAACCAAGGATAACATAGGCAACCAAATACACGAAGACACCCATAATTCGGATGAATGCCAAATAATTTATGGTATGGAGTATCATTGGCAATGGTGGGAGAAGGAAGACGATTGATGCTATAGGTAGCACAATCAAAGGCAACAGTCCAATAAAACATAGATAAATAACTATGATGAAGCAACGAAAGACCAGTTTCAACGATGTGCCTGTGCTTGCGCTCAGCACACCCATTTTGTTCGGGTGTATGAGGGCAAGAGACACGATGAGTGATACCATATATTGGCGCAAATAAGGAGTAAGAGCTTGAAACTCGCCCCCCCCCATCAGATTGAAACATTTTGATTGGTTTATCGAAATATTTTTCAACTATTGTTCGATATTGAATGAAGACATTAAGCACCTCAGATTTTTGTTTATGAAAATAAATCCAAGAGTATTTAGTGTAATGATCGAAAAATAAGACATAATATTTAAACCCATCAAATGATGTAACAGGAGCAGGCCCCCATACATCCGCACATATCAGCTCAAGAGGATGAGAAGAAAGAAAATCCGATGAAATAAATGGAAGTTTATGACTCTTGCTCACAGCAAAGGCGTGACAAATAGAGTTATGAGAAGGAGAAAATGCAATTTTATTATTGATCAAAGTACGCTTAACTACAAGAATAGAAGAATGGCCCAAACGGGCATGCCAAACATTCAACGAGGCAACAAAAACACTAGCAGTAGGGCTGCATTTATTCAGAGACAGATGATATAAACTAGCACTACTCCGGCCTCTACACAAAATCTCCTTCGTGTCCAGGTCCTTGATAAGAAAATGATCAGAGAAAAATTCAACAGACACACGGTTAGTATTGGTGAAAGCATAAACTGATAATAGATTTCATTTAACAGAAGGGACATGCAAGATATTCTGAAATTGTAAAGAACCAAATCCAACAGAAAAGGAAGTCTCACCAATATGGGAGATAGGAAGAAACATACCATTTTCGATTTGAACTTCCTCCGGACCCTGATACTCGGAGTGGAGGGCAAGGTTATCCAAGTTTGCTGTCAGATGGTGTGTAGCGCCAGTATCAACGGTCTAGTTGGAAGATGGGGCACTGGTGGCTGCAAGCTGAAATGAAGGTGAGGGACTGGTGCAGTTTTATTTCTGGGAGAGGGGCATACATTGGCAAGATGACCAAAACCCCGACAGTTATAACAGGTAATTTCATGAGAAAAGGTACTAGCAGAATGTTGTTTGGGTGCAGAAGCAGAGTGAGATGAAAACTGTTCAGAAGCACCACGAGACCGGCCTCCTCGAGCACGGCTACGACCTCTACCACGATGCTGTCCCAGCACACTACGGGCAGCAAATTGTGCAGTGGGAGCGACTTGATTATTCTGATTAAGTATAGCATGATCTCTTGCTATTTGACGTTCTTCATTGAGTAATAGACCATAAACATGGTCCAAAGTATGCTCTTCCATGTGTGAATCCAATGAGCGGTTAAAAGATCTATAATCAGGACCTAATCCCATGAGGATGGCATCAACTAAATCCTCTTCATGATATGGGTGACCTAAGGCAGCTAATTGATCCGAAAGCGCCTTAGCACGTTGAACATATACAGCAATGGAATCCTCACCTTTATTGAGAGAAAGGATTTAAGATATGAGATTGCGAATCTGAGGTTTGGAGCCGGCAGCGTAGGACGACATTAGTTTGTCCTAGGCCATTTTGGCAGTAAAAGCACCTACTAGTTGTGGTAAGAGTGTAGACTCAATGGAGGATAAGATCCAGCTGAGAACCAATTGATCTCTGCGTTCCCAGTGATCAAACTCTGGATTGGCATCTCCAGTGGCCAATAGTTTGGATGGCACAGGGAGAGAACCATCAACATGTCCCATCAAACCGTGACCTTTAAGCAGAGGCGTGATTTGAGTTTTCTAGAGTAGAAAGTTAGATGTATTGAGTTTGATAGAGAAAGACGGGTTGGGAGGAATAGAGGATGAAAATAATGGGACAGTAACTATCTGACTGCTACCATCGTTTACAAGAACTCCAGTGGAGCTAGAGACGGCTGCAGTGACATCAGTAGACATCTTTGTGGTATTTTTAAACCCTAAAGCTCTGATACCATGTAAAATCTGCAAGGAGTTAATGTTTTATATATTTACAAAGTATATATACAAGAGGAGTGTGTCTCAAAATAGGAAACAACTACAATTCAGGAAGCACACAAAATAGGAAACAACTACAATTTAGAAAGCAAATACAACAGAATAGAATCCTATTCTACTTAGGACTGTGGTGACTTCCCTTACAAACCAAGGATTCTAAAGAAGTAGCACAATATTTATCTTCTCCCTTAATGCTAGGTGCCTCACATTCGTCAATGGTTTGTTTCATAATCTTAGCTTCCTTTGATTGAGATTTTATTGAAGTATAGTTTAATATTTCTGGTAATTTAGAGCTTGAAAAGGGATGGATTGGGCAACCTTAAGTGGCAAGAAGTTGGAGTCATTAGTGGATTTGGTGAAGATAAGCGTCATCCTTTTCGTAAGGACGAAGATTGTCTAGTAAGAAAAATATAGTGGTTGTATTAAATATAAGGTCCTTATCAAATGTTTTGGATTCTGGCCAGTATCCTACATCGGGTGGTACGTAGCCTTTACCACATCCTCCGGTTCTTGCACCTGATTAATTGCAAATCAAGAAGAAGAAAAAAATTGCTTTTCGAAAATTAAAAAAAAAAATTAATTTAAGTAAAAGTTTAATCTCACATTAAGTAGTTTAATGTTATTTAAGTAAAGTGAGAAGAACAGAGAAGAAACAGAGAATTAACAAACCGGTGGTTATAAGTTCTTGCAAAGCTTTAGGCAATGGAGTGTTTGGTAAAATGGATTTCCAGTATACTTCAGCAGGCAGTACGGAAGCATTAGTTTCTCTTAGTATAAGCTGCAACAAAATGTCGAAAAACAATATTAATGATATAAATATAATTAGCTCATATTCTATGATTCATTTATAATCCGTTCATTTATGGTACAACCTAAATCTACCCAACCGTCTATTTGCCACCCCTAAATCTAGGTATTAGGTTTTTATATTTTTTTCCTCCTCCTTAGCCATTTTCTCTAGCCAGCATCAAGAGAAATTCGGCAGCCTCTGTCACCAAAATATCATTTTTTTTTTGTTTATTTTTTGGTGTGGATTATGCATTATAGATGTTCATCATTGAATAATGTGGTTTATAACAACCCGATATTCAAAGTTATCAACTAATCAATAACTCTCACAGGTGAATTTTATCTCATTAGAATTTTGTATATTTTATGAAAAGATCATTAAATTAAAAATTTTATATTTTATATTTTTTGCCTTATTATATAACCGTTTAAATCCAATAAAGAATTATTTGTTGAAGCTGATAATTATAATGATTTCATTGATGTTTTCTTTAGTTTGTTTGACAATTCGCTTGTCTGTTGGATCAATTAAGAATATATAAGATGCAGTTACCCTGACAAAACTTAAGCTATTGTGAAAACTAGAATCATGTCTCTGCAACACGTAAATACTTCCACCACTTTTTTCTTTATTTATTTATTTATTATTATTTTTTTTTTGTAAACTTCAGAATTTTAAGAAAACTATAGTTTCATCTATATCGTGTGAAAATCACAATTATAATGGGGGTAAATTAATTTTATTTCGAGCACTAGATGTCATAGATTAATTATATAAAGGAGAAGCTTTGCTAATTAGAAATCCTTATTCAAATAAGTATACTGTAATTATTTAAAATGGTTAATTATAAAAAAAATCTCAACTACATGGTATTTTTCAATGTTAGACCCGATTTTTAAAATCTTATAATTTCAACCCCTAACTTAGATGAGTTTTCTTTCAATTAAGGGTCTTCGTCAATAATTCCGTTAAATGTTAATAAAACATGTTGATTCAACTAAATAAATGGATCCTACATGTCAATTAAGCCGCCATATCACGTCCCTCTTTTCCAACAAATTAGCGATGGAATTCATCGCTAAAAAAATTTGATTTATTATTATTATTATTATTATTTAATAATTTTAAAATTCCAAAGAATATATATAACACTTGTAATATTTGACTTTGACGTGTGCCTTATTCACCAAATTGCCATTTAACATTTCAAATTTTAAGTTCATGGGTGGCCATTATCTACTAGGATTAGGTAATTTTTTCCCATATCAAACAGAAATTAAGAAAAATATATTAATTATTATTTTATAATTAATTGATATTTAAAATTTATTTGTCCAATTAATTTTAATTTTTATTAAAAATTTTACAAAAAGAATAAGTTCTTCCTTTCTAATATTTAAATATATTTTATATTTAAAGTTTGAACTCAATCTAATTAATAAAAAAATTCATAACGTTTTAGCTTATTTCTTGTATATAAAATACATTAATAATTTATGCATCTGACTTTTTATTCTTGTTGGCAAGCATTAATGAACCAATTGAATTTTAGAAAAATATAAGGGAATTAGCTTTATAATAGAGCTATTGACCAAATGAATTTTAGAAAAATATAAGGGAATAAAATTCAATGGTAATTGTTCGCACTTCACACGAAGATTATGGTCAATTTCACGCTTGGAATATGATATTAGCACATTAGTTGCAAGCATGAAAGCTTTAAGGTGTACACATGGTGAAAATATTAAAATTTAAAATACTAATTATTATAATTTAATAATTTAAAATACTAAAGATTATAATAATAATTTATAATATAGTAATTTTTTATTATATATATATATTTTTATTATCTCCATTCTTCTTTATTATATTTTTTAAATAATAATAATAATAATAATAATAATAATAATAATAATAAAATCAAATATTTTTAGCGACGAAAATTTCTAGGAAAGAAGAAGGTGATTTGGCAGCTTCATTTTCACGTGGAATCCATTTATTTAGCTAAGTCAGCAAGTTCCACTAGCATTGAATGAAATTGTTGACGGAGTCCCTTAATTAAAAGAGAACTTTAAGTTGGGAGTTTATATCGTAAAATTTTAAAAATTAGGTTTGACATTGAAAAATATCCTATAGTCGATTTTTTTTGTAACTAATCCTATTTAAAAATGGAAAAAAAAACACGTGCCCAACTCTTTAAATTTTAATATTTTTATATATTAATTTATATATTTTCAAAAGTTGGCATTGGATCATGCACATTTTAGATCACTTATATTAAATTTAATTTAGACAAAACTAATAAAATTGAGTTGTACATTATATTAATCTCATGTGAGATCAACTTAAAATAACTATAAGATTTAGGGGTGTACACGGATCTGAATTTTTCTATATCGAACCGAAGTATCGAAAAAAAGATTCAGAACCAAACTGTACGTTGACTTTTTAATTAGAACCAAACCGAATTATACTATTGACTTTATTTGGAACGGATTTGGATATTTTACCTAGAATCGGACCGAGAACTGTATTGAACTATACTGAATTGTCTCGTACCGAAAGAACCGATATTTATTCATTATTATATATAATACTAGTAATTTATATGTAAATATTATTTATAATTTTTATTATATATGTACTGCATAAATTTAACTTCATAATTATTTAAATTATATAATTTAATACACAAATTTAAGATAATAATTAGTTAATAAATTAAACTAAATATTTTAATTATTAAGAACAAAAATTTAATTATTATAATAATCATTTTATATATATGAATATGAATGTATAACTAAAATAATTTGTATTTAATTTAATCTATCTTTAATATCACTCAACTACTATTTTATTTTATTTTATTTTATAAATATCTATAATTCTATATAGATATCTAAGTTAATCAATTTATCATATAAATACTTTATCAATTAATTTCATTTACTTTTGGTATCAATTAACTAATAATCATATATTTTTAGGACAATACCTTTATGAATATCTAAATTAATAATATAATTAAATATATTTATTATATATAATGAAATATTACCAATTATTGTATTATATAAGTGTATAATTATTTTATCAATTAATTTTATTTATTTTTAGTGTCATTCAACTAGTATTTATATATTTTCGTACAATACCTATATTAATAATGGAGTTGTAAATCAATAATGTGATTATATATAGTTATTGTATATAAAAAAATTTTATCAATTAATATAATTATATGAGTATGTAATTATTTTATCAATTAACTTTATTTTTCTTTATATCATGAATGGTTAAATGTACTTATATTAGTACATATACTCTCAGGATCACTTAACTAACATTCATTAATTTTTTCACAATACCTATATGAGTAATTGAGTATTTAAATTAACAATACAATTATATACAATTATTATATTAATGAAATTTTACCAATTTGTGTAATTATATATGTATATAATAACCTTAACAAATAATTTTATTTTATTTTTTAGTATCATTCAACTAGTATTCATCTATTTTTGCACAATATCTTTATGAGTAATTGAGTATGCAAATTAACAATATAATTATTATATTAATAAAAATTTACCAAATTGTGTAATTATATATGTATATAATCACATTACCAATTAACATAATTATATGAGTATATAATCACATTAGCAATTAATTTCATTTCCTTCAGCATCAATCAACTAAAATTCATCTATTTCTGTACAATACTTATATAAGTAATTAAGTATTTAAATTAATAATGTAATTGTATAAAATTATTATATTAATGAAATTTTATCAATTAATTTTGTTATATTTAATGAAATTTTCTTTCAGTAGCACTCAAATAATACTATATGACTATATAAATTAATAATATGAATTATATATAGTTATTATATATAATAAAATTTTAGTTGTACATTTTATAAATGATAAAGAAGAAAAAATTAAAAGTTTTTGGAGGGAAAGAAAAATTAAATTTGAAAATTTTTAGGAGGGAATATTTTTATTTTGAGTTTTTAGGGGAATTAAAAATTTAACTTAAAAAATTTATAGTTTTTTTAAAATATTAAAAAATTATTTAAGGTAAAAAAAGGAAGGAGAATAGTTGCACTTTCCCCTCTCTTTCTTCGATTGAAGTCTCTGCTCCCTTCCTCGCCACCTACCTCCCCCCCTCTCACTCTTGCGCTCCACCTCTCACCATCGCGCTTCACCTCTGGCCAATGCCATCCGTCTATGGCCACCACTCTCTTGCTCTCCTTGGTGACAGGCTTAGCTTTACATTTTCTTGTTCTTTTTTTCTTTTTATTTTTCCTTTTTTGTTTTTGATCTGCTTTTTGATGGACTCTTGAGCCTTGATATCAATGGCAGAGGGAAGAGCTCAAAGAGACTTAATAGGTCCTTTATTGGCTGTTAACTTCATAGTTTATCTCATTGTGCTTGGGCTAGCTGGTTGGTCTTTTGACAAATACATCAATGGCTAACAAAACCATCCTTTTAAGGATTTTCTTACTTAATTTTAAGGGTTTTTAATGTATTCAAATGGGTTGACTTTAATTTTTTTTGAATTTTGATAAATCCACAAATTTGGGCGAAAATCCATCAACAAGCTTCATGCTTATGTTTGTGTTGATAGGTGGTGTGATTGGCGCTAGCTCTATGGTTGTTGGGGTTTTTGCACTTCCGTTTATGGAGAAATGATACTTTGGCCTCTGCTTCTTCTATAGCTATTATTTCCTGGGCTATTACCGCTCTTGCTTTTGGGTACACATTTATTTCACTGCCTTTGCTATTTTATTTGCTCAACTTAAATTTAAATTTGATTTATTAATTTTGCTTCCCATGTGAGATTTCTTTAATAATTTATTGATCTTGACAAATAGAATTGTAATGATTTTTTTGCAATCCACTTAATTTATATCCAACATAGTGCAATATAATATAATATATTGATGATATAACTTAAATTTTTGCATAAAATTGAGTTAGCTAGTGATGTTGTGCATTTCTTTTGGAGATTTGGGATGAATTGGAAACAAATTTGGCTATAGAGCTTGAGCTTGTCTCATGGTGCATGAATCAAACTAGTCCTAAGCCAACCAATATGAGCATGTAAGCCAATTATAAATGTTGAAAAAAGGAATCTAACTCGAGAACTTTCACACCTTTAATTAGTGCTGGCAATAAGACCACAAGATCTAATTCTGATGGTGTTACAAAATACTGTATAAATAAAGTAATTTGCATCGCATTCACGTATTTAATTGGTGTCCCCTAAATCAGATTTGGGCCAAAAACTATTGGATAATGATGATTTTTTGAACTGCAGCATAAAAACTATGGTTTATTTTTGTTGATTATCCAAAAGAAAATTTGATAAAAAGACATTCTGAATTATTTAGTTGTTTCATTACAGGATTGTGTGCAAACAGATCATACTAGGAGGGCATAGAGGAAAGTGGTTGGTAAGAACTTTAAATTGGTCGTCAGTGTTATGTACTTTTTTTACCTAAACTAAAAAATTGAAGTTGAAATTGTAATGTCATACCGATAATTTGTAGAAAACATGGGAAGCACTGATCACAATATCAGTTCTTAGTCAACCGATGTATGTGTTGCTTCTTCACTCGAGGATGTTGAATCATCGACATGAACCTGGTTTTCGCAGCCATCATAGTGACCGCGGTATTGGCATGGCCAATGAACCCTAGAATACTACTTATCAGGTCATCTAATAATCAAAACCAAACTTCTTGCCAAAAATATTTGTCTTTAGGTATATAAAACACGCACATCTTGCAACATTATTCTATTTGTATATATGTTTTGTGTGTGCCATCTTTAATACAAGTTTCCTTTGCAATTACAAAAGGAAATCAGTTCAAGTTATGTTAATTTCATTCAGAGTCCAAAAATTTGTCATTGTAAATTAACTTGGTTCCAACCATGCACATAGTGTATAGTATAGGTAATTCGAGAAATTCATATAAAAACAAGAATTCGATTTCGTATGATTTTTAGCGGACCAAATTATTGACTTAAATTTTAATTATATTTGTATTTATTATTGTGTGAATTTATTTTGCAAAATTTTAAAAATATTGAATTATCCAAAGTACTGAATTGTATTATACTGTATTATTGTGTACCCAAAGAACCGAAGAATCGTACCGAATTATTGCAATTTTTTATAGAATTTTACCGAATTGTCCCGAATTTTCAAGACAATACCAATACTTGATTTTTAAAATATCCAAAATTTCAATACAATACGGAGATTTATAAATCTTCGAATTGTACCGTACTATGTACACCCCTAATAAGATTCACCAAGACATAAAATAATTAAAGAAAAAGCCAATTCATTTTACATGTTTAAAATGCTTTTATGTTTTTTTTATTTTTTTTTTATGTTTCGGTGAGTTATACAGTCATTATAAATTAACCTCACACGAAATTAATAAAGTTTGTGCTTTGATTCTATTAGTCCCATTTAACTTGAGTCTTTTAACACCCTCATATACTATACTCTAGGAGGGAACTGGGGATGTTCCCAAACACTCGATCATATCATATCATAAAATATGCTATCAAATGTTAACTCTAAAAATCAAATATCATATACCACTCTACTTTATATACATTTCTGTACAATGTAAGTCTTTGATTCTTATATACTTGTTTACACTTCATAACTTATTATACATTTTATAACTTAAATGTTACAATTTAACAATATATCTACCACTTACACATAAAAACAATCTTCTTTTATCGAACCTAATCCACACTTCGAGTTAGTCTTCAATTTTATACCTACATTGTAAAAAGGCAACTCATATGCTAAGCCATACTCTATTGAACTTATAAGTTGGCAACCGCCTTCCAGGTAGGTGACCATGTCATCCCTTGATAAAGATGAAATAAGAATCCTTATCCAATATAGATAAATAATCAAAAAATCAAAGACTTTTCTTCGAGGCTAAAATTTAAGTCTTGATGTGGATGTTGTTAAACTTCATCGTAAGGTGCATGTTATCAGGCCTTCAATTTATTGGTGTCCACGCACTACAAGAAAATCAGTAAATAGCAACGGAAATTAGCAACCGAATTTGTTGAATTTCCGTTGCTAATAAAAATTAGCAACGGAAAATAGCAACGGAACATTCGGTTGCAAATTTCGCGGTTGGTATTTTTAGCAATGGAATGTATTTTCCGTTGCTATTTTTACCAACGGAATTAGAATATCCGTTGCTATATTTAGCAACCGAAATAGATTTCTGTTGCTATATTTAGCAACCGAAATTAGTTTCCATTGCTATTTCTAGCAACCGAATTGAAGATTTGGTTGCTAAATTTAGCCAAAATTATAAAAAAATTTGCGACGAAATTTTCGTCATTATTCCGTCACTAAATTATATATATATATATATATATATATATTACAAGCCAAAATGTCATTTAAAAGGAGAAAACAGGAAAGAGATACAGATCAACCCAGAACACTAGCATCAGGGTGAGCAAAGCAGAAAGACATTCGAACAAAAAAAAAGAGAAGCACAACTACCAAAGAAATAAGAAACCTATATGAAACCCACATAACTAAAACCAAAAATAATAGCTGAAGCATGCAAGATCTACACCACTACATCATCATAATCAAATAATACAAATTCTAAATGAGATAGATATATATAATATTCCAAAAATGTTTAGCTATGATCCAAGTAAGGTTCTGGGTTATAACTAACATGTCCTAAAGTACTAGATAATAATTTGATTCTAATTTCTCCAAAATTCTATGGTTTTAACAAAGTCCCAAATAAATTAAACTCACAATCAGGTGCACCACTTGCAGACAAATGAAAATTCAAACAAGCCGCCTTTAATTTGGCAAAACTCCTCCCGCATTACATTTGAACCGCAGACACACATACCATACTGCATCAGCTTGTATTAAACATGATTTTGATGGACCTTGAATCAGTAATTTACTCAAATGCAAGTGTACTTCAGACTTTGTGAAATATAGCGTTTCATGCAGAATCGACATCAGAGTCATCTAGGCCTTCTCTATAAAGCTCAAAATCCTCAGGACTCCATCTGCAGATTAAGTGAAGTCGGAAAGTAGCCATCTTGATCCCCAATAATCGCTACACATAATTTGTAGTTCAATCACATCAGTTTATCTCTATAAAAGTAACTATATATAACTACTTGAGTGAATGTTTTATATTTAACATTTGAAGAGAGAATAAAGGAGATAGGCAATTATTATTCTGTAAAAAGTATACCAAGTAAAATCTTTAAAACAAAATTAATAGCACCAGGACATGTGCACCAACAAAATATTAATTTTGTATTTAATATGTACCAAATTAATTATTTACAAATTGGCTGAATGTCGAATAGACTTTTCGAATTTATCTTCATAGCTAAATATACGTTCGATTTTCTCAGTATATGAAGGACTTGTCTACGTAATAGTTAAAATATTTCAGCGTCTGCTGCTGAACTGATGAGATCCAGCATAGTATTTCGCAGTCAGGTTTCTATGACGTACTGAACCTGGTTGTAAAATTGAAATTTTTAAGTTAATGCACAAGCATATTATACTTTATCATCGTATTGGTTTCTTACTTTGCAATGGGTAGAATGGGTGCACAGAACGCTACAACTAATGCCTTCAGGACATCTTATGAAATATTTGATATAGTTTTATTCTCGGTGAAAAAGAAAACTTTCGTTTGAACTAGCTTATACCCCTAGATTATTCGGTTTTTAGAGGCTACTATCCACAAAAAAGAAAAAGAAAAAAAATCACTTGAATTGCGAATTTATAATTCAAGCAAAAAAATTTCTTTATAAAAATTATAAAACTATAGAATAAAATCTATATAGATAGGCATGAATTATTGCTACATTTAGGATAGGAAATTAAAAGAAGACACGCCATGAGTTGTCGAATACACAACGAAAGATGTGAGGTTAAAGTACAAAATTCCCAACACAGGACAAAAATCGTGCAGAGTATGAAGATGGATCCCACGTTGGAGTCCACAAATAATTTGAGTGAGTGTCATAAGTTATCAGTTCTGAATTGTTTTATGCAGATTTGAAAAATTTTATTAAAATAATAATAATAATAAACTAAAGATAACAATTTATTTATATTTTTTGATGATAACTTACTTGAAAACCTTTGTACTTGATAAGTTCTTTGATTTTATCCACAATGAATATATCTCCATCATCATCTATGTATCCAATATCACCTGTGTGCAGCCATCCATCCTTGTCAATTGTTTTTGTTGTTTCCTCTTCATTGTTATAGTATCCTGTAATAAAATCACTTTGTTTATTCAGAATTTTACTTAATTTATATTATATTCTCCTGCATTTATTTATAAACCATACTTAATAATAATCGCACGTAAAAAGATATAATTTTAGGTAAAGATCAATTGGTGTCGGGATCTACGAACTTTATTTCTAAATTTGGAATGATAAATCCTACCGAATTTTTCTTTGCAATTCCATGGCCTTTATTAAGATCCCCGTGGGTGAGTGTTATGCAGCTGTGCTCAGTCATTCCATATGCCTGAGGAGAAAAATAAACTATATCAGTTTAATTAATTAATTTCAATTTTCTACTCTATACCATATCTTGGTATCCATTCCTGAACTAGTCAATAATACATTATTTTGTGAAAATTTGACTATGGAAATATCAATTAATTATTGATTCGATTTATAAATAAAAAAATTTACAACTGGATTTTATTTATGATTCAATTCGGATGAAAATTATTTATCATTTATTTTTTTCATCCAGTCGAACAATAAGTATTTTTAAATAATCTTAATATCCTATTGATCTTCTCATAAAGAACAATTGAAATACACCATATATTATAAAAATAAAGAAATGTTTGACTTTCCATTTAATGTGGGGCTAATAAAGTTATGGTATTAATTATATAGGTAAAAGTATGGGTTTAGTTGTGGATCGCGAAGAGTTGTAAAGCCAATTGAGAACTATGACATTGACCAATTAATAATTATGCATAAAGATGGCCACAAATCATCACATGCTCACTTTCACTCAATACCTTGAAATTTCCTTCATTTCTTAGTAGCCTCTCATTCTAATCTAATTCAATAATCTTAACATTAATTATGTCAAATAAGACTAACTCTAGATTGTTGAATTGGTAATCTGTAAAGGGTTTTGCTTTATACTTTGGCGATTCACAATTTCTTAGTAGTTCAGTTGTGTAAAAGATTGCGTTTTTAATTTCATTGTTCTATTTTTTTGAGATTAAATAAATAATTATAGCCGTGTATAGCAAGGCTGTGAATGAAGACGACTGACCTTATCCGTAATAGCTTGAAGGCAATGATACTTATCCTTCTTTTGTACCTTTTAAAAGACATGTTCCCCAAATATTAAACAAGTTACCTAAACAACTTGCACTCAGATATTTTATATGATCCCATGTATACCTTCTAATAAATTGACATTTCAATCAAATATAATTAATAAGAAAATCACAATTCAATCAAAAATTAAACTCACCCTCTGCAATCAAAGTCCTCAGCTACATGTGAGTTCGATTATATCAGAGTTTTGGATCATCACAAGCTTTGATATTCAACATTTTATACATGCTCACTAACAATGGAAGTATAATGTTATAAGCCAAAAGATTATGAAGTTTGCTATGAAATTTGCATTGAGTTAGTTATCTAGAAAGTGAAAAGCAACAAAAAACCATGTGTATCATGGTATTATGCAGTAGCAACATAAGTTAAAAACCATCCAGGAACACCTTATAGCAGTAAGATTTAGATACTAACCTAGGTTTTCTATATAATTCATTTATACCTTAGTCTGTTCAGTATTAATTAATATTTTAGGCTTCAGCACTATGAAGGGGAAAAGGGTTCATCTAACATTGTAAAATATTAGTGTGAACCGCATTTTTAAGAACCAACTGTATCTGCAGAAGAGACATGGAAAAATTATAAAAGGTTATCTAATATACCTAGCCATTTCCTCCAAGGGAGCAGGCCCCAAGTAATACTTGTTTGATATCCTATCTGGAGTGGAAGTGAAACTGCACAAGTACATATTCTCATAAGAATTCATGCCCAGATATGACCAGATTTCCTGCCCTCTCTTTATCTATTGAGCTTGTCATCAAATAATGGATTTAACTAGAAAACACTATGCAGAAAACTTACACAATGACTCCTATTAAAGCAGGCTACACACTATCCCCTTCTTAGATTAATGAAAATTAAATATTAGAAGTAAGAAAATACCAAACAAATGAGACAAGCATGCACATCCAAATTGACAATCGCATGCGCACAACTTAAAGACAAACCGTTGACTCACCTTGTAAAAGTCCACAAGGGTCATTGTATCATATTCACATTCTCTCTGCTCCAAATACTAAAGAAAAACAAATGAAAGAAACTGTCAGTCTGCATTCAAGTGTAGAGGATCCATTTAGTTTCACATATTGGCAGTTTCCTGTTTTATATGAAGCAAATTACTACAACAAAGTACAAACAAATGAAATCATGAACTTTCTAATTACTTGTTCAATTAGCAAATTACTATAACTGTATTTTTCCCTCAACCGGAATACTGTCAATTATCTCACAAAAATATAAGATGAGGCAGGAACAAAGCATATACCTTCATGGCCAGTCTTTCTCTTTCAGGTCCTCCACGAACACAATAAGCAGCACCCCATTATAAAAGAGGAGGAAAAACAAGAATCGGAAAAAAAATAGAAACGCTTCTAAGAAATGGGTCCGTTGAAGAAATAAAACTATCACCAAACAATAGATCCATCAATAAGATCCACTTACGCAAATTGCGCCTTCAACACTTTCCAGTGTGCAAGTTCTTGCGGGACGCTCAGGTGTACCTCTATGATCAATACATGCTGTTGTGCGAAAGATGTGAATTAGAGACGATGAATACTAAAGACGTCCGTAAATTAATAAAAACGAATCAATGAATAGCATCTATAAACAATGCTAATAAAAAAACATACCGAGATCAAATACACGCTTGTAATCCTTGATAAATCCAATCACCTTCTCATCGTATTCAAAGCCTGGGTTCCATACCAATGAACCATAACCAAACACCCAGAACACCATATTTGACTCCTGAGAAGCAAAAGGTAACAAAATTTTCAATAACTCTTGTTACAATAAAGACAAGGATGAAATAAATTCTCCAAACAATAGAAGAGTCTTGGTTAGGGATAAACCCATAAGCGGCCATGTCAAAGTTGAAATGCGTATGAGTTTCATCTAGGGTTTTTCCAATTTATAGTTCTAACAAAAGTAAAAGTACTTAAATGCCCCAAATTTAGCAAAGGAATCATTATTCCATTGCTATTTTTGCAACCGAACTAAATTCGGTTGCTATTTTTCATTCAAAGTGAAATTTAGCAACGGAATTATTTTTTCATTGCTAATTTAGCAACGGAATCATTATTTCGTTGCTATTTTTGCAACCAAAACAAAATTTCGTTGCTAAATAGCAACCGAATTTAATTCGGTTGCTATTTTTCATTCAAGCAACGAAAAATAAATTCCGTTGCTATTTTTCGTCCCAAATTTTATCCGCCATTTGTTACCGCCTTAATTAGCAATGGAATGCAAATTCCGTTGCTAATTTTTGTTGCTAAATAATGGCGCCAGAAATTCCCTCCACTTTTAGCAATGGAAGCTAATAAAATATTTTTTCGTTGCTAATTTTATAAAGTTCAACCAATTTTAGCAATGGAAACTATTTTCCATTGCTAAATAGCAACGGAATTGTGTTTCCGTTGCTAAATTAGCAACGGAATAAATTCTGTTGCTATTTTTTCGTTGCTATTTCAATATTTTCTTGTAGTGATGGGAAGCGTCTTTTCTTAAATGGAATACGGATGGGTCTTCATTTGGCAAACCAAGGCCAGCTGGGATTGGTGGAGTATTAAGGAATCACAGAGGAAAATTATATACCCAGTATAGAATTAATAATTTCCTTCTCTCCCTAAGAAATGTGTCCTTCCAATAGAGACCTAGAGATTGCAATTATGTTACTGATTGTCTGGCCAAGCAAGTTGCTTTCTAAAAGATTATATTTCTTTGCTTGGCTTCTGTAAGCGGATCTAATTATTTCTACAGATAGCTGACTGTTGGAGGTTCTTAGCTTTGGCAATGGCTAGTTTTTTTAGAATGGTTTTATTTGCCTTTGGTTCGAGTGTGCTGTTGTTTATTTGCTCTCCCCTGTTTTTGTAATGCCCCAACCCCTAATTACTTTAGTAATAATTGGAATAACCCAATAATAATATAAATAATAAATAAATAGGTACCCAAAAATATACTAAAGCATAAAAAACAAAGAATAAATTATGTACATGTGTGTGTAATTGATTTAGGGGAAAAATGTAAATAGAATGAGTGAAGGGTTAAAGGGGTAAAGATATGGAGGACCAAAGAGGGAATTCGCCAAAACTACGTCGTTTTGGCTTTAGGATTTCCTCTTTCTTTTTTCTTCTTTTTCTTCTTTCTTTTTTGTTTGGCTGATCGAGAATTGCTTCCCAAAGAACCATCTCCCCTCTTCTCCCTTCCCTTTTCTTTTTCTCCAGTTCGGCCATGCCAGCAGCCCCACCGTCGCTCCCTTTGCCGTCGCAGTCGTCCATGCCACCGCCTCCTCCTTTTCTTTCTTTTTCTTCGCGTGGCAGCAGCCCTACCTTCCCCCGCTTCTTCTCCTCCCTAGTTCAGCCTCTCTTCCATCTGACCCTCTCTTGTGTTGCTCTCCTTCTCTTTTTGTTAGGTAAGCTTCTATTTACTCCTAATTGTTGGTTTATGATGAGAAATTTGAGGGAGAAGTGATAGACATTTAGATCTAGGGATTTATTTAATTAGGAAAAAATCTAATCCATGGTGGTTAGATGAACTTTTAGCTAAATAATTATTTAAAATTGTTATAATTTATGAATTTGTACATTAATTGTTGAGAAATTCTTATGGGTTATGAATTTGTGTAGAGCGAAGAGATGAAATAGATGAAGGAGGTAAAGAAAGAGAAGGAAAATGATGATTTGAAGTTCTAAAAGTTGAAATTTTAAGAGGATATTAACAAAGCAAGTAAGTGTTCAAGCAAATTTATTTTTTCTTTTGATTATGCATTATGTATATTAGAATTTTTAAGTTTTTGTTGATTTTTTTTATGGTTAGAGCTATGCAAATTAAGTTGAATTAAATGATAGCTATGTTTATGATTGGTTGAGAGTTTGAGAATTAATAAGCATGCATTATAGATGATGTATTTTGAGTATGCCTTATGTATGTGGAGATTATGAATTTTAGTTGATTTTATTATGGTTTAGGTTACAAATATTGGGTTTAAAATTAGAAAAGGTTGTATTTATTAATTAGTTGTGAATTCAATGACTAATAGTTATGTTTTATAATTATTATAAATTGAGTATGGCTTGAGATAACCAATATAATTAGAGAAAATTTTGCTTGAATTATGGTTGATGGAATAAAGCCATTTGGATTTCTAATACTTGATGAATAATAAGTTGTTAATTTAATATGTTGTGAAAGGTAAGGAAAGATAAAATTAAGGGTTAAACTAATTGATAAAGGTAAGTAAAGCATGTTTTATGTGAAAAGTATCTGCAGGCATAGTTAAATGCCCAATAAGAAATTTTTAAAAAGAAATAAAAAGCTAAACTATTGAAATTTGAAAATTTATTGTTTGCCCTTAGTAAAGCCAGACAGAAATTGGAGAAATTGGATAAAATTGGCATGCCAATTAGGGGATTAGTGATACAACGCCTCAATATATAATCATGAATAGGATGGCTCCGATAGCTCTTCCGGTGTATGTAATTAAATTGAGTCACGGGCTGGATGGCTCCGAGAGCTCGTCCCACATTTGCGGGTGTATATATATGTGTGTGTGTGTGTGTGTGTATGTGTGTGTGTGTGTGCGCGCGCGTGCATGGGAATGAATGCATTTGTTTAATGGAAAAATTACGTACATTGACTGAGAAAATCATTAAAAGGGGACTGGATGGTTCCAAGAACTCGGTCCCTCGGTTACATCCCGTTTATCCAGCTCGATGCGATTCTGCTGGATTTACTTGGGGCAAATATGGAGCGTAGACGTAAATTTTCATTTTAATA
Source organism: Excoecaria agallocha (assembly GCA_037975025.1). NCBI lineage: Eukaryota > Viridiplantae > Streptophyta > Magnoliopsida > Malpighiales > Euphorbiaceae > Excoecaria > Excoecaria agallocha. Next base: position 715,936 of record JBBPFJ010000072.1, on the reverse strand, counting down.
AATTAGAAACTTCTATTAGTCAGCAATTAGTTAAATTAATAAATAAATAAACATATTTATATACTTGCTTAAATTTCCCTTAATGGATTTTTCTTATCATTTGTGTGTGTTCGGTAGGTGAAAATGTGCACTGTTTGACAAATCTAACTTGTATATGCTTTGGTTATTTAACATATATTTTGGAAAAATAGAATTGCTTGATTACCACTAAGCATTATGCTTAGTGCGTGGGTTTTCTTTCTACGTGTAGGTTGAAGAAGTTATTTTGAAGAAAGTAGATAGCGTATCTGCATCAAAATTTGGGTCACGTTAGAAGAATTAAAAATTTTGAGGTGGATGCGCTTGTTCCTTTTTTATTTCTTTTTATATTTTGGGCATGTACACTGATTTTGGAGATGTAAATCATATATGTAAATAATTATGGCTAGTATTGTTATAAATTATGTTAGGATTAGTGGAAGATTAATTATGTTATGCTTTATATAATTGTTGGATCTTGAGTTTTAAAGTGTTGGAGAAAGGGTATTGCATGCTGTGTTGGGGTTTGAATTAGAGATGGATGGTAGATTAGATGTTATTGGGAGTTTTTTAAATACTTTCTTTTCAGGGGGTTTTTAAGAAATTTAGGGGATACTCTGCCGAAATTTTTACAAAATAAATAGTGTTTTAGTTAAAGTTTTATTTGAATTTGATTAGAGTAGCCTAAACCCAATTGTGACATCCGGTATCCAGGTCTTCTAACTGATCGGGTATAGGGTGTTACATTTAGTGGTATCAGAGCTTGGTATAGGCGATTCTAAACCAGTAATTAAGTTATTAGGGAGGGAAAAATACGTGTACATGCCAAGTGAAAACTAGATACGATTGTGCTGTAATTCTGATGTAGACCTATTATTATTGCTTATTATAGATAAAAGAATGGAACCAGATGATGGCAAGTTAAATGTCTATGTTTTTATGTGTGTTTTTCTCTTATTTATGTAATAAGTATGTAATATTATATGTGTTTTTATGTGTTTATGTCCCATTTATGTGTTTATGTTGTTTTTAGGTAGAAATTGGTGAAGTGAGAAGAAAAGGAAGAAGATGGTGAAATTTAGAAGAAGTGGCTCACGAGTAGTGAAGAGCATCACGAGTGGAGAAGGAGTGAAGAAGAAAGAAATTCACGAGACCCAGCTAAAGTTCACGAGTCGTGAAGGGAGTCACGACTCGGAAAGGAGAGCAGGATGGAGATCACGACTAGGCAACAGCTTCACGAGTAGTGAGGAGGCTCACGACTCGTGATGGGCACAGAATGTCTCAAGGAAATCACGACTCGTGAGGAGGCTCACGAGTCGGACAAGACGCTGTTTCCCAAATGATGTGTCTTCTGCACCTGATTTTTCAGCCAAACAATGTGTCCCTCCAGAAGCAATCTTCCGTGACTTGTCAAGGGACATATCTGTAGAGAAGACACATATAAATATGAGAGAAAAACTCTGGATTAGGATGGGAAAAAATTAAAGAATGTTTTTACTATTTTCTTAAGAACATTTATAGTTGTTTTGAATTTTCTGTTTACTTAGTTTTAAAGGATGACCAAGGAGCAAAGCCAAAGGAATAAGAGATTTAACAGAAGGTTTAAATAGAAAGTAAACCCTGGGGAGTGATGCTTTCTTGTCTCTTATTTCATCTTTATTGTAATTTTGTTTATGGCTAAGTTCTTTGATACATTATAACTATTTAATTTAAGTTGTTATTCATCTACTTATCTTTGTTTATTGAATGCTTATTTTCTTTACGTATGAAGTATGATTTAAGTTTGTTTAAGTGCTTTGATTTGCTTAGTATGCTTGATCACCATATTAAGTATGTTAGTCATTTAATTCACAATGAGAGTTGGAATTACTTGATGGAAAGTTAAATGAATTTACTTAAAGCATTGAATTCACTTAGAGATAAGGAATTCACTTTAAGGGGTTAAAGAATTAGCATAGAACTTCATGGTTTTTATTTATCTCTATAATGACATGAGAATGCTTATAGACTCTAAGTAAGAATACTCTTTATTGACAATGAGAATTGCTTTAAAGAATCTTGGCTAAGTTCTCCATTCATATCATTCATAAAATTGTTAACTAATCAAAGATGAAGTTATTTTATTTGGTTATAATGAATGTCCATCCTATCTTTCAAGTAATTTAATATTCAAAATTAACTTAATATATTTTAAGTAGTTTAGTAATTACATTTATTGCATGATCTTTATTTTATTCGTTACCTATCCATCTAGCCTTTGTGAGTTCAATACAAAATTTACCCCGTTCCCTTTGGAATGATACCCTACTCGCTCTATACGCAGTCTAGTGAGACTAAGGGTTCAATTAAATCCCCAATCACCAGATCCCAATAGAAGTACAGAAAAAGTAAAAAGTCATGCCTCAACCAGTGACATGGGCAAAGGTGTGTAGGAGCAGCTAGCCCATCCGGTACCTCCGCATGCAGTTCAGACGATGCCAAATTTGATGGAATTCTTTACTACAATGATGGAATTGATGAAGTAACAAATAACGACTGCACCTCCTGCACAACCTCAGCCACCCCTCCCACCACAGAGGCTTATATTGGAAAAAGTGAGAAAACTAGGGGCAGAAGACTTTAAGGTAGATTCATCAGTCACTGCTCCGGATGTTGAATTCTGGCTAATCAGGATCAAGAGAATTTTTTACCTTCTGCATCTTACAACTGAAGAAATATTAGATTATGCAAATGGGTTATTTCAAGGGTCAACATACTAGTTGTGGGAATCCACAAAAAGGTTTGTTACACTGGAGAATCTTAATTGCGAGTATTTTATGACTCAGTTTATAGATAAATATGTGGGGGACGCTTACATGGAAGAAATGAGAGATGTTTTTCTTCACCTGAAGCAAAGACCGAGGTCGGTAGTGAAATATGAGAAAGAATTTGATAGGCTAAGTGCCTATGCTAAGAAATTTATTCCTATTATGGCAGACAAGTGTTAAAGGTTTGAATCGGGCCTTCATCATGAGATCAAGAAACTTTTGGATATATCACCAATTAGAGATTATAAAGAACTAGTCAAAGCAGCTTTGAGGGTAGAAAAGACTTATGCAGAAGAATAGAAATGGAGAAGTAGAAGTCAGCAAAAGAGGGGACAAGGACAAGCCGGTTCGTCTTCATTAGCGAGTAAAAAGCAAGGAGGGATAGGATCTCAGACATCCTCTCAACAGTCAAGGAAAGTCAGAGGTCATCTTCTTAAATGGGCCAGCCCACCTCTTCTATGGCCAGCACTGCAGGAGGGTCAGGCAGAGGAGAGATCCCTCCATGTGAGCATTGTGAGATAAGGCATGGAGATCAGTGTTGCAAAAAGCCGGGAGCTTATTTGAAATATGGGTCCATGGAACACTATCAGAAAGACTGCCCTGACAGACAACCTTTAGCAACTAATCAACTAGAGAGGTAAGCTCAAGGCTCTTGCCGAGGAAGAGATAGAGGCAGAGGACCTGGTTCTAATTTTGGTGTCAGAGAGCTTTGTCAAAATTAATGGAGAGGCCTAACACTCGTACTTCAGTATGTGCTTATACCATACGAGCCCGAGATGATGAGGATGCGCCTGATGTAATTGCGGGTACCTTTACTATCTTTGATATGCCTGTACATGTATTGATTGACCTGGGATCTACTCACTCATATATTTGCATTCCCTTACCTGATGATAAAAGATTGTATGCTGACACTTTTGAACATGAAATTATGGTCACGAATCCTTTGGGTCATATCGTAGTTGTGAATAGAGTCTATAGAAATTGTCCTTTAAAAGTACAAGAGAATGAGTTTTGGGGTGATTTGATTGGGTTACCCTTTCGTGAATTTGATGTGATCCTTGGTTGAACACCACTAAGCATTATGCTTAGCGCGTGGGTTTTCTTTTCGCGCGTAGGTTGATGAAGTTATTTTGAAGAAAGTACATAACGGATCTGCATCAAAATTTGGGTCACATCAGAAGAGTGGAAAATTTTGAGGTGAATGTGCTTGTTCCTTTTTTTTATCTCTTTTTACATTTTGGGCATGTACATTGATTTTGGAGATGTAAATCATATATGTAAATAATTATAGCTAGTAATGTTGTAAATTATGTTGGGATCAGTGAAAGATTAATTATGTTACGCTTTATATAGTTGTTGGATCTTGAGTTTTAAAGTGTTAGAGAAAGGGTATTGCATGCTGTGTTGGGGTTTGAATTGGAGATGGATGGTAGATTAGATGTTATTAGGAGTGTTTTAAATACTTTCTTTTCAGGGGGTTTTCAAGAAATTTAAGGGATACTCTGCCAAATTTTTACAAAATAAATAGTATTTTAGTTAAAGTTTTATTTGAATTTGATTAGAGTAGCCTAAACCCGATTGTGACATCCGATATTCAGGTCTTCTAACTGACCGGATATAGGGTGTTACAATTTTATCCTCTGCTTCTGTGAAAGCTCTATTCAAAAATTTTTTAGACTGGTGGTATGTAAGACATTTTTTGACTTGCTGGTTGTTGATGTTCCTACTGTTGGTATAACCTTATTATTTGGTCACAGAGATTAGGTAGGATTGTTTTCCTAATGGGCATTGGTTCTCCTTTTGATAGAGGGATGGACCCCGGGTGTATTTGATGTTAGTACATGCCTTTTGTTTTGTCTTTCCATATTTTTTGTTTCAATCTAGTTGCTCTTGGGTCTATTTTTATCTTTTAGCAGGCAATTGTTTGTCTTGGCATCGCCTTTTGTTTTGATGGCCCGGGCATAGATAATGGGTTCAGAGTTTGTATTTCCCCTGGAACCCGAGACTTGCACCTATCTACTGTTCTCTCTTTTTTTAATTAAGTTCTTGGCAAAAAAAATCAAATAATTGATTTCTCAAAAGTTTATATTTATTATAGGGATGATCACGAGGCAATGCAGGGCGAAAAATGCACCCCCACCCCTTGCCAGGGTGGGAACTCCTCATCCCTGCCCCCGATTGAATAACGGGGAGAAAATATTTCCCATCCTTGACTCGTGGAGATACCTGCATGGCCCCTACAAAAATATTTTTTAATTATAAAATACAATATTTCACAATTAATTATAATTAAAATATAACATTTAATAATTAAAAAATCTAAAATCAATTACAAATAAAATTAATGTAATTTCAAACAATTTACAAATCTAAAATTGAATATAATTTAAAACTTACAAAATAATTTTTCTTAAAGAACTTTCAAGTGATGACCTAGGCAAACAAATCTTTTTTTACCATAATGAATCCACTAAATGTTAGATACAGAAATCATGTAAAGATTTAATTGTAGTAAACCGTAGAATTATCTAGGCAATATAATTCATGTCAAATCATTAAGAAAACACAAAATCTATAGTGAAAGCATATTTGAATTCATGATTTGCATTGGAAGACAAAATTTCGTTTGACCAGTGATCTTCCAAACTGATAGGTAGGATAAAAAGACTGTCTTCTGCAGATGGAAATTCAGAAAGACAAATACCTATTACCTATAATTTGGGGACCATAACACTTTTATATGATAAAATTTTTCTTTATTTCTAATTTAGTCCATCATAAAATTAAAAATTATAAAAGAGTATCTATACATTTAACCCATACTTATAATAATATTATTATTATGGCCCACTTTAATTTCTTCTAAATTAGATCACTTTAATATTTTGGGTTAAGCCTTTTAAATGATAGTTATGACATATAATTATTATAATCTTAATATATATATATATATATATATATATGTATTTGTCCATAAATCCTAACAATTTCCCATTTCGACTATACATATATATATACATCAGCATATTGTCTTATAATTATACATCAACTTTATGAGCTCAAAACTTCACTATCATAATCAAAGACATTTCTGAACAATCTCGTCCATCAATTATGCCTATATAGAACTAAGGCGACCTTTGTTACATATATTTTGTAACTAAATCCATCCCTGATCACATATATAAACACAACCAATTGACATAAATCAAGTATGGATGCATAGCATGAAAATTACATGTAATGTGATCTAAACATGTCTATTTTCAACTGGTCCACTTTATAAATATAGTGAGATCAATCCATATCCAAAAACAAAGTGTGAATAACTCAAATCCTTTTCTGCATAAAATATCGATAAACCAAAAACAGAAAAATGTGTCTAAATAAGAAAGCAAGATTACAAACTCCCTGTAATGCCCCTAATCATATCCTAGAAGGGATAGATGATTATTTTACATGAGATAGATGTTGATTATATGGCTAATTAAGGGAAATTGTAAATTAGGGACTTAATTGAAAGGTAAAAGCAAAAGTTTTATAGTAGAAATGTAATAAGTGAAAGGTTAGAGATTAAAGTAAGAAACATAAATTGAGAGAGGGACCAAAGTGGAACTTTGCCAAGATTTTTATTAATAACCAATGGGAATTAAACAATTGTGAGGTTGGAAAAGAAATAAGAAAACTTGGGTTTTCTTTAGTTGACCGACCATACTTGGCCAAAGGCAAAAAAAAAAGATTTCGCTTAGTTCTCCTTTGTTTTTCTTATTTTATCCTCAAGCCTACGATGATGGTGTTTCATGTAGATAGAGCTGTAGATGGTAGAGAAAGAAAGATGATTTTTACATCAACTTAAGGCTAGGATCAAGAAGAGATGAAGGGAAAAGAGAGAGAAAGGCAAAGCTTAAAAGGTTAAAGCTTAAAAAGGTATGGGAACTTCTCCTTTCTTGTGTGTGTGTTTGATGTGTATATGATGCAAAAATAGTAATATGTGATGTTATAGTAAGTGAATATCATGAAAAAATTGAGGTTATACTTGACTAAAAACCTAAATGGGAAGTTTTGTTAAAGATAGGGAAAAACTGTTTTAAGGTTCACTTGACCAGTCATCAGTTATTTATTGATATCTTAAGTTCCCATGACTAAAATTGAGAAATTATAGTTTTATATGAAAATGGACTCATATATATATTCATTTCATATGAAGAACACAGAACTTGAATCAATTTGTAGGATAAAGAAAATTTCCTTAAATTCGGGTTAGGACTGCTGCCCTGTCATTAGGAGTATTCATTGGTTTTTATGGGATATATTGAGATTTATAGATCTGATTTGATTTATTTTTGATATTTTGAAAACTATAAATACATATCTACAACTTTGTAGAAGGAATTTTCCCCTCAAAATGATGTTTTGTAGGTTAAAAACGTCATAGAAGTCGAGACATAAAATCTATCTCTGGACGATTTGGGCCTCACTATTACTAGGTTTTTCTTAGTAACAGTGAGGTATCCAGGTTTTTAGTCCATATCCTAAAGATGACCTATCTCACCATTACTAAGCTTTTCATAGTAATTGTGATCCCTTTAAAAATTATAGAACACGATTATTACTCATCCGGTAATGATCGTGAGGTAGTCTGGCGTAGTCCAGACCCAAAAAGTAACCTAGGTCATGGTTACCATGAATTTAGTAGTAACCATGACCCCTATGTCATGTCTTGGGCCACGGTTACCATGAATTTGATAGTAACCCTGACCCTCTTCCATAGTTCAAACTTGAAAGAATAAAATGCCATATGAAGCCTAAAGCTATGTTAACTCTTTTTAAGTCTTATAAATTATATTGAACATATAAACACGATAATGTACAACAATCAATATATATATATATATATATATATATATATATATATATATATATATTGAAAAGAAATGTAAAGGCAATGTTTATGAAATAATATGGGATGCTTAAATGTGTTTATTTGAATGTGAATTATAAATACAGTACCATTATACGGTAGTGATTGTTGTATAGTGTATTATATTATTTGGAATTGTTCTATTTTATAGTGAAATGCTATAATATGAGCTAATATAGGATTATTTGCCTGCACATAGAACTTGGTTATAGATAGATAGGCATGCCTATAGGGTTACAGTCGTAGCTGCTACAGGTTTGATCCCGTTTAGGTCTTTATTTGTCCCCGGTTGGGACCACAAGCTTGACCTAGTTGGGTCCACATGTTTGATACCTATGGGTATCCATAGGATTAAAACTTCGGGTATTTATATATTTGATACCTATGGGTATCCACAACACCCGTTATCCACATCCACAGGACTTTAGCAGGCATTTTACAATATGAAATGAATAGTATATGAGTTATATTGATAAAGACTTGATTAGTCTATTATGTTCTATCTTTATACAGTAATGTTATAAGACTAAATATGCTATGTGAGTTATATTGTAACTCTTGCATGTTGATTATAATATCTTGATATTACTACTATTTACTGTGTGCTTGGAAACAATCACTATGAGTGGTTGTTCATAGATGTATTATTCCCCACTAAGCTTTATAGCTTAACACGGGTGTTTATCCGTATAGGTTCAAGGTAGGTCGTTGCTTCAAGGACAGGGCCAACACCAGCTAGGAAGAGGAGTTAGGATGTCTAAAATGTACTGTTTTTATCTTTTTAATTTGTGTAAATCTTATGAAAATAATGTAATGAACATGTTTTGTAATTATTAACTCAAAATATGATTATGATGTAACAAAGTATATGTTTATGTAACTTTTTTCCTAATGTATGAATTACAAAGTCAAAGTATAACCAATTGTGTAACAGATGAACATATTATTAATATTATATGTATTGTTTATTAAAAATATTAAAATAAGTAACGAGAATCTAGGTAGATAGTATGGTCCTTACACTCCCACTGAAATAAAAAATCCTCAAAAGAGATGACACCCATGTGAGTAGTATGCTCATTAAAGACCTTAGGTGGTAATCCTTTAGTAAGTGGATCTGCAACCATGGAGTTTGTGCCAATATGCTCAATAGACACATGTCCACTTTGAACTCTTTCTTTAACAACCAAGAACTTAATGTCTATATGCTTTAACTTACTTGAACTCTTGTTATAATTAGAATACAAGACTGTCGACTTATTGTCACAAAAGATCTTAAGTGGTCTTTCAATTCCATTTACAATTCGCAGTCCAGTGACAAAATTTCGTAGCTATATTGCTTGATTTGATGCCTTATAGCATGATATTAACTCTGTTGCCATGGTAGAAGAGGTTATAAGAGATTGCTTAGCACTCTTCCAAGAGATAGCTCCTCCAACTAGCAGAAAGATATAGCCTGATGTAGATTTCATGCTATCATAACACCTAGAAAAATCGAAATTTGAATACCCAATGATCTCTAATTTATCTGATCTCCTATAAGTGAGAATGAAATGTTTTGTTCTTTGAAGATATTGCATGGCTCATTTAGTTGCTTTCCAATTATCCATTCCTGAATTGCTTAAATATCTTTCTAACACTCCAAATATGTATTCAATATCTGAATGCGTACAAACTTGAGCATACATTAGACTTGTTACTGCTGATGCATAAGGAATCTTTTGCATTTCTGTTTTCTCAAAAACATTTTTGGGACACTGTTGAAGACTAAATTTGTCACCTTTAACCACAGGGGTGTGTCCTGGTTTACAATCTTGCATGCCATATCTCTTAAGTATCTTTTCAACATAAGCCTTTTGTGATAATCCAAGAGTACCTCGAGAGCGATCTCGATGTATTTCGATCCCTAATAAAAAATTTGCATCTCCAAGATCTTTCATCTCAAAGTTCATATATACAAATCTCTTGGTTTCATGCAATAAGCCTATATCGTTGTTGGCAAGTAATATGCCATCGACATATAAAACCAAAAAAATATGATTACTCCTACTAAATTTGTGATATATGTAATTGTCAACCAAATTCATCTCAAAACCACAAGAGATTATAATTTGGTGAAATTTGTAATATCACTGATGAGACGCTTGCTTAAGCCCATAGATGGATTTCTTCAATTTACAAACCATTGACTTTGTATCTTCTAATACATAGTTTTTTGGTTGCACCATATAAATTGTTTCACCAATATCACCATTGAGAAAAACTGTTTTGACATCCATCTAATGTAGCTCAAGATCAAAATGTGCTACTAATGCCATTATAATTCTAAAAGAGTCTTTCGATGAAACTAGAGAGAAAGTCTCTTTATAATCAATGCCTTCTTCCTGTGTAAAGCCTTTAGTGACAAGATGTGCTTTATACCTCTCCACATTGGCCATTGAATCCCTTTTGGTTTTAAAAATCCATTTACAACCAATGAGTTTAACACCTACAGGCAATGGGATAATATCCCATATGTCATTGTCTTTCATAGACTTAATCTCTTTATTCATGGCATCTATCCACTTTTGAGAGTTAGAACTTTCCATTGCTTGATGAAAATTGATTGGATAATTTTCCATCTCTCCAATGTCAATATCATGTTCTTAGAGAAACACAACATAATCATCTAAAATTGCATTTCTTCTTTCTCTAGTTGATCTTTTTAATGGCAATGGTTCTTGAGGCTGTAGAGTTTGTTCTTCAAGAGTAATTTCTTGAGACTGAATGGGAGGATCGATGACATTGTCTTGTTCTAGAATTGCATCATGAATAATGTCTGGTATAATAACCCATTCTTGATCATTGACCATAGTAATTAAAGGAATATCAATATATTCCTCTTCAAAGATAAAGTCCTTAACTCTTTCTCCCTCCGTAAACTCAACACCTCAAAGAACCGAGCATTACCTATTTCAAAAATAGACTTAGTTGTGGGATCATAAAATTTGTAACCTTGGAGTGTTCAAAGTATCCAATAAAATAGCAACTAATAGTCCTAGAGTCTAGTTTCTTTTCATTTAGCCTATAAAGCCTTGCCTCAGTTGGAAATACCTAAATGTGAAGATGTTTTAGACTAGGTCTTTTACCTGTCCAAAGTTCCTAAGGGGTTTTACCAGTTGCCTTTGTCGGTACCCTATTGAGTATATAAGCTGTAGTCTTTAATGCTTCTCTCCAAAGTGACTCAGGTAAGGTAGAGTGACTGATCATACTTCTTACCATGTCTAAAAGCATTTTATTTCATCTTTCAGCAACACAACTCATGTTGGGTGAACCTGGCATGGTGTACTATGGTACGATACCGCTTTCTTCTAGGAATCTAGCAAATGGACTTGCACGTTCACCTGAACCATCATATCTACCATTGTAACACCCCTATCCTATACTTAGCTATTACCACTATATCTTGTATCATAAGACATGTTTTACTACGTTATTAAGTTGAAAACATTTCTTATTAGATAACTTATAAAAGAAATTAAAACCATATCATGTGAACTTAAGAGTAAAACCTTAATTATATAAGAGTCCTTAATACATTACAATGTTTTCTCAAACAAAATGTGACATCCTAAGTTCATTCCTATGTCCCTATATTCCACATAAATCTAACACTGATATCAGCACAACATTCACATACATATACTCAATATATGTGTATATTGATAACTGTAAATTAAATTATGTTTTTAGTGTGTTTTTAGGTATTTAATTTAATTAATTTGGTTTTAATTTAGTTAATTTTATGATTAATTTGTTAAATTAGTTATTTGTGGACTTAATTGAGAATTTTGGTGTTTTAGGGGTTTCATTGAAAGAAGAAAGGTTGAAATTGCAAGAAGTAAGAAGATTTGGGGCAAAAGTGCAAAAATGGGAAAGTTTATTTAATTGGAGCACGTGAAGGCATAACCAGAGTGCTCTCCCAAGCAGAAATTGTGCTCTCCCAACCACAATTTTACTCTCTTAAGTAGGAAACGTGCTCTCCCAGGGTGTTTTGACTATTCTCCCATGCAAACAAGGAAAATTATTGACAGAAATATTCCAATTCAAGAGAAACTCCAACTCAACCTCAGAAAATAAATTATTAGTCAACAAAACTTTTTCTTTCGTAGTGTTTTCACTCTATAAAAAGGGCACCAAGACATCAAAGAGAGGGGAGAATTAGATAGAGTTACAGTGCTCATTAGTTTTAAGTTTGCTTTGTTTTTCCAGTTTTTCTGTTTTTATTTTTCTTTTCAACTTTGTTTTAGTTTTTAAATATGTTTAGGAAGTAGTTTTTCTTCTTTTGCTAATGGATTCTTGAAATCTTATATTTTTATTATTATGACTTAAGCTTGTGCTTAATTTTAATGCAAGTTTGATTATTTCTTAGTTCTTAAGCATATTCTTATCATTATTTAACTAAAGTTTGGTTGTTAGCTTGATTAATTATTGGTTAATAATTGACTTTTGGTTTGATCATTGATATGCATGTTCTTAGGTTAGTTTGCTTGGGTTGATGCATGATTATGTTCTGAATAAGAGATAATTTTGTGTTAATTAAAGTAAGTTAAGATTAACAAAAAGTGTAACTAAGAATAGGTGAAAGTTAAATTTCTTGAAAAAGGATTTAATAGACATCTAGAAGGATTAATTCAGATTTTTATGCTAAGTGTTGAATTGTTCTGAATAAGAGAATTTTAATGCTTGGAATGATAATCTTGAGTAAAGTTATCTGGTTTTATTCATCTGAATTCTTCATAATCACTTGTGTTTCTCTTTTAATTAAGTCATTACAATGAAAATTAAGGTTGATAGTTTCTTTAGCAAGAGAAATTCATTTATTATTTTATTTTTAATTTATGTTAGTTTAATTTTAGTTTTTATTTTGTTTCATTGTTTGTTTTGTTTAATTTTTGCTTTTAAATCAAAAATATTTGGGAAACAATCTCAGGTTGATTTAATTCATATATATAGATATTATCCTTAGCAATCCATATTCTCTTAGGTACAATATTTGGGGTCTTAATTTATATTTCCTTATATTACTAGCTGATCTAGGATACTTGCTAGATACCGGTCATATATAAATAAACCAATATTTATAATATCACCGCGTTTACAATAATGATTCCATAGATTACATGTGAGTCACTAATTATAAATAGCCTAACTTAATAGTTATCCTCTTACTCATCCTCAATGTACATGCCATGCCAGTCTTCTATTATGTCCTTGAGTACCCGTTCCTGCGCATAGTTAATAAATCGTACGCTAAGCAATATTGTTGCTTAATGGTGGATACAACTATGCAGAATTTCATTCAATTAAATTTTTATTTCCAATTTCTATTATTTTTATTATCCTAGGCAATTCTATTTGTATGACTGACTTTATCTTCTAATATTTTATTGATTGTTATAACAGTTTTAATTTATATTTATGTTGTTGCTCCTACAATTTTCGTTATTATTTACTGGTCCTTAATTCCATTCTTTGGTCCATTCTACCATTTCATATATTTTTTTTTTGTTTGACTAGGCTACAATTCCATCCATTATTTATAACAATTTATTCAAATTCTCTTTTTACTTTTTCTTGTCTATGTTTATTACCTCTTTAATATGAAATTACAGTTTAATAATCGGATTCTTTATTTCATCATGTTTTACTTAATTAAATTAAGAATTTACTTTCTTGTCTTTACTTTCTCTTATACTTAATTCTTTAGCACTAAATGACATATATATATATATATATAATCTTTAGTCGGATGTAATATTTCGGTTAGACCCCTGAGCTCACTATCTATTGTCCTTAATTCTATTTATCTTTGCTTTAATTCATTTGATCTTCTTTACTTTTCTTTATCCTGATTATATAGTTTTCTTATTAAATTTCATTTCTCTCGTTATCAAATAGAAAAATCACAATTAAATCTTTATAATTTCCTCCTATTATATAAATCCACAATTTATTCTTATCATATTTATAATTTACTTTAAATTTCTTTATCACTCATCTTTTCGAATTAATTTCACAATTTTTCCAAAGTTGACTTTTCCTTAAATTGAACAATTTGACTATAATTTTGACTTGTTGACTTCTTTTGGTCTTTAATTTAAATTAAGTACATAAATTGCAATTTAGATCTTGAAATTCTCCTTATGATGGCAAATTATATTTTGGTTCTTAAAATTTTTACTATTGAAAATTTTATCCTTCTTAACTTGTCTAATCAATTTAATTTCTTTAATTGCTATATTAATATTCAAATTTACGATTCCACCCCTGTTTAATCACACATTTACCTTTTCATACTTTTTAAGCCTATTAATTATGTTTTTCACTTTAATATTTTCTTAATCGCATTTACGATTTTCTTTATTTATTTTCTTACTGAATTTCATTTATTTGCCAAACTTCATGTAAAAATTCCAAGTCCCTGAGTTAACTTTTCCTTCAATTTAACTTACATTTTGACTCATTTGAATTTGTTTGACTTTTATTTCATTTCCAATGTACAAATTATATTTTAGTCCTTTGAATTTCTCAAAGATGGAAAATTTACAATTTAATCCTCAAACTTTTGACTAATTACAATTTTACCCCCTTTTGTCGTATTTAACTATTTTAACTTCATTATTCACCCTTCTTGCTTCAATTGACCAATTTACCCTTATTCTATCACGTAATTGTGATTTTTCCCTTACTTATTATATTGATCTTATTTTTCATTATTTATTATTTATTTATATTTATGGCATCTAAGTTATCATAATTACTCATTTATCCCAATTTTATACAAAATTACCATTTTTTCCTTACCCGTGGACAACCACGAAATGGATAAACGGGACATAGATACGGTGCATTAGGGGGATCCCACCACTAGGTGCGACACTAAAACCCCAGTACTAATGCATATAATAAGCCAGCTATCCAATCGCATATATCATAGTCATTTCTGATGACAACTATCATATAAACTCATGGTATCTCGTGAAATAAATTTCTATGGCTAGCCATACTATCCAAAGAACTAGATTTTCCACTGACACTAAGGGCATAATTAACTTTTATTCCTTATTACATTTCTGCATTAATATTTATTTTCCATATTTTTCTTTGATCACATATTGTTCCCAAACACATTCAATTAAACTCATTACTTATGCATTCATCTCATAGATACTCATTATCATATAATTGTAACTAAACTATAACATTAACACATATTTATCATTCCGCCATCAAGAAATTTTCCCACTAATGAACTATTTCTCATTCCAACTTCATGTCATACATAACTTTATAATCATTTCATGATAAATTGAAATAATTACACATGGTAAATTTCAAGTTCCATTAAATTTTTGCATTATGCAACTATTACATAATTAGGTACCTTTCCTTATTTTTCATTCTAATCAACATTATTAGAATTCTTATGTCTTATTTTGCCTAATTATTATTAATTACTTAGCTAAACATCAATTACCCACCTTACGTCCCATTAATATATTTCAGCCATTACATAATTTTTACAACCATAAATCTTTTTATGCTTTATTCTATGCTAATTACATTTGTAATATTTATTTATAGGAAAATATACCAATGTATGCTTCATTTTTTTAATATCAATTAATTTTCTATATGAACTTTATTATGTTTCAAACATAATTTCTTACATATCTACTATTTTTAACTCAATTTCACTATAGTAACTTTAGCCATTATTATACATTAGAATGTTGTTTAATACTTTATAATTCATTCATCAAAATTTCCACTTAATGTTTCTAAGCTTCCTATTCGGCCACTATTGCTTCTACCATTAATTAATTATTTTCTTTGTATTTTTATGTTCATTTAATATTTAATCATGCTCTTGTAATGTTATCTTAAATAATTTCACACTATTCTTCCATTTCATATTGTTACATAATGTTGAATTTATACTAAAATTTACAATTTAAATGAAATTGAGTGTAGTTTGTATCTACATACCTCTTGATGGTCTAAAATCTCATATTCTTCCTTTATCATCTATTCTCCTTCAAGCTTTCTCCTTTACTCCTAAATTTCCTTTGTTGGCCAAAAATGGAGAAGGATAGCTCATGAGTTTTTATCACAAATTTAAGCAATTTAAAACTATAAATTAACTCTCCTAATCAATATCTATATGCTCATATAATATCTCCCATTAATATCATCAAAATCTCATAAAATCATAAAATTTTCCTTACTTTCTCTTACATTTTTCCTTAGTGTTCTTGGCTTCTTTTTGATACAAGCTATTTTTAGATGTAAAGAGGAATAAATTATGAGGCTAATGTTAAAATTTGATCTAGAAATTCAAAGGAATGAGGTTTGGTTAGATGAAAATGGAGAAAAGAGAGAGAAAATGGAGATTTCAGTTTGGCTAAAGAAAGGCAGTGAAGATGGTTGATTTTCTAGGAGATATCTAGACCCTTTGTCCCTTATATATGCTACTTTAAGTGTGCCAAATGTGAGGCCAAGATTCATTCATTTACTATTAAATCCAATGGCATTAAAATTGGCCACTTGTCACTCATATAGACATATAGACTTATCCTACCTTCATGAGCTCATACACACATAATACTTACACCAAAATATCATCATATAAAAAATATCATGGTCAAATTCTCCGATTGGGCCCTCCTAATGATCCGATTTTGGTTTTTCACTCTAAAATATAAATTTTTGATCCCAATATCGGATTACCCTGAATTTTTTCCCTGAATGTCACTATATATTCAAAAATATATGGTAAAAAATTCATCTCATTTCGATATCGTTTTGGTATATTTTTAGCTCCAGAGACCTGTGTAGCCGGTTCGAAATCAAAAATGTCAAAACTATCAGAACACTTAGTTTTCACTTCTAATAGGTAATTTAAGTTATTACTAACATATTTATGAGATCGGAATAATTTTCAGAGGTCAATACATCAATTCAGAGTATAGTCAAACTTTCAGTCAACCCTTCCTACGGTGTCGAGTAAATACTTCTTTGCCTCGTTTGAGGGTCAATCTAAGCTTATTTTTGGCTCAAATTATACCACCGAACTTCGTTTAACACCTATTTTTATAAACTACTTTTAGGCTAAACTGCCTATCGGGTCACCCATCAATAAATTACCCTGGTCTGAGCACATTTAACCTTTATATTTTCTTGAATTTCTCTATTCCCTTCAGTCTGTTTGTTCCGAAAACTATCCTAGAATTATCTTTCATGCTCTACAACATGTTAAGAATATTGAATGCAAATTTTTGGGGCGTTATAGTACTCCCCCTCTATATAAAAATTTCTTCCTCGAAATTTACCTTAATATAGTAGACAACAGTTATTCTTATTTTCCTTTTAATGACCCTTGCTTGTCGTGTCTGTCTAAATCCATACGATATTCCATCTACTAATACTTTTTCCTATACCGTCTAAACCATTATTCTTAATACCACGTCTATAAAAGAGCTGGGGCCCAAAAATACCAATGTAGTAGACTTGTCGTAACCAATAGAAAATGCAAAATGCATAATGATATGACTGCATGTATAATGAATGCATAGATGTACTGAATGCTATATTTACAATCTTATGATATAGTATAAAACTATCTGACTGTATATATATGCTATATGCCATGTCTATCTATATGTATCATGAAATGCAAATGTATATGCAATCAACTAGTTATTGAATTGGCATTGGCGCATGCTCACGGGATCAACGAGATTAATCAATGAGAGTCATCTCGTTAAATATCGAATTGGCTGGGGTCCACTCTAACTATGATTATTCTACACCTCTCTCTTTCTCTTTTCTAATTCTAAAGCGATAATAGCCACTTGTAATATCGAAAGGGAATAGGTAACCCCAAAACTTAAGTTTACTTTTCCCTTTATGGCATGTACATGTGTTATTTTCACCGTTCCTCTACTTCTATATGCCCACTCTGATCTTAGGGTCGTCTAAACCTTGCTCTGATACCATTTATTGTGACACCCTAAGTTCATTCCAATGTCCCTATATTCCACATAAATCTAACACTGATATCAGCACAACATTAACATACATATACTCAATATATGTGTATATATATAAACCAATATTTATAATATCACTGCATTTACACTAATGATTCCATAGATTACATGCTAGTCACTAATTATAAATAGCCTAACTTAACAGTTATCCTCTTACTCATCCTCGATGTACATGCCATGCCAGTCTTCCATTATGTCCTTGAGTACCCGTTCTTGCACATAATCAATAAACCGTACGCTAAGCAATATTATCGTTTAGTGGTGGATACAACTATACAGAATTTCATTCAATTAAATTTTTATTTCCAATTTCTATTATTTTTATTATCCTAGGCAATTCTATTTGTGTGACTGCCTTTATCTTCTAATATTTTATTGATTTGTTATAACAGTTTTAATTTATATTTATGCTATTACCCCTGCAATTTCTGTTATTATTTACTGGTCCTTAATTCCATTCTTTGGTCCATTCTACCATTTTATATTTTATTTGTTTCTTTCTTTGACCATGCTACAATTTCATCCATTATTTATAATAATTTATTCAAATTCTCTTTTTTCTTTTTCTTGTCTATGTTTATTACCTCTTTAATATCAAATTATAGTTTAATAATCGAATCCTTTATTTCATCATGTTTTACTTAATTAAATTATGAATTTACTTTCTTGTCTTTACTTTCTCTTATAATTAATTCTTTAGCACTAAATGATATATATATATATATATATATATAATCTTTAGTTGGATGTAACATTTCGGTTAGACCCCTGAGCTCACTATCTATTGTCCTTAATTCTATTTATCTTCGTTTTAATTCATTTGATCTTCTTTACTTTTCTTTATCCTGATTATATAGTTTTTCTTATTATATTTCATTTCTCTCGTTATCAAATAGAAAAATCACAATTAAATCTTTATAATTTCTTTCTATTATATAAATTCATGATTTATTCTTATTATATTTATAATTTACTTTAAATTTCTTTATCACTCATCTTTTCGACAAAGTTGACTTTTCCTTAAATTGACCAATTTGACTATAATTTTGACTTGTTGACTTCTTTTGGTCTTTAATTTAAATTAAGTACATAAATTACAATTTAGATCCTGAAATTTTCCTTATGGTGGCAAATTATATTTTGGTTTTTAAAATTTTTACTATTGAAAATTTTATCCTTCTTAACTTGTCTAATCAATTTAATTTCTTTAATTGCTATATTAATATTCAAATTTACGATTTCACCGCTGCTTAATCACACATTTACCTTTTCATACTTTTTAAGCCTATTAATTATGTTTTTCACTTTAATATTTTCTTAATCGCATTTACGATTTTCTTTATTTATTTTCTTACTGAATTTCATTTATTTGCCAAACTTCATGTAAAAATTCTAATTAAGTCATTGAGTTAACTTTTCCTCCATTTTGACTCATTTGAATTTGTTTGACTTTTATTTCATTTCAATGTACAAATTATATTTTAGTCCTTTGAATTTCTCAAAGATAAAAAATTTATAATTTAGTCCCCAAACTTTTGACTAATAATAATTTTACCCCTTTTTTGTCGTATTTAATTATTTTAACTTCATTATTCACTCTTTTTGTTTCAATTGACCAATTTACCCTTATTCTATCACGTAATTACGATTTTTCCCTTACTTATCATATTGATCTTATTTTTCACATTATTTATTATTTATTTACATTTATGGGATCTAAGTTATCATAATTACTCTTTTAT
Source organism: Excoecaria agallocha (assembly GCA_037975025.1). Lineage (NCBI taxonomy): Eukaryota > Viridiplantae > Streptophyta > Magnoliopsida > Malpighiales > Euphorbiaceae > Excoecaria > Excoecaria agallocha. The sequence continues at coordinate 696,351 of JBBPFJ010000072.1, read as the reverse complement.
TCCAATTTTATACAAAATTACCATTTTTTCCCTAGATGTGGAAAACTACGAACTAAATAAATAGAACGTAGATACAGTGTACTAAGGGGATCCCACCACTAGGTGCGACACCAAAATCCCAATACTAATACATATAATAAGCTGGCTATCCAATCTCATATATCATTGTCATTTCTGATGACAACTATCATATAAACTCATGGTATCCTATGGAATACATTCTTATGGCTAGCCAAACTATGCAAAGAACTAGATTTTCCACTGACACTAAGGGCATAATTAACTTTTATTCCTTATTACATTTCTGCATTAATATTTATTTTCCATATTTTTCTTTGGTCACATATTGTTCCCAAACACATTCAATTAAACTCATTACTCATGCATTCATCTCATAAATACTCATTATCATATAATTGTAACTAAACTATAACATTTACACATATTTATCATTCGACCATCAAGAGATTTTTCCACTAATGAACTATTTCTCATTCCAACTTCATGTCATACATAACTTTATATCCATTGATAATCATTTCATGGTAAATTGAAATAATTACAAATGATAAATTTCAAGTTCCATTAACTTTTTGCATTATGCAACTATTACATAATTAGGTACCTTTCCTCATTTTTCATTCTAATCAACATTATTAGAATTCTTATGTCTTATTTTGCCTAATTATTATAAATTACTTAACTAAACATCAATTACCCACCTTACGTCCCATTAATATATTTCATCCATTACATAATTTTTACAACCATAAATCTTTTTATGCTTTATTCTATGCTAATTACATTTTTAATATTTATTTATAGGAAAATATACCAATGTATGCTTCATTTTTCTTAATATCAATTAATTTTCTATATGAACTTTATTATGTTTCAAACATAATTTCTTACATATCTACTATTTTTAGCTCAATTTCACTATAGTAACTTTAGCCACTATTATACATTAGAATGTTGTTTAATACTTTATAATTCATCAAAATTGCCACTTAATGTTCCTAACCTTCCCATTCGGCCATTATTGCTTCTACCATTAATTAATTATTTTCTTTATATTTTTATGTTCATTTAATATTTAATCATGCTCTTGTAATGTTACCTTAAATAATTTCACACTATTCTCCCATTTCATATTGTTATATAATGTAGAATTTATACTAAAATTTACAATTTAAATGAAATGAAGTGTAGTTTGTATCCACACACCTCTTGATGGTCTAAAATCTCCTATTCTTTCTTTCTCATCCTTTCTCCTTTACCCCTAAATTTCCTTTGTTGGCCGAAAATGGAGAAGGATAGCTCATGAGTTTTTGTCACAAATTTAAGCAATTTAAATCAACTCTCCTAATCAATATCTACATGCTCATATAATATCTCCCACCAATATCATCAAAATCTCATAAAATCATAAAATTTTCCTTAATTTCTCTTACCTTTTTCCTTAGTGTTCTTGGCTTCTTTTTGATACAAGATCTTTTCAGATGTAAAAAGGAATAAATTATGATTCCAAGGTTAAAATTTGAGCTAGAAATTCAAAGGAATGAGGCTTGGTTAGATGAAAATGGAGAAAAGAGAGAGAAAATGGAGATTTCGGTTTGGCTGAAGAAAGGAGGTGAAGATGGTCGATTTTCCAAGAGATTTCTAGATCCTTTGTCCCTTATATATGCTACTTTAAGTGTGCCAAATGTGAGGCCAAGATTCATTCATTCACTATTAAATCTAATGGCATTAAAATTGGCCACTTGTCACTCATATAGACACTTAGGCTTATCCTACCTTCATGAGCTCACACAGACATGATCCTTATACCAAAATATCATCTCATGTAAAATTTCATGGTCAAATTCTCGGATTTGACACTCATAATGATTCGATTTTGATTTCTTAACTTTGAAATATGAATTTTTGATCCCGATATCGATTACCCTGAAATTTTGCCCTGAATGTCACTATATATTCAAAATATATGTTAAATATTTTAGCTCATTTTGACATTGTTTTGGTGTATTTTTAGCTCCAGAGGCCTGTGCAGCCGGTCCGAAATAAAAAATTTCAAAACTGTCAAAACACTTATTTTTCACTTCTAATAGGCAATTTAAGTTATTACTAACATATTTATGAGATCGGAATAATTTTCAGAGGTCAATACATCAATTCAGAGTATAGTCAAACTTCCAGTCAACCCTTCCTACAATGCTGGGTAAAAACTTCTTTGCCTCTTTTAAGGGTCGATTTAAGCTTATTTTCGGCTCAAATTGTACCACTAAACGTCGTTTAACATCTACTTTTATAAACTGCTCTTAGGCTAAACTGCCTGTCGGGTCACCCATCAATAAATTACCCTGGTCTGAGCACATTTAACCTTTATATTTTCTTGAATTTCTATATTCCCTTCAATCCGTTTGTTTCGAAAACTATCCCAGAATTATCTTTCACGCTCTACAACATGTTAAAAATATCAAATGCAATTTTTGGGGTGTTACACAAAACATTTGCACTTATACAAAAAATTCCAACATGATTAAAATGTCCATAACCACAAAATAAAATAACAAAAAGAAGACTCTACTTTTCAATCTTCTAAGACTTGTGTTGGCCAACCTGCTGCAAATATCAGTCCTGCGAGAAAGTCCTATCCTTACAACCTATACGGATAAAGAACTCGTGCTAAGCTATAAAGCTTAGTGGGGGAACATAAAATATGACAAACGACCACTCATAATGGTCGCCAACAAGCATACATCATGAACTACAAATATACCTTATACTCAAATGAAAGAGATACTAATTCAAAAAAATAAATAAAAATCCACATATGATAACCAAATGACTTAATGATAGTAAATTCGACATTGGTGCTTTATATACACAACATTTAATCATATAAGCATATTTATCTTTTAGACCTACAATTCAATCGTTAAATAATATACCACTCTTTACACTAAGTCATACCTTCCAAATACCACACACTTTGACACACACACACACATATATATATATATAAGCATATGATCAATAAGAATATATGTATATTCGTAAGAAATATAGAGCATTAGTACTATAAAAGTTCATCATTTATCGATCTAGAATGTATTTGTGATACTTAATGTACTAATACATACATTAAATTACTAACTTACTTCCATCTCAAATACCAATATCATATTGAGTTTACCACTTATACATCTGTAAATATTTTATGTTTGCATACAAGACATTGTACATCATTTCCCAATAGAAAGCAAGAACGAGTAGCCACAAGGAAAACATATAACCCAATGTATTAATTAAAAGGAAATCACCAACATGAATACCTATACATAACTCTTATATTCCATTGTAAAGAAAACACTTATATTGGCAAAAAATTTTCATAGCTTTCTTATATGACGAATCATGCAAGTCATTTAACTACCTCAAGCAAGCAACGTATTACTATAAGGAACATACTATCTCTAATATAGTCCATAACTAGATATTAGTGATGCACTAGTTCATTCATATAACTCTGTACATATAATTTTTACATGCAATAATTATGCATAAGTGTATATTGCAACCTCTTTTAATATCATAATTTCCACATGTGATAAAAAAGGAATTTCATATATAAAATATATTATGAAGTCAATTTAGGAATTGTCATGCTTCATGAAACTTTAAGTTAAACATCAAACTTTCTTAACTTTGGTATAAAGCATGCACTATTCTAAAAAGGTGGATAATGGGTTATACGGTGGCACCCAAATGGGGTCGGCTACAATCCAAATAGGATTGTTATGATCCAAACGGGACCATATCTGTTTAGTCACCCAAATGAGGTTGATTAGAACCCAAATAGGGTTGAAATTATCGTAGCTACAAGGTACCCTTATAGGCATGCCTATCTATCCACTTCCTAGACTCAACACAAGCAGTTAAATCTCTTTACAAAACTCACTTCACTTATTTTCTTAACTTTATTCAGATATCAAACTATATATATACATTTATAAAAATGTATACTCGAGTAAAATTGTGTATGGAAATCAATATGCAATCATTTCCACTTTTAAGTATTGCTACTTTTTATTGCAATGAGATTAAGGCATATATGTCCACATGAACAACATTTATCATCATATTATATTGAGTGTCTCTACTCACAATATACATGCCAACATATCTATTTTTTTATTTTTTCCATTTTTTTCTTCCAAGCATGCGATATGCTTAAAAAAGCATTTGAATATGCTTATGATTTCATATTTGCATAAGCTTTGTGGTATCATACTTGTATAATATATTTATATAAACCATAATTATATGCAAATGCATGTACATATCTATGTTATCATTAAGTAAAGACATATTCATACATTTCACTTTAAACATATTCTTTGAATCATTACACTAAAACATCTTTCAAGATTCAAACCCAATCATGTAAGATCATATTATATATATATGTTTATATGTACACATATATTTTACTAATCACATTACTTCTTTATACAAGTAAAGTTAACATTTCAAACTATAAGTATCATAGTAACTTCAAGAAATCAATAAGAATCTTGTATAATCATTTAGACATTTATATATATTAGCCCATTCAAGGACAAGTCATACAACTAAATATAGTGGCTTTAGATTCATCAATATGTATACAACTAGGTACCATCATCTTTACATATAAATATATATAATATGACATGTTTTCATTTTCTTGGTTCATATACCCCAGCATCAAATGAACATTCATGGATAGCATTTTTAATATTAACAATCATGTATGTATTTATATCTACATTTAAGTATGTTCATATACGTACGCATCTTTAAGCAATCATATGTGTGTATATATATATATATATATATATATATATATATATATATATATATATATATATATATATATATATGTATATATATTTTTCCTTTTTAATATTAGTGTCCATTAATAACTTTAATTTGATATCCATTGCTATAATTCTTTACTTCTCTATCCTTTTGACCCATTTCAATTATACTTTATTTGTTCACAAGGTTGATTAACATGGCATCTTCCATTTCCATTCTTGCATTATTCTAAATTCATTTCTTTTTATACCTTTATATGTAAGAGAATTATCCTTAGTTTAAAGTAACTTGTCTTAATTAAGCAATATTTCTTATTCACAATACTATACACTTCAAAGGCAACATATAATTACTTGTTTCCATACCTTTAATTATGATATTCATATGTTAATATTGCTTAAAAACCTTATTTTCATGCTTCTAATGCACTAAAAGTGTTTAGGTAGGTATAAATAAGCTTTAGTATCAATTTATAGACTTAAGAGGGTCAAATGGGATGGATAACATGACTTGGACAGATGGGAGTCACAACTCGTGTCCTTTGTCCAAGTCATGATAGAGAGCACACTGTCACGAGTCGTGATAAGGCAGCAACTGGTTTCTAGGTTCAATTTTGAGCAATTTTTGACCTTCAAAATGGCATTTTCAGTAAAAATGGTCTTCTAAAACTTTGTTCCCCTATGTTTCTAGTTTTCATAACATTAAGAACTATCTCAATATGACTTCTATATTGAAATATATTTTCCAAAGATTGAAGACTATTCATAAGGATGAGATTGCAAACTTATCTAATTTTCAAGCTAGGTTATGACCTATTTAGAAGATAAATTAGAATCTGGTTTCTCTTAAGCAATATTTTTCTGGAAGTGTATTTTAAAACGCAATTGGAATAATCTAATTATATATTCTATAACTCAAGATATTACCAAAAGAATACAACTGGGTCAAGTGAACCCAAACTCAGAATTTTGAAACTTACATGCATGTCCATTTGAACATAAAAGATTGATGTTTTATTTCAAGTTACTTATCAAATATAAGTTCATACATTCTATTATCACCTATTTATCTTAACATAACTTTATAATAATCTCTAAATGAGGTTATAACAATTGGTTTCTCTATACTTCTTCAAATAACACATGCAAAGGATAATATCTAAATCTTATATTTACATTTACGTTATCCTATCAAAATGAAACCATATCACAATGTAATCACATCTTTCACTCAAGGAAAAATACATGCATGAAGATTAAGTTCCCAAACTTGAACATGAAATTTCAATTCTAAAAAAATCCTTTTATTTCTTTCTCTTCCTTTTTCTTCCAATCTTCTAATTCTCTTATACTTTTGTAAGCCTCTTTAATCTAGCCTTCCATCCGTGCATACAACTTTAAATAAGAGGGTTTTACTTAAAGAAAGTGGCTAGATTTTACAAGATAAGAGAAGGAATTTTTTTTACCAATTTTAATAAAGAAGAGATAAGCTAAATTTCATGTTTTTTTTGAGAGAGAAAAAGGAAATGTTTTCTTTAATTTTCTTGATGGTATGGCCGGCTCCAAGTTCTAATTCACTCTTTAAATACAAGGCTTGCATGGAGACTATAGTGGAAGGTGACATCATCGTCAAGGACCTACCAAAATCCACTTTAAATCCTTCAATAATTTGCATGTCCTAAATTGGCCCCCACTTAAACCTTCTCTTCAACATTGGCCCCAACCTTTCTATCTTCTTCTAATTGCATCCTAAATTACTATTATATTTTTACAATTGGCCCAATATTTAATTGTATCGAAATTGACCCCTTTAACTATATTTTCTTTTCAATAGCACCCCTATATTTCACAGCATCAAAAGACTCTCTTAACCTTTTTCATAATAAACCATTAGTCTACTTGATCTTAACTTATTTTTAATTCCTCTATTTAGACTTAATAAAACATTAATAACATGCTAATGCCCTTGAATTCTTCTAAGGTCTAATTTGGGTCCTTATAACCATAGTATTCACCACCACAGTCAGATCTAATGCTTTTAATGCCTTTATTGAGTTAATTTTCAACTTCATCTTTAAAGCTTTTGAACATGTCCAGTGACTGAGATTTCTCATGAATGAAATAAAGATAGCCATATCGACTAAAATCATCTATAAATGTTATGAAGTATGTTTGGCCATTCTAAGAAGCCATAAGGAATGGCCCACAAACATCTGTGTGTATTAGTTCTAAGACATTTTTTTTCTTATTGGCATCAAATCTTCTAACATTTGTTTGTTTCCCCTTAATCTGAAAAATCTGAAAAATCATGGGGTTCGAGAATACCATTAGACATAAGTCTCTCAATTCTCTTTTTAGAGATATGACCCAATCTCTTGTGCCATAACAAAGCTGAATTCTCAATAGTTAATTTGCACTTTTTGCATATTGAATGAACATGCAAGGATTCATTAAATGAAGCAATTGTATCAATTAAATATAGATTATCATAACCTAAAAAAGAACCAGATCTAACCAAACCTGAATTTTGAAAAAGACTAAATTTTCTATTTCCAAATGAACAACAATATCCAAATTTGTTCAATGCTGAAATAGAAATCAAATTTTGCCTAAAAGACGGTACAACAAAAGTCTCAAACAAATCCAAATAAAAACCAGTTCTTAATAATAATCTAAAAGCTCCAATTGCTTCGAATTCTACTAATTTGCCATCACCAACATAGATGTATTTTTCACCATCATTAGGCTTTCGGCAATTCAGGCAACCCTGCATGGACACACTAATGTGAGTTGTTGCACATGAATCAATCCACCAAGTGTGTCTAGGTACTGAAGCCAAATTAACCTCAGAACAAATAAAGTTAAGAAGCATACCTTTCTTAGCACGCCAAATGTGATAGTTGGTACATTGCTTCTTCTAGGGTCCTATAGCTCCACAAAAGAAATAACTATCTTTAGTTTGTTCCTTATGTTTTTTCTTATGTAGTGTTGTTACTGCAGCTTCCTTATTCTTTCTCTTCTTATTCTCCTTTTTCTTGTCCTTTGAGGTGGAGACCAAATGAACACTTGGCGTCTTTTCTTGCTTCAATCTATCCTCTTCTTGAACACAGTGAGAGATGGGATCATTAAGGGTCCATGAGTCCCTTTGACAGTTATAGCTCACCTTAATTTGACCAAATTGTACAGGTAGAGAGATTAGAACCAAATGCACTAACAAGTCTACAGATAAATCCAACTTGAATGCCCTTAAACTTGAAGCAAGGTTAGACATTTCCATAATGTATTCCCTTATGTTTCCTTTGCCTGTATACCTCATAGAGATGAGTTTTGCTAAGATTGTACTTGTTTCAGCCTTTTCATTCTTAGTAAATCTCTTCTCAAGGTTCTCAAGGAAACCCTTAGCTATATCCACCTGATCGGACATTGTGCCCCTAAAAGCTTCAGGAATGGCACGCTTAATGACCATAAGACTTATGCTATTAGACCTTTCCCACTTTTTCATCTCCTTCTTTTCCTCAGAGGTACTTTCATTAGTGAGATTAGCAGGTCTAGGTTCCCTTAGTGCAAAGTCTAGGTCCATAACTCGGAGAGTGATCAGTACACTCTCTTGCCATGCCTTATAATTCATGCCAATCAGCATAGGAATGGAGTTGATACTAGCAGCAGAAGCATAAACTGAATATAAAACAAAGCATATAAAACAAACTCACATAAGTACCAAAACAATACCAAAATTGAATAATAAATTTAAAATATAGTTAAACCCCATCTCAAGACATCTGGCACTCCATTAATGTTTTATCTTTGGACAGAAAATTAACTTGTAAGTGATATCTTGGTGTAGCAATTGAACACAAATGATAAACTAATATGTTAAATAATAATTCTTTCTTTGGGCTGATTTAATATTCAAATGTAAAACCAAATAATTATTACATGTTAATTGTCACAAATGTATATGTAATCATGTTAAACATTAATTTTCTGTTGGGCCAATCAATATTTATGTAATTATATACACACAATCAATTATATATTTTGAAATAAATCAATTGATTTCCATAGAGGTTACTTTGGCAACATATTGGTTCAATTAACCCATCTCAATATATATATAGTCATACTGTAATTTAAATTTAAATTCCATAAAATTTTAAAAAAATAAAATTAAGAATAAAATATTTTAATACCAAATTATTAATTTACTGGCAGAAACTTTATATATATATATATATATATATATATATATATATATATATATATATATATAATAGCACATAAAACAATACCATAGGGAGCCGCAGAACTTTATATATATATTGGCATAAACTTAATATACGTATTATCGTTGTTATGCTTTTACAAAACAAGCAGCAAATAAAATCCATAACTGTGCTTTGAAAAGCAAACTGCAAACACCATTCATATATATATAACGCATCAAAAATTTGCCATTGGATTATTTGGTGGCTTCTGTACACGGCATAAACTTAATATATATATATATATACACACACACACACACACACAAAGTATTAAAGTTTGCAGTACATCAAGATAAGAAAAAGCAGCCGAATTCATGAATTCACGAAAAGGACAAAAAACCTAAATCCAAAAGCCAATTTCAATAGAATTACTAAGAGAGCAACCATCAAACACCAATTGCAATATGTGCCGCAGAATAAAGCAAGCCGAACAACATAAATTCATGAAATCGGCAAAAGCAATTAAAGTTTTATGCCAAAACAACCCTAATCGGCAAAAAATAAATTATGCCGATTTCTATATGCAAATGATTGCTAACAAGCACACCTACTGATTAAGTGCCAGCAGCTATATATGGCATACATTTACCTATTTCGGCAATTAAATGCAAATCGCTTCAAACAAATCCTTGAACGAGCAATATGTAGAACCAAACCTCAAAATTCGATTAACTCGTTTCCTTTGTTATTTATTTTTATTATTTTTTTTTTTGAAATAGCGCAAAATCATTATCTTCTTGTTTTAAATATGAATCAATATCAGCCAACTCATAAACAAACTACAATTTATAGTTCAAAAGCTATACCTCGTCAAAGAACCAACCAAGCAAACAAAATTCAGTGAAAAATGACTCTTTAAGGGGCTCACTTATTTATGATCTTTCAGGAATTATTAGTCATTCATCAGTCATGATCAGACAAAAGCCATCAAAATCCACCAATTTTAAAGGAGATGCAGAAAAGAAGCAATAAAATAAACCCATAAAAATTCGAAAAATAAAGAAGAAGAAAAAAGAAAAAGAGAAGTTACCTTCTGGCCAGATTCAGAAACCGTCAGATTTAAAGAAAAAAAAATCATATTTTTAAGCGAACCTAAAAGCATTTATGGGAAAAGATTTCATAAACTTTTGAATTTCAGCATTCAAGCAAAATTCAAAGGAGGATATCAAGAAAATTGGATTCTGGGTAAATATAGTTAGTAACATATAAATTTAGAGAAGTATCAATCTTTAATATCCAAGTAGATAGGGGTGAGCATAGAGCTTGGACATACTGAACCAGATAAAAATATCGAGTAAAAATAATTACAAATGAACCGTAATGTTTGAATTATTGATTAAAACCGATTTAAATTGGATAGTTGATTTTTATTTAGTACCATTATGAATTTTTAATTATAATCGGATCGAAAATCGAATCAGATTGCACCATACTGTATTGAACTGAAACAATTGAAAATAGAAATAAAATAATATGTGTAGGTTAATACATATATATTTTTTTATAACATGTGTTTTGTAATTATATCGTTAAATTTTTTTAACTGTATTAATTTACACAGTTATATTTAGCTATATATCAAGAACTTGAATTTGTAAATTGTTTACCCTTTTTTTTTGTGTTCTTAATTTTGCTATAGGTACATTTTTTGATTTAGACATTAATGTCACATAGTGTGTGTGTGTGTATATATATATATATATATATATATATATATATATATATATATATATATATATATATATATATATATATATATTGTAGTGTTTAGATAAGAGTTAATAAATCTAACTACTTTTTTCATTTTACTTTTATAGGTTTGAAGGTGAAATCAAAATATATAAATAAATCATGAAATATAAGCTAAATTTAAATTATTTTTTATTGACAAACATGTTGGATATTGTTAATATATATGCTTCACGACGAAAATTGTAATTAATTTCAAAAAAAAAATTATAGCCTTTACATACTGTTTGAATTTAGTATAAATTTTTTTTTTCTTGCATGTCTTAAAATTGTTTTTTTATTATACAAGTGCCGGATGTCAAAATTGGATTATATTAAATTGAATTGTCTTGAAAGGACTGAAATACCAGACCGAATTGGACTGACAATACAATTCAATACAAAAATTTTTACTTTTTAATATGGTTCTAGTCCTTTAATATTTTTAAGGACTGAAATTCAATATAATTTCGAAAATTTTGCAATCTCTTAAATTGACCGGACTGTGCACACCCCTTCAAGGAGATAATGACAGAGAAATTATTTAACCTAGCATCAAATTTGAACAGCAAGTACATCAAATAAACAAAATCCAAAAGAGAAGTAACCTAACCTCTAATATGAACAGTAGAAGGACGGATGTCATGTATAAGAGGGGTTTTTTTGAAAGTAGGGTGATTTAAAATTTTTTTTTAAAACTAGGGTTACAGTAAAAATATTTGTATTTTTGAGATGTTGGAAATCGATAGAGGGAAGTGCTGGTATTCGACATAGTGGACCCACAAGTTTGACCGGATGGACTGCTGGAAACTGGCATGACAGAGTGTCGGTTTATATCAGATTCTAACGAAAACTAGCACTCTGGCATGTCAATTTCCGACATGGCATTAGTCCTCGTTGACTGCGCCTGTATATTGCAAATTCCAGAATTTTTTCTTTCCATTTTCAAACTCACTCTTTCATCCTCACATTCTAACTTTCAAACTCTTTTTCTCAATTTTTTAACTCTCATTTTCAAATTCTTTCTCTCATCTACAAAATCTTCCTTTCATTTCCAATCTAAGCATAATTTCATTTAATATTTACACCATCTGGCCTTCATATAAAAGAAAAGGTAATTTGATTTAGGTATTGTATAGTATAATTTTATTTTGTGAAGAAAAAATTATATTATCATTAACATTATTTTTTATATTTTATTTGTAGGTGGTGATTATTTTGAAGTATATCTAATTACAACAAAGGTAAAGGTAATTTTTTTTTTATTTTAGAAAAATAATTTTAGTTTATATGTCAAAATTATTAATTTTCATGATGGTGGATCTAATTTATTGCTTAATTTATTTATATTATATAGTCCATTTAAATTGTATGAAAAGATTATTTGCTAAAACAAAGAATAAGTAATTACTAAATCTATGCATGTGTTAATTAAGTTAAAAAATTGTGTTCGCTTGTGTTGTTTCTAAAATTGATAATTTGAAATTTGATTTGCATGAGTTAATAAGTATATTAAAATTAATTTTTAAATGATTTATGAAATAATTAGTGTAAAATAATTTGTATTTGTAAAAAAATTAGATACATAATGTTAAGATGCAGAAAAAAACTATTGCATAAAAAGATAAAATTTAATAAATAGTACTTGTTTAAATTTTAATTTTGATGTGGGTCTACCAAAATTTTGAGGAATTTATATGTTATTTTAATAGATTTTTTTAGAATGTTATGTTTATGACAAAAATAGTAAGTTGGTGCTTAAATTATGTTATATGCACACATAATGTTGGAAAAAAAATGTCGATCTCAGTTACTTTTATAATTCACATTGGGGGACAATCAAGGTTCAACATAATTGATTTTCAGTATGACACTTTAAGCCTATCACCGAGATCAAAGAAATTAAAGATTAGGAGCAAACCAACATTTACAGAATTTGTTCATAAGATATCAATTAATTGGATTTACCTAAGGATGTGAGGGCTAGTAGGGTGGTCTATGAGTGTCCAGTAAACAAACAAGGGTTAATTTGTTGGGCATGCATGCATATAATTGATAACGATGACGTTGATCAAATTTATGAAAATTTTGATACATTTCCTAGATACATTGTTACAGAGCTAATTTTTATAATTGAAAAAATTATAATTAGAGATGGAGATATTGCATTAAATAGTATTAATCAAATCGCTAATGTTGGAGAAAGAGAGTCTATACCAATTACGGAAGAAAGAAATGTATTTGGTGATTATATAAGAGTCACTCAGTCTGATTTTGGTACATAGTTTGAGGCTCCAATGCAATATGAAAATGTTGATGAGATGGAAACAATTGATGCAAGTCTTATTAGAGAGTTTAGAGGTCTAAATCAAATGAATTTTGTCTCTTGTTCTTCTTTTGAAGGTGGAGATGTTGTAGGTGATGATACATATAGAGATAAAGATAATGTTGTGAATAATGGGAATATTTCTCTAAATTGTGACCTAGATGATGATGATGATGATGATGATGATGATGATGATGAAATAGACATGAATGATGTTGACCTAGAAATTGTTGTTGGAAGGGATGATGACTTTATTCTATGCAGTCTAATTCATGTGACAGAAGGCTTTCAGAATCTACACATGATGATGAAATAGACTTGAATGATGTTGACTCAAAAATTGTTGTTGGAAGGGACGATGACTTTGTTCTATGTAGTCCAATTCATGTGATAGAAGGCCTTCAGAATCTACACATGAATAAGATTAAAGATCAACCTGGTGGTCAATTCAATATTTCACAATTTCACTTTGCATATGTGCACCACACATTTGTTAATTTTACTGAAGCTAAGATTGACATGTTTAATGATTTGCCAATCCTAAGATGGGATGGTGTTTCTGAGTTACGCGAAGGATTGACCTTCACATCAAAAAATGAAGTAAAGGCATTTGTCAAGAAATTTTTAATTCAAAATAATGTTTCGTATAAGGTTATTAAGCCCAAACCATCGTACTGGGCGGTGCGTTACACATGTTCTGATACAGGTTGTCCATGAAGACTATGAGTTATATAGAAAAGGATCTTACCTTATAGATCATCAATGTATATAAAGAACCTTATAACTGTAATGCATTGCTGATAACCCAATACCATAGACAATTAGATTCGCAAATAATTTGTGATTGCATATTGAAAATGGTTAGTGCTGCTCTTGATCTCAGATTTAGCATTATAATTGCTAATATCAAGAATCGTTTTAATTATAAGGTAACCTACAGTAAGGCCTGGTATGCAAGGAATAACTCGTTAGAGGAGATATTCAGTAATTACGAGGCTTCATATGTAAAGTTGCCTAAATACTTAAAAGCTGTGGAGACCTACAATCTTGAAACTGTTTATGACTTTTTTTATTGAAGATAGTATAAAACCCAACTGTAAGCAATTTAAAAGGCCCTTCTGGGTATTCAAGCCATGTATAAATGAACTACCTCACTATAAACCAATTTTGCTTATCAATAGAACGTTTGTGACGATAAAGTCCCATCAAACATTGTTGATTGCAAGTACTATTAATGGTAATAATTTCTTATACCCAGTAGCATTTGTTATCATCAAAAGTGAGAATGATTGCAAGTACTATTAGGGCATTGTTTTGTTATGATAGTAGTGGTTGGAATGAGCCTTTAGCTTATCATAGATTTTTTTCTCCATCACTTTGTAAGTAACTATAAAACTGCTCATTGAACTTTCAAAATTAAGGATATGTTATATAGGGCCAATATGTTTTCAACCTTATTTTTTAATTATTATAATACTTATGGATTTGTTGAATGTTTTAAAGTTTATTAATATGCATGAACCCTCTTGATAGGTAATAATTTCCAACCGCAAAAGCTTACAAAATGAATGGAAGAGATAAAGAAACTTGATATTGACTCTTACAACTAGGCCATGCAAAACTCTTTGGACAAGTGGACTTTATGATCTCATGGTAATTGTCATTGATATGGGCATACTACAACCAACATTGTTGAGAGTGTAAATAGTGCTTTAAAGTGTGTTAGGATGATGCCAATTTGTTGTGTTTTTTAGCATGTATTTGCCAGGTTTGTCAAATATTTTGATGATAGAAGGTGCATGTATTGAGCTCAGATAATAGTTGGTAATACATACACTCAAAATTGTTTGGATAAGATGGCAAAGCATGCTCAGAAATCTTGTGGGCATAGAGTTGAGAGTTTTGATTTGCATGTAGGATTATTCACAATAAGGACTAAAAATCAAAAAAGTAAGAGAAAATATAATAACACGCAAGTTATTAATTTGAATTACAGTCAATGTGAATGTGAAAATTTTCAAGGCACTAAAATGCCATGTTCCCACGTAGCATGTATTCATGTACGTGTTGACATGTGGACATATGTCAACAAGTGCTATAAACTCTCAAAGGCATTGAGCTATTATGATTCATTTTTCCAACCACTTGCACACCGTGATTACTGGCCTCCATATGGACCAACTCTAGTGCCTAATTCGGTGCTTATAAGAAAAAAAGGGATGACTGAGGACTTCTTGATATCGCAATGAAATGAATAGTAGAGAATGCAGTAGGCCTAATCGTTTTACACTCTGCTGAAATGAGGGGCATAATAAAAAGACATGCATAAACTTGATCGAACCATCAAATTTCATTGAATACTCAAGAAATATGTAGTTTGGCATACTTGTATCCATATAATGTTTTTGTGCTTTTTTTATTAGTGGACATTTCATATTTGTCTTATAAATTGCAAATTAAATAAATATGTATATGTTCATATTTTTCCTATTTATTTTTGGCTTATTATTGGCATTTTATTATTAACTCTTATATAATATTATTATATTATATTGAAAGATTAAGGATATATGAGATTCAGTAAATAACTTACTAAATTAGATGTTCGAATAAATTTTCAAAAATAAAAGCAGTAATACATACACTTTCATAAGTTCCATATCATATGTAACTAATAAAATGTGATCATGTACCACATCTAGCGGGCCTTTTATTTCAAGCAGAATACCGTGATTATTGTACACCAAGTGGTGTGTCACCCTCTTGTGCATCAATCAAAATGTGTGTGTGTGTTTATATATATATATATATATATATATATATATATATATATATATATATATATATATATATATATATATATATATATATATATATATATTATTGAATTATTCCATATTGCATCAAATCGATGTTTTTCTTGCATTGTTAATAACTCCCCATTAATAAGACCTGAGTTGATTCGTGCAGCTCCTAAATGATAAGAATCTATGTCGAAATCTGCATTTAATTGAAAAATAAACTCAAAAAAATATTTATGGCGATCAAATTTATTAAAATTTTTCAAGTCTCCAAAACTATATATATATATATATATATATATATATATATATATATATATATATATATATATATATATATATATATATATATATAGTCAAATTTTATATTCATCATAGATGACTTTATTATTGTAAATAAAAATTATAGCGTTAAATGAAAATTATGGTTTTATATTTTCTATTGTCAAATGAGAATTATTATAAATTAAAAATTTTAATTATGATAAAATTTCTTTCAATAATTAAACATACTAATTGATAAAAATAACTTACATGATAGTTAACTACAAATTTTTTTCAATAATGAAACATACTAATTGATAAAAAATAACTTACAAGATAATTAATTGCAAACCTATTACTTAATTTTCATTGATACTGGCCAATAATTTTATATTATGATCTAATGAACATAATATTTAGGCCATTTATTATAATTATACCACTTATAATATATTTTTTGATCAACAAATATTGTATCTCTAATTTTTAAAAAATGTTCTTCACTAATATTTATTACATCATTTACAAATATCATAACTAATTGCTCAGATTTTGTTACATACTCCCTATTCCAAATTTTCATTATAGACTTTAAATAAAATATAGATAGTGTCATGCAAAAAACTTTCACCATCTCTGCTTTAGTCATCGGATATCCTCTCATAATATTTTCTTGTAATTTTTTATTTATTGTGATAATATACATGAATATTGTTATGTCATTTTTAATTCTAAACTTGTACAATTCATCCCATTTCTGGTTGACAATTTCTCTAGCAATATTGCTCATCATTGCTCTTAGATGTAAATATATGTGCACCATCTATCATATCAAATTAATAAAAACTGAAATTATATTTAAATAAAATTTTTCATTTACTTATATCATATTAAATTTAATCATAATATTTTATGAAATTAATATTTACCATATAATTTTTTTGTTATATATTTTTTTTTTTGAAGATAAGGGAGAACAGGACTTACTGTAGCAGAGACACGTTGCAGGCAAAGTATACTGAACAATTACATATGTGAAATATATATATATATATATATATATATATATATTCATGTATTAAGCATGCAAACACAATTTTTTAATTTAGATATAGCTAGGGGTGAGCAAACTTTGGTTAAAATTGAAAAATCGAACCAAATCGATTAATTTTTTTAGTTCGGTTTTTTAATTTCGATTTGTATTTTTAAGAATATTCGGTTATTTTGGTTTAGTTCGATTTTTGGAGACAAAAATCGCATAAAAACCGAATCGATCGAACTTTACTTAATGCTACGTCATTTCTTCGGCCCTGGTAAGTTTCTTCTTCTACCTTTGTTGCCTTTGTTAGCTTCTTCAACCATGTCCATAGATTTAATCATGTTTCGGTTCCAGTCCCCGCTCTTCCCACCAATTTTGCACTCTCTCCCTCTTTGTTTAGCTTCTTTAACTATAAAAATCAGAGAAAAACTTATCCATATCAACTGATTTCCAAATCCTCCTAAAAACCCCTGCTCCCACTAAAAAGAAAATATAATAAAATAAAAAAGGATAAACCTTTCATGGTGTTGTTCAAAAGTGAACCATCGTTCGTAGGGTTCCTAGGCTTATTGTTGTTCCTAGCTTGTGCCCTTTTACGATCTTGCTCTCTGTGATTACAGTGTTTGCTTCATTTAAAGGCATGCAAAAACATCAAAACTAAAAGGCACGGTGAACTTTGGTAAGTAGAGCAATTGAAAGGGAACAGGAAAGAGAAATATGAAGTGAAGAAGACCAACCAAAGTAATCTCCAATGATGAGTAGAGAGAGAGTATGAGAGAGGGGAAGATGGCGGCAACATAGAAAGGAATAAGGTTTTAGGGATTTAGAGAACTGGGTTTGATACAACACTGCAACAATTAATAGTTGGATACATAAAAATCAAATCTTTTATATTTTGGATGTAAAAAGGTTGAAACTTTCTACGATTTGGTGATGATGAGATGTGCCACCTCATGTTTTAGATCAGTATGTGTTAAAAAAAATAATAATAATAATACATATATTTAATATTTATTACTAGAAAAAGAGTTTGGGCAAGTGTGAACGCAATTTTGAGGGGTGCAAAAGCTTTAGACTTTTTTAACATATTGGGATGGTGGGGGTAGGTGTAGGACGGTGACTTTGAGATTACATGGTTTGGATATATATGTATTTTTCTGAATCTCTGCCAGGACCTACATGACCTAAATAATAGAATTAAATTTTCAGTTTTTTTTGTTAATCGAACCGAATCGATCGAAAAAATTGATTCAATTATTATTCGATTATTTATATACTTCGATTTGGTTCAATTTGATAAATTCTTTAAATTTTAGTTTTGGTCATTTCGGTTCGGTTAATCAAACCGACCGTTTCACAGGCCTAGATATAGCACATGCCAAATTTTGATAATTAATCAACACACTTTTTTTAAGCATTTCATATTTTTCAACCAATTAAATTAATTTCATACAGTATAAATTGTTGAGCAATCAATAATTTCAAAGAGCTTGCAAAATAATTAATTGACAATTTAAGCAGATTTAGTTTTGTGTGAAACTTTATTATATGTATTTGAAAAAAAAAGTGCAAATCACAATATGTATATTATTATTATTATTATTATTATTATTATTATTATTATTATATGTTGTATCATCTCAAATATTAATTATTTATCTATAAATCTTTGACTTATTGCATGCAAAAATAATTTCTTACTTGTACAATATATTACTATATTGAAAATAAAAAATAAATAGTAATATCTTACATTTAATGTTGAAATTAGATAACTTTTAGAATTATCACCATCTGCAAATTAAATATGAAAATGAGATTAACAATAATATAGATTTTGTTTAATAAAATTAAATATTAAATCACAATAACATTACCTTTTTTAATGTCAAATGAAATTTAAAATGCTACTTATAATAATGATTATTTTAATTAAAATTAAATGGTTTATAAATTAAAACAATAAATTTTGGCTTACGAAAAAAAAGAAAAGAAGAGAATGAAGAATGAAAGAAAGGGAGTGATGAAAAAGGAAGTGAATTTGAGTTATAAAGATGTGTATTTATATGTGATAAATTAAATAATATTAATATAAAAAAAGAACCACTAAATTTGCAAATTCAACGGAAAAGAAGTGGCTGGAAAGAGGGGGCAGGGTTTTATAGATTTAAAAAGAAAAAAATTAAAAAAGGAGAATTCACGGGACCACAATAACTAGAAACCGACACAAAGGGTTGTTGGTTTCTGATAGGGATTTGCTGGAAATCGGCAGCTCTTTGAGCCAGTTTCTGGCACTCTATCAGCTACACAGAGTAGCCCCTACCATATGGAATACCAGCACTTTCTCCTGTCAGTTTGTAGTACCCAAAAAATAAAAATATTTTTACTATAGCTCAAGTTTTTGAAAATTTTTTTAAAAATCACTTTACTTTTAAAAGAAATTTTTGTATAAGAAGCAGCAAGATTTTCTTGATCAAGTGGAGTCTTGGCCATGATGGAGAAAGCCTGGAATCAACTTATCTGTGCATAAACATTAGCATTATTTCATTCTAAATGTAAACTATTTATTAAACAAAACACAAATAATTTATTTTATTATTTCATTCTAATTTGTGTAAGAGCAATTTATTACAAACTAAGTTGAGAGAAGTACGAGTTAGAACCCATAATAACCAATAATACCTATTAGGTACGTATATTTAATTTTCAATAATTCAAATTATTTTGTTTTAAATTTTTATTATTTATAATTAGTTAATACTAATTTTAAATAAATTATACATTTTTAAGAAAAAACTTTATTTGTGGCATGATATATCAATCTTAATTTCTTACCTAAAAAAGAAACTTTTAAATAAAAAATATAAAATTTTAATTAAAATTATTATCCACATGCAAGGTATGTGCATGAATACTAGTTAGATAAAAGTAGAAAATTTGAAAAAATTGACCCCGTTGAATTATTAATAATAAGAGAGACTTATTATTAATTTTTAATTATATTAAATGAAAGATAATAAGCCATAAAAATATTACCAGATATAATCATAAATATCTCTCGTACTGTCAAATCGCAATCGTCGAGATCATCCTTCTTTTATATCACCGGTATCATTTTCACTCATGCCTCGCTATGCCTCGGAAAGAGAATTTGAATTTACGAACTAAAAATTCCAACAAATAGAGAAAAAATGTGCGAAATAATTTTGACAGAGTTTCGGTATGAAATTTTTTTCTTGCTTACCAAGAATAGAATTCGTAGCCCTATTTATAGGGCTCTCATTAAGGTAATTAAATTTTCCTTAATAAGAAAGAATTAAATTTGACAGTTACTAAAGTTAAATATAGAAAATAATATAAATAATTAATGTCAGTTACTTAATTTAAATTAGGTATCTGCCTATATTAATATCCTCCTAATTATGACAAATTCCTAATTAAGAGGATTCCAAATAAGGAACTAATTTCATATTAATATTATTTCCTATTATGATATTATCACGTTTTTTATCAAAGCCAATTTCTTATCTCATGAGTCATGGGTGTATCCCTAACTCTTTCATCTTCCACTCGTACATGACAAAACGATTTTCAGTCATTCTCTCCTATCATACAGATATATAGTTCGTGTGACCGGCATACATCAAGAACACTAGTGCTATACACCTGTTAGGGATATATAGCATCTCGAGAAATAAGATCTTCTCATAATAGTATGCCAAACCCTAGATAGTTTTCTCATATTCGTTGTTTTATCTTATGATCTCATAAAAATAATTTTCGTGTTCACTATTGTATCTCTACTTATAAATACTACAACAGGTTAACAGATGAACCACGAAACCACCAAATGTGATCGAAAAATATCTTTCCCATTTACTCTATCCCATCCGTCATAGTCCAACTCGCTTTTCTAGTCAGATCCGCCGAGCTGAAATTTTTTCATGACCTTTTGGAGACTAACTAAGCTAGCCACACTGAATTATACTTCTGGTATAAGTTAAGGGTTCTGAGGGTTGGAAAAATAGGGTCTCACATTAGGAAAAATTTGAGATCATTCACATAAGATTTCCTTATCTTGGTCAACTTAAGCACACATAGTATGATGCATGTGCTATGGTGTTCTCTCATTTCCTCTAAAAGAGCACACGTCTTGTTATTTAACACCATATAGAAGCATAAGGTTATAATGCACCAAAGCATCCAACTTTAGTCTACTTCCTTAAGGACTACTTCTGACTTTTTGGACAGAATATGATAGTTACATTTAACATATCATCGGATCATCTTTAATCCTATTTTGAATCTTAATCCAAAACACATAACCTCATGTGTGTCTTTATCTCGCACATCAACAAGACTTATCCTGTAATTTTTGCAAGATGGCACTTTTATTTTGAATAGGTTCTCGAAACTCACTTTATGTTCAAAAAATTGCCTCATATTAGACTTTGTTAACTTATTAACAAAACTAATGTAAATACCCATGTGAGTAGGTTACTTCTCTATCCGACATGCTTTATTTTATAACAGTAAATGTTCATATATAAACATTCACACTCATGTATTGCCAACAATGAACTCAATTATTATTATTCATAAATAATAATGTCAAGATATTATAGTATAAATCAAATCCTATGCAAACCTTGAGACCTAACATGTCTTTCAAACACATCTTTTGATGCAGGTTTAGTTAAATGATCTGCTATCATATCATACGTAGAAATATACTAAAAGTTCACTTCTCCTCGTGCAACAATATCTTTAGTATATTGATACTTAATGTCAATATGCTTTGTCCTACTATGAAATTTTGGATCTTTAATGTAACCTATCGACGACTGTTTGTCACTATAGACAGTAATAGGTTTCTCTGAGGCAGTTACATTCAGATGGTCCATAAACCATTTTAACCAAACCGCCTCTTGTACTACAGCTGAGGAAGCGACAAATTCAACTTCCATTATCAATAGGGCTACACAGGTCTATTTTTTGCTACTCTATGAAATGGCACCCTTGCCTAGCAAGAAAATATAACTTGATGTGGATTTTCTCTCATCCACATCTCCTCCCCAATCAACATCCGTATATCCTCTCAAATGCATATCCTTTCCTTGAAAATAGAGAGAATAATTAGCGGTACCTTTGAGGTATTTAAGTATCCTTTTTACTGCCTTTTAATGTGCTTTACCTGGGTTAGATTGATATCTACTCACCATGCCCACAACATAGCATATATCAGGTCTAGTACACCATATTGCATACATCAGACTTCCTACGGCACTAACATATGGAACGTTCTTCATACATTCTATCTGCTCTTCTTTCTTAGGACACATGCTTTTGCTAAAAGACTAATTTTTAGCAATGGGGTTGTCTATGGGCACTTTTCCTTTTAGACTTTTAAGGTTCTAAATCTTGATAAACATATCTCATATATTTATCGTAGTTTGGAATGCTTCCACTAGGATTGAGCTCTACGCTCCCACTCAAATGAGGATCTTGAATATTCATACTCCCATTGGAGAATGGATTCTGAACATCCTGACCGTTGAGAAGAGAGTCTTGGCCTTTTTCATTAATTTCCCTCCCACTCGGATGGAGAGATCCAAGTTGTTCATCTTATTGAGTTTTGTAACAAGTAAAGTCTTGACTTACTTCTCTCGACTTTGGAAACTCATTTTCCAAAAAGATGATGTCTTGTGATTCAAATTATGTTACCGAGCAATTTGCTTGCTCACCCACGAACACGTATTTGATACATCAGAATACTGTACAAAAATACTCTTTTTACCTCTTGGTCCTAATTTACCAAATTTATTTGAGGTATCATGGACATAAGTAGCATAACTCCAAGGGTGTAAATAACTCAGGTCGGGTTATTGACTAGTCCACAACTTATAAGGAGTGGAAATAATAGATTTGTAGGGTACACGATTTAGAACATATGTGATCGTTAACAAAGTATCTCCCTAATAGGAGATAGGCAAATTTGCTTGAGCAATCATTGAACGTACCATGTCTAAAAGGGTTCTATTTTGCCTTTTTGCAATACTATTTTGTTGTGGAGTTCAAGGAATAGACAACTGATGCTCTATCTCTTTTTCATCACATAAAGTTTTAAATTCATCAGAAAGATATTCTCAACCACGATCAGTTCTTAAAGCTTTAATTTTCTTATTCAATTGATTCTCAACAAGATTCATAAAAGTTTTAAAGCAACTCAATGCTTCAGACTTGCGATAAATTAGATAGACATGACCATACCTAGTATAGTCATCTACAAAAGTGATGAAACAATAGGCTCCATATCTTGCCCTAATATTCATTGGACCACAGATATCTGAATGAATTAATTGCAAAGGAATTGAGGCTCGAATTCCTTTTCTGAATGGTTTTCTCACTATTTTCCTTGCAAACAATGCTCACATATAGGAAATTCAAACTCATTTAAATCACCTAGCAAATCTACCTTAGATAACAGACGCATTCGGTCTTGCCCGATATGGTTCAATCTAGCATGCCATAATTTTACATTATCATCATACATATTTGAAGAAAAAAATATTAAAGAAAAACTAGTTTTATTAGAATAATCCAGATCAATATCCATAATTATAAAATTATTCGAAATAAAACCAGAACCATAAAAAATGTCATCCAAAAATAGGTCGACCTTATTATCCTTAAAATGTAGAACAAACCCAAGTTTCGTTAAAGTTAAAACAGAAACTAAGTTCCTACAAATGTTAGGAGCATAAAGCATATTGTGTAGGAGTACGGTTCAGCCTTCACGCAAGATTAGTTTGCATGTACCAATTTCTAAGACTGCCACTTGACATTGTTGCCTATATGAATCCACTTTGCTTCAACAGTTACTAGTTAGAACTCGACAAAGGAATTTTAATCCCTTGTCACACAGTCCATTTCTCCTAAATTAACCACCCATAAAGGATGAAGTTTAGTTAAAAATAGAGAACTTGATACACAAATTTCACTCACTCTGAAGTTAGAATAGTGTACCTATTTGGGCACAATGCAATCTTTTGCATAGTGTTCCTTCTGCTGATAGTTGAAACACTTCACCCTAGAAATGTTCACTTTCTTTTTTGCCTTTGGACCCTTTCTTGTTCTGCTTAACTTTTTACTTTTTAGGCTCTTGAGCTCTTTCTTTGCCTTTTCCATGAAAGCTCCTCTTCTTGTTCTGGTTTGATCTTTTCTTACCAGAACTGGAGTGTACTATATGCACTTCATCATTAACCTTGATCGATGCTAAATGGTCTTCTTCCAACTTCAAATGTCTAGCGACATCCTTAAATATCTTAATGCTATTCATGTAAGTCAGTTGCATTTTCATGTGCTCCCAACTCCTTGAAAAAGATCGGATGATTGCCTAAACCTGTTGCTCGTTAGTCAACTTATGACCTCCATCACCAAGCTTGCAAATCATATTCTCTATCTCTCGGAGATGTTTCTTCATTGAATAATCAGGCCTTTTCTGATATGTATTGAATTTGATCATTAAAGATCATAGTCTAGTTAGAGACACTCCTTCAAACTTTTCCCACAATGCAACCCATAGATCCATTGTATTTTGATATGAGCAGAATTGCATGGTGATATCATCTTCCATTGCACTTAGGAGGATGAAACGAGCAATAGAGTTTTTCTTTTTCTATGCTGCATCAGCTGCTTGATCTTGCTTATACTGAGTAGAAGTGCCATCCTTAGGTTCAATCATTATTGAACTTAAGGTTTCCAGAGCCTCTTGCTCCTCAAGCATATACTGGATTTTCATACTCCAAATTTCATAGTTGTCATCATTCAATTTAATATCTTTGTTCAATTCAACGACTATCAATTTGAAAGCCATTTAGATTCTCTAATAAAAAATAGAACATATGTTGCACTTATTAAGAAGAATATGACAATACATGCTATTTATTATGCACCTAAAATTAGAATTTAATAAAGTTATCTATTAGGCTTAAAATTGAAAAAGTTACTATTAGTATTTAATTACCCTCTAAGTCCTAATGTCTAACCTTACAAATTAAAATTTTATGCATAGTAAATTTGATTTATTGGATATTAAGTTCTCTAACTTAATCGAGGATATTAAGTGTATAAGATAATTAAGTCTTAACTTAATAATTAAGCAATTATTCTACTCATAAAACATTGCATGGGAAATAATATTAAAATAAACACATTCATCATAAAAATTATAAGCCACCATAATATTCAAAATTAAAATAAACACATTTATTATAAAGTCTAATATATCCAAAAGAAGACACAAATGTCTCATTTAAAAATAAAATTAGGAAACAAAATTCCTAACATAAAAGTCCGTAAAAAAATAAAATAGTATTATGACACTTATGTCAAAAAAATAATCAGCATCCCGATGGACCCAACACCAACCTAGTCACTGGAACTGTCATCCTAACCATACGCGTTAATTATAGGGATACTCCATGTGTGTAATCAGTTAACCATAGGCGATTCACTATATGCCCACTTCTGAGAACCATCTCAGATGGAGTGTTGCTCTTGTACACTCCTCGTTTCGCTACCTTATATAAAAATTTAATTATGGAATCCTTATAATTTTCTTGCCAGCACTCAACAAATAAGTTCTGGAGTTCCATATGGTAGCTAAAAGATTCACACATTACATCATAAAGCAACTTATGATTCCACCCCCTGTCCAGACCACCAACCCAAATACAATCGTGCATCTTTCTATGCATTTTGATTATATGATGCCCAATAGCATAAATGTCATAACTCCTTGCCTTCTTGTGAAACCTTATGCTATGGATCTCATGAACTCATGCATTGGCCAAAGCAACACCTTGAGGAGTATGTGGAATCATGGGTCTCCTTATCATCATCATATCTATTACACATAATAGTATAAAAAAATTATTAGTACACTCATGTACAAACAAAAATTGATTGAAACTTATTTCAATCAAATATAAGGACAAACATCCACATAGTTATTTTTCAAACATATTTGAAAATTAAAGAAGGCAGAAAAAACACAATTTTCTTAAATTTTCACAAATATTTAAACAAAATAATTAATAAAAATAATTCTATAACTCAATTTTTTTTAAAATCATCAAAAACTCAAAAAAATTAAGAAAATTAAATTAAAAAAAAGGGTCAAAAATGGTGGCCGGAGGAGCCCTCATGTGCAGGTAAGAGTGGGTTTCACGTGCCCCACGCACGATAAAGGAACCACGCTCCGACTGAGCACCTTGCCATATGGTGTGACCCTATGCAACCACGTGGCAAGACTATGTGACACATGGCAACCGCTTATTGGTCTACGTGGAAATACTAAACTGACAAACAGGACACGTGGTATGATTGCACACTACCACATGGCAACTTGTCATTGGCCCACGTGTTGACATGTGGCATGACTCACCAAGCCACGTGTCTGGACCCTCATGCCACGTGGACGCCAGGTGGCATGACACCTCAAGCCACGTGGCTACCCTTACCACATGTCAACCCAACAGGATGCCACGTGACAACACGTGTCAACTTTTGGTGGGCCACATGGTGCCATGTGGCACCAAATGGATCCTCACTTCTATATTAGTTGACACATGGCTCTTCACCATAATGCCACGTGTTGCACCGCCACTGGGCCACGTGGCTGAGTGACGTCTCACTCAGTGTACGTGGCATTGTGCGTGTTGGAGATGCGCTCCGTGCATAGGTGGTGCGTGCAATCCACACGCCGCCTTCCCAGTGGTTTTAGGCTGTCGAATTTTTTCTAGGGGGGTTTTTGGGGTCTTTGAGTCCAATGGTATGATCAAAAGTAAAAAATTCCCACTAAAAATATTTATTACTTACTTTTAATTAATTATATAATTTCGGTGTTCAAAAAATCACAAAAGAAATTTCCAAACCAGAATTAAAAAATAAACACATATAGAACATATCTGAAGCGCATATTGATTAAAATATCAACATGTTTGAATTTTCCCAAAAATACAGATCTACCTATAAAATATGTCAAAACGCAAAAATATGGCTCTGATACCAATGAAAGATAATAAGCCATAAAAATATCACGAGATGTAATCATAAATATCTCTCGTAGTGCTTAATCATAATTGCTGAGATCGTCCTTCTTTTGCGTCACCGATATCGTTTTTACCCACGCCTCGCTATACCTCGGATTGATAACTTGAATTTACAAACTACAAACCCTAGCGAATAAAGAGAAAATGTGCGGAAGAATTTTGATAGAGTTTCAGTATGGAATTATTTTTTTGCTTACCAAGAATAAAATTTGTAGCCCTATTTATAGGGCTTTCATTAAGGTAATTAATTTTATCTTAATAAGAGAGCATTAAATTTGGCAGTTACTAAAATTAAATATAAAAAATAATATCAATAATTAATATGTCAGTTACCTAATTTAAATTAGGTAACTGCCCATATTAATATCCTTCTAATTATGACAAATTCCTAATTAAGAGGAATCCAAATAAGGAACAAATTCCATATTAATATTATTTTCTGTTTCGATATTATCATGAATATATCAGAGCCAATTTCTCATCTCGTGAATCATGGGCGTATCTCTAACTCCTTCATTAAATATTAAAGAAAAAATAAAATTATTTTTTTAATAAAAAATTGATATGTAAGTGTTAATTTTAACATAAATAATTATTGATCTACTGCACAATTAAAATGCTCCTAAAACTAAAACTAAAACATTTTAAAAATTAAAATTTTAGTTGAATAAATTGGACCAAACTGTTGGCGCTTTTTTAGTTATCCAAAAAAAGAAATTAGTAACTCTTATTTTGTTGCAAGGATATCATTTTAACCTAATTAAAAATTACTTTATATATTATAGCCATAACATGTGGAAATATATTACAAGTGATTTTTGTTTATTGACAATTTTATTAATGATTTCCTACCCCCCCCTTTTTTTTGAATTTGGTTTTTCTGTTTGGTTGATAAAATGTAGAATTTTTTGATTTGTTATTTATTTTTATTTTTTTTCTAATTTTTCTTTTACCTTCTTATTTTAAGATTCAACCATTTTTATCTAGAAGTTGAGGAGCCAAGGTCTACTGGTAGCGATAAACCTTAGATTATGTTGTAATTAATTTTTTTTTACTTGATAATATTATACGCCAATGGAAGGAAAAAATGGAAAAATAAAAACACTTTAGGCATATGAGATTGGCTTTTTTTTGGTGTAAAATTAGAAAATATATAGAATTTTGGTGTCATAGTAAACTTAACTAAGATTTTAGTGTGTTAAAAAATGAAAATTTTGTTGTTTTATGTCAATTTGGGGTCCATTAGTAGAGGGATAATTTCAAGCTAGAAAACGTTACTTGTAGTTGCCATTCTTTATTCAAAATGGCAGCATTTCATGTGTGATCTAGGAATGGGCGAGTGGGGCTCTCCCTATCAAAAAATGGCAAGTTAGTTTACCTTTTTTGTATTTTTTTGTCAGTTATTATTTTTAAGGGTGTACAAAATTCGAACCGATCTGATTAACCTGAACCGAACTGATATATTTGGGTGGAGTTATTTAGATATATATAGTCGGTTCGGTGTTGGGATTATGAAAATTTTGGGTTGGGTTGGGTGAAAACCCCTCTAAAATTAACCCAAACCTCAAACACGAATAACAATAATATATAAAGCTAAATCCCTAATTTTTTCTACACTTCCTTCAAACGTAAAATCCCTAACCGTTGATCTTCCCCATGCCAACTCATCATCTCGTCTTGTAATCTATCAGTGTTGCCAATGGACAGTGGTCCGGTCTCCCTCTCCTCTCGTTCGTATCAGTTATCATCTCCATTCTCGACCTCTATTCTAGTCTTCCTCGTTCGTATCTCTTTGGTGTTCTGCTATGTTATGTCTCTGAATCTATGTTTTTGTTCTTTTTTTGTTCTATTTTCTTTCATTTTTTTGTTCTTAAGATGACTTTTTCTTAAGATGACTCTCTGTTCTTGTTCTAAATGGCTGTTCTTCTTTTGGTACTTGGATCGTGCTTGAGCTGTCATTTGGATTCTTGATTCTTCTATTTGTTAAATGATGGTGCTTGATAATATGACCTAGCTCGTAGCCCGATAGATTCACAAACAAGCCTAGGAATCCGTCTCGAGCTTCCTAGGATTCTCTTATCTAAGATTTTGGGTAATCCAATCAATATCACATGCAAAATACATCAAATGAAACAAACCGGTTATACATCTCCAAGAGCTCATTTACCTCAAATGCTCAATGAGCTCGGAACCACTTAAGATATCAAACTATTGATGAATCCCGCTATTTCTGGCAGTAACTGCCTCCTCTCCCCTACGTCTCCCACAAAGTAGGAGAAGTGGGGAAAATAATCGAAAGTAGTGGGATGATATGCTTTTTCTATAAGCTTAAATATCACAAGTATACGGTGTACCAGCTATAGTACTTCAGATATCGATTCCACAAGGAAATGTTGATTCAAATTACCCACTATTACTGCTCAATTTTAATCTTGTTTACGATGTTCATAAGTGAAAATTAATTCTAACTACTCTAATGCATAAATTAATTAAATCCTAGTTAAATATAATCAAAGAAGACAATAAATATAATGAAATTAAATAATCATGCACTTGATATCATTATTTTAATTATAAGTTTTAATCTTATTAGTAAGCCAAGTTGGAATATATTTCTAATACACTCTCTCGATATGAATTAGATTGCCTAAGACATGCAATTAAAGTGCTAATTCTCAACTCTCGTTAATGAACTAGTTGATTTAATTACACATTTTAAAATTAATCACCAACCTATAGCAATTATCTCCACATGTGATCTCTCTAACTATGCTTTGATAATGAATTTCCTATTAACTTTCAATAAGATGTTGCTCTCGCTAACTCCCTTATTTATGACCATTATGTTGATCTTCAGAAAAGGAATTGCCATCTAAGGTCTTTTTCCCTAACCTATAATGATATTAATAAAATTTTAATAGCAAATTCTACATTCAAAGATTAACTAAGTAAATGAAAATAGAAAATTGTTCATATGTAATCAAATGCCAACATAATATTGATTTAAGAGAATACAAGGAAGAAAAATAAAATTAAGAACAAGAAGAAGGGGATCTCTCAACCCTTTTTCCTTCACACAAGATATCTTCTCCCTTGCTTTTGTCTCCTTCTTCAAGTCATGAAAGTTAAAACAAAAGTACTGACAAAAATAATTTATGTTCTCAAGATCACAATCTCAAATTCCAAAAATTCATCCCCTAAAAATCTGTTCACTTAGCATATATATGCCTCTCTAAAAGATATGACTCTTTAAAGATAACTTTTCAAAAAAGTTGTACTTGGTGGTGAAAAATTGCATCTCTTCAAAAGTTTAACTCCTCATCCATCCTGCGTTGCCCTGACGACAAGACACGCCCATTCTTGGCTGGCTCCGTTGGCTGTCGCGAGCCTTCCTTTAATGTCGCCCTCGTGACAATGCATGCTTTTGGCTGGCCTGGCTTTCTTCCCCACTTGATGTTGCGAGCTGTCTTGCTTGTTGCGCTCGCGACAAGTCCCTTGTAGCTTTCATTCCTCTCCTTCTTTCATTTGACTCCTTTAAGCCTTAAATCATTTCCCTTCTCCTACAAAACAACTAAAACAACCACAAACACACCAAACACATAAAAGTAACAAAATCTAGATAAAATACGAAAATAATAAACACAATACTAAACAAAACTACATATTAAAACACAATATTTATGAACTTTTCAAGCTCATATCATAGGATTTCACCCCATTACCCATGTGGAAAAAACATGAGAAAATATAAGAAAGGGAAATCTGGTATGATCTCTCATGCTAAAAAAGAGAGTAGAAAGGCAATTCTCTTTTTACTGGAATATTCTCTAACTTACCCATCGAAGGCTCCCTCACTGTAAACCCCTTTCGGTTCTTCATTGTTTTGCAGGTCGCCCTTATTGCCGAAATTCCACCTATCATCATTTGGTACAATGATCGTGGAATATAGACCTTTTTCCAAACCTCAACCTAAACCCTACGCCATTAGAAACTCAAGCAAACTTAACCACTCGCCCTGAAACACAATAAATCATCCCCACAAACAATGTTTTGGCCTCGGCATCCCCTGCTGTAGCAATCTCTAACACTTTTAGCCTTACCCCGCTAGCAATGCAGAACCTGCTAGCCCAACTATCAAGCCATAGTTACCCAAGTAAATCCCTCCTCCCAACCCACTCAGCCTTACCCACCTGCCCAGCCCTCATAACCACCAAATAGAGATCCCTTCTCACTAGTGGCCCCCTGGTTCTCAGATCAACAGTCATCCTAACATCCGAATAGTTTGAAAGGCTCCTTGAAGCTTGTATGGTCAAATACCATAATAGGAACACTTTACAATACCATGGCAGTTTTTGCTCCCGACTTTTCAGAGAGATCCTTGCCACTCCATTCCTAAAAATTTACCTCCTAAATTTACCAAGATATAATGGCAATGCCAACCCCCGAGCACACATCAACCAATTTCAACACACTATGCTAGTCCTGACAGTTGACGATACCACACTGTCTAAAATCTTCCCATAGACCTTAATGGATTCAGTTCAGATCTGGTTTCGCAACCTCCTTAAGCACTCTATCGAAAGCTTTGAATAGTTTAGCGATATGTTCATTGCAAAATTTATGGCAGTAATCAGGCCGAACAAAGTGTCTGCCCACCTGAATCAAGTCATGCAAGAGAAGGGAGAACCCTTATGATCTTATGTTGAATGGTTCAATGTGGAAGAAATGGACATATAGAATCTCAACCTGGAAGTAGCAATCATGGCACTTATTAGAAAAAAAGATTTCAGGATTTCAGTGATTCTCCAAGCAAAAAGCCCCTTTACGATTTCACCGAGCTCATAAGTATATCCGGATGGATGAAGCTCGGTGCATGCACCTTAGTTTGTACAATGATTTAGATATAGGAAGAGAGAGAGAGGACTTTGAAAGATTAGCTTGGGATAGGAGGAGGAATAGCCGGCTTGAGCCCAAGGTGATCGGTTTTTAGTAGGTGTACTAGATTGGCTAGTAATATAAGAAAATAAAGATTAAGACCCCAAATATCAAACCCAAGGGAAACTTGTGTGTGTATGAAAGGATTTTGAGTTTTAGAATGAAAATTATATGTAGAGAGAGAGAAGAGATCCCAAAAGTTATGATGAAGATTTAAAACTAAAATAATAAACCAAAATAAATTATGAATGACTTGAAACAAATCACAAGTAATTAAAACAGGGTAACAATCAATATCAAGAAACAACTTTCACTAAGGAACTATCCACCTTAACCTTTTATTGCAATGACTTCAATTATTAAAAATGCAAGTAATTATGGAAAACTAGATGAATAAGACCCGATACCTTGAATCAAGAATATCTCTCTTAAATATTAAATTCCATGTTAAGAACAACTTAACATTCAGGATAAAGATCTAGTTTAACTTTCTATACTTTCATTAAATTCTTTTCCAAGAAAAATCAATTCCAGTATATTCTCGATTCTTCCTCTCTTAATATTAATTGATATTATCAAGATGTAATTATCTCAAAATAGAAGACAATCATGCATTGACTCAAAAGATTAACCCAAGAACATGTAAATCCTTAATGATGCTTAAATCAACTTTTAGTTATTTAAACCAATAAATCAACAATTAATCCAAACAAAATCAAAGATAAGAATATACTTAAAACTGAGAAATAATCAACTTGGGTTAACATTAAAGCTTAATTAAGTCATCATAACAAAAGATTATGGATTCAAGTATCCTTAGCAAAAGTTAAGAAAAACTACTTACACTTCATAACTGAAAGGTAAAAACTGAGTTTAAAGAAAATTACAGAGAATGTAAACTAACTTAAACTCTAACTACGTAAAAAAAAAAACCTAAAACAATTCTTCCATTCTTCATCTTGTAGCTTGAGTCTTTTTTTTTATAGGCAAAGCAGAGGCAACAAAACAAGAAGTTTTAATCCACCTCAACTTTCAAAACCGAGCATTAATAAATTTTCTGATTTAATTGACAGAGACTTCCTCTTTAAGTGAACTTTCTTAAACCAGTAGAATAAATTTTGAAACCACTGAATTAAAAGATTTGCAATTTCAATTAAAATTCCATTTGATAGAATTAGAAATGACTCCACTGAATGTTTTTTCTTGACTTTTCTCATGATTTGGTAGAATGGAAAACTAATTCTACCGAATGCTCTTTGTTTCCCTTCTTTAAAGGGCCATTCAGTAGAATCAAAAAAATGATTCCATCGAATGGTCCTCATCTGGACTAAGCCACGCTCAATTCTTTCTTCTTTCATACTAGACTTGATAAATTCTCCTTTTAGTCCTTTAAATTTTTCTTTTTCTCTTCAATTAAGCCCCTAAAAACACCAATAAACTCAAATAATACCTTAAATTGCGAATTAAACAAATTAAACTCTAGATTAACTAAAATACTATAAAACTAACAAAATAAACCAACTAAAAACACTTAAAAACATTATAAAATACACACTTATCACAAGGCATATAGGGGAAGCATTCGTCCAATAGAACTTACACGGTTACTCAACCTCAATTTAAAGATAGGAAGGAAGAAAGGTTCATGCCACTCAATATGACTAGTGAAGATATTCTCACCTAGATGAAGCAGAATGGAAAGGTTACTTAGCCTAGACCAATGAGGAAAGACCCCAATAGAGATCAAAACCTCTATTGTGCCTTCCACTAGGACAGAGGTCATTTGATCGAAGAATGCAAGTAGTTGAAAGGAGAGATAGAGCACTTGGTGAGGAAGGGAACCTTGGCACAGTTCATAAAATCAAATGATAGAGCAAGGAGACACATGTCGCCCATACCTCCATTAAATAAGAATCGAGCTGGTTTAAGTAAAAAGATGCTTGTCGGAGTTAACCATGTGATAGCAGGGGGAGGGCAGTATGATGAATCCAGGAAAAGAAAGGTCAGGGAGGTGCTCACCGTCAATCGAAGTACTCATACCTTGTTTTAAGTAGTTTAGTTCACAGTGACTGATGGGTCCCATGTTAAGCATCCGCACAATGATGCGCTAGTAGTCAAAGTAATCATTCAAGATTTCCTAGTCCAGAGGATACTGATTGACACAGGGAGTGTGGTCAACTTGATCACCCTCTAGGCATACAAGGCACTAGGAATATTGGAGAATCACCTTGAGGAAGTTAACATCCCCTTCATTAGCCTTTTTAAACAATCGGCCAAAGTGGAAGGCCTAACAAATTTATCAGTTCAACTGAGAGATGATGTAATAGTTCAGACGTGCAGCGCAGATTTCATGGTAGTTAACATTCCCCTGTCCTACAATGTAATTTTTGGCCAGTCTTTGTTGGTTGCAGTTGATGCTTATGTGTCCATATAGAATTTGGTGCTTAAGATCCTGATGAAGGAAAGGACAACGATATTGAGGGGAAATCAAAAAATAGCTTGAGAGATATATATGACCATGTTAAAGGAGGCTAATCAGGCCCTACCCCTCGACATAATGGACATGCTAGACAAATATGATCGGAAGGGCAAGCCAGGTGAGGTATTGTAAGTAATTAGGCTAGCACCAAGAAGAAGTGTTCAGATATTAGCCAAGAAAGATGGTTCGGATAAAGAAGCACTAATTTCCGTACTCAGGAAATTCATGGATGTATTCGCATGGCAGCCTCCAGATATTAAGGGTGTATCAAAAGATCTAATAACTCACTCCCTGAACACTCGACCAGAATGCAAGCCAATAAAGTAGAAAAAAGAAACCACGCACCAGAGTGCTAGTTGGCTGTGGAAAGAGAGACGAACACTTTACTAGAGAATGGATTTATCAAAGAGATCTTATATCCGGATTGGATGGCTAATGTAGTGCTTGTTAAGAAGGCCAGTGGGAAGTGGTGTATGTGTGTAGACTTTACTAACCTCAATAAGGCATGTCCAAAAGATAAATATCGACTGCCAAATATAGAACTCTTGGTGGATTCCACAATCGGGTTTGAAGAGTATACTTTTCTTGATGCATTGGTGGGCTACCACTAAATTCCAATGAACTCGATAGATGTGGAAAAGACTGCTTTCATCACTCATCGAGGTACTTACTGTTATTGAGTTATGCCCTTTGGACTAAAAAATGCAGGTGCTACATACCAAAGATTGATGAACCAGCTTTTTGCCAACCAGCTGGGAAAGAATATGGAGATCTACATGGATGATATGATCATCAAAAGTAAGGCCTCTACAAATCTGGCAATCGAACTTAGAGAGACCTTCCTCACTCTCAAGAGGGCGGGCTTCAAGCTTAACCCGGAGAAGTGCACCTTTGGTGTATAGCCTAAAAAATTCTTCGATTTCATGATATCAAAGCGAGAGGTAGAAGCCAACCCAGAGAAGGTCAGAGCGATCATGGATATGGAGTCCCTAAAGACAGTCTGGGATATGCACAAGCTCAATGAAAGAATTACAGCCTTGGAAAGATTCATCTCTTGTTCTGCCAAACGGTGCTTACCATTTTACCAAGTGATTAAGAATTTGAAGAGTTTTAAGTGTATGGGAGAGTGTAATAAGCCTTTGAGGCTTTGAAGCAGTTCCTTACAACCCCACCCTTACTCAGCTGACCAAAGGTTGGTGAAACCCTGTACATCTACCTAGCGATCTCTGAGGGAGTAGTGGACATAGTTCTAGTTCAAGAAGAAGAGAGCCAATAGTTCCCAGATTGCTACATAAGCAAAGTCTTTAGAGGTGTCGAACTGAAGTACCTTATCTTAGAGCAGCTGGCTTTCGCACTAATCACCTCTACGATGAAGTTATGCCTATACTTCCAAGCCTATATTGTCACAGTGCGCACCAATACCAACCTGGGAAAAGTATTACAAGGACCGGTGGCTTCGAAAAGGCTAACAGAGTGGGCAGCCAACCTTGAGGAGTTTGATGTGAGGTATGAATCATGCCTACCAATGAAGGTGCAGGTTTTGGCAGAATTTGTAATAGAATTTCACACACTAGTTCGCGAACAGGTAAAGAGTTCATGGAAGTTATATGTTGATGGGGCTGTATGTTCAGAAGGGGCTGGAGCCAGAGTTCTGTTAATTAGCCCAGGAACAATTCGTATCAGATTAATGGCACACATAGGCTTCCCAGCTACCACACTGTGGCAGAGTATAAAGCTTTATATTGTGGGCTATAATTGGCAATAGAGGTAAAACCTGATATACTAGAGATTTTCTCTGACTCACAGCTAGTTGTAAGCTAGCTAAAGGGAATGTTCGAGGCAAAGGCTCTATGATCCGATACAAAGAGCTGACATCCGCCCTTCTGGCCAAACTTAAAGGAATCGAGAGTACTTGGCCAATCATACAGATGCCTCAGACAGAGAACCAGGAAGAGATGCCCTGGTAAAATGAGCTTTTCTT
This sequence comes from Excoecaria agallocha, assembly GCA_037975025.1. Taxonomy (NCBI): domain Eukaryota; kingdom Viridiplantae; phylum Streptophyta; class Magnoliopsida; order Malpighiales; family Euphorbiaceae; genus Excoecaria; species Excoecaria agallocha. The sequence goes on along the minus strand of JBBPFJ010000072.1, from coordinate 659,553 downwards.
AACAGCACGGTACAAAACACTGACATTACCTATCTAATGATTTCACAACCAACTTATGAAATCTACCAAGTCTAAGTACAAAAACCAATGGACGGACAAAGCCTTCCCATTTATCAATATTTGACCTCAGGAACTCTCCTTGAAGATTATATGCAAGCCCAAAAGATAGTACAAAAGTCAAACTTATATGTCATGGTGAATGAAAAGTTACACAGGCGATTTTTCTCAAATCCCTGGACTCTATGTGTAAGCAAGGAAGAAAGAGAATACATCATAAGGGAAATCCATGAAGGTATTTGTGGAGCTCACGAAGGGGCACAGACCATAGCTCAGAAGGCACTTCTATAGGGATATTATTGGCCCACGATGGAAGCAAATGCCAAAGCTCTAGTTCAAAGGTGCGACAAATGCTAAAGATTTGCCCACATCATACATGTTAGCTCGGCATAGCAGAAATTGATCCACAGCCTGTGGCCCTTCGCCCAATGGGGGATTGACATTCTGGGACCTTTTCCTTTAGCAACTGGCCAAAGGAGGTTCTTGGTGGTAACTATCGACCATTTAACCAAATGGTAAAAGATGAACCCCTCGCCACTATCACCCCAGCAAATATTATAAAGTTCTTGCAGAAGAATGTGATCACAAGGTTTGGGATACTGCACTCCATCATCTTGGACAATGGCAAGTAGTTTGATTGTCAAGCTTTCAAAACCTTCTACTCTAAGTTGAACATTCAATTATGTTTTACATCAGTTTATCATCCTTAGTCTAATAAGATGACCGAAGTAACCAAAAAAACCATCCTATCCAGACTGAAAAAGCATCTGAAGGAAGCCAAAAGACTCTAGGCGGATGAGCTTAACAATGTGCTTTGGGCAAACAGAACTTCATCCTTAGCAGCAATAAGAACAACACCCTTCTCCTTGACCTATGGAATAGAGGTAGTCATTTCATACGAGATCGGTGTCCTGAGCTGACGAACTTCCCAATATGATGATACAAATGAAGCTAATCTACTTTACTAGTTAGATCAGCTCGAAGAATAAAGAGATCTTGCCCAGATATAGTTTGCAGCATACAAGCAGCGTATGGCATCGTTTCATGATTGAAGGGCAAAATCGAAGTCTTTCCATGTGGGATAATTGGTTTTGAAGAAAGTGATAGCTGTCCAGACATTGGCAAGCATAGGCAAGCTCAACCCAAACTTGGAAGGACCATACATCATCCACGAAATTACAAAGGCTGGCGTATACAAACTAGAAGATGTCTCTGGCAAAATTTTGCCACACTTATGGAATGTTTCGAACCTCAACCTCCACTACCAGTAGCTGGGAATTAACAACCCATTTCCCATTGGTTATTTGTTTACACTAGTTCGGCATTATCGCCATTTCAGTTTTTATTCTAACAGTTTATACTTTTGAGCTCATCAGTGAACATCACCCTCTGAGCACACTCAATGAAAGTTGTTCATTTTATTGAGCTCACAACAGTTTGCTTTTAATTTTTGCATTTTAATAAAGTTCGGCAATATCGCCATAACAACTCATCCAGTTTAGGCAAAATCGCCAACTAAGTTACTCATAATTTTTTTTTCATCACTAAGATTAGGTAATAAGCCTATGATTAACAAGTGAACAGGCCAACACTAGTCTAGTAAATAATTCTGCCTAAAAAAGACATTGGTCCTGGCACTTAACAATAGAAAAGCTCGGCAAATATAAAAGAATGCGAAAGAAGACAAGAAGATTTTTCATTCAAATAAACAATTTATAGAAATGAGCTAGTCTTCATCTAGATATACATCATCCATTCAAGATAAGTCTAGCTCGAGATACTTTTCTTTTATAGCATTCAAGAACTTGGTGTTGTAGGCTAAACATTTCTTGGCTACTCACTGTACTTCTTTCTCTTCTTGCTCCGACACCTGATCCTCGAGCTTCAAACACCTATTCTTTAACTCTGATTTCTCTTTCTTTATCTTTTCAAGCTCGACAGTAAGGACTCTAGCATTCTTTCTCTTGGACAGTGGATGCCTTTATCTCGGCAAACTTTTTTGTAGCCTCTTCAGCTTTCTTCTCAGCCGCCAAAGTCCTAAGGATAGGCTCGTTTAGTTTAAAGCGATGATTGTTGAAAATTGAGTCTGTCCACCTCCATTTACCAATAAATGTTTTTATCTTGGCGATGATAATACCCATAATCATCAATCCCTATAAAGAATGTTAAAAGAATAGACAAAAATTAGAGAATCACATGATAAATAGGCAAACTCAAGGGGTACTGTAACTCACCTCCACTTGGTGTCTTTTCATGACGGAGGATAGCTGCTCAGCATTTAGATTGTAAAAGAGAGTCACCTCCTTCGACACACAGGACACCATGTGCGCAAAGGTATTAAACTCATCACTCTTGGTAAAGTAAGAGCTCCCTCGCTTCTCCCAAAATTTAGTAATTTCAAAAACTAGTGTTTGGATATCTTTCTCGAGGGATTCTTTCTCATCCACTAGATCCTTTCGCTTCGGACACCATGCCAGGCTCTCTAGAAGGGGGAGAATTCACATCGAGCTCCCTAGCCTGACTGTCAGAAGCTCCCCCTGATGGCTGCTCGTCCACTATCTCCACAACAGTCTGGTTACGAACAACCTCAGTCGTCAGGCCGAAAAAATGTTTGGGAATAGCAGGGGAGGTGCTACCAATAGCATCAGTAGCAGCCTTTTACCTCTTGGCCCATATAATCTCAGTTGTCATAGGCTTACCTCCTCTCTTCATGGCTGTAAAAACGAAAAAAATTAACAACATGATCAATGATGCCTAGAAAAACAAATAAAAGGCTACTTTTTTTTCTTTCTCGGAATGAATCTAGAGTCATAAGGATCGAACAAATTTTGGAGATTCCATTTCTCCCAAGCTACCTCCCTCTACCAAGCTAAAATAAGCCCTTCCTCATTGTCCAACCACAAGCCATTGTCATTGCGATTTATGAACCAGCCCCAAGTAGTTCGGATAGGGAAGTCCTCATGCAGATTCTCCATAAGAAAGTAGTTTTCCTTCCACTTTTTAATACTATTCGAATTACCACAAAAGCCCCATAACCTGCTCGAGCCTATATGTAGTTATGATCCTCCGACCCGGCTCGTAAACCAACCATATGTGTAGCTCGAAAAATCTTTAACATCAGATTAATACCATGCTCCACTGCCTAAATCTGCAAGGCAGAGAGAATGCACCAAGCATTTGGGTGGAGTTACCCAATGGTTAGATAGAAATAATTGAGCACCGCCACCTCAAAAGGGGTTAGGGGGAGACGCACCCCAACCTCTAATTGTGCCTCGTAGATCTCCAGCTTTCTCTTGTTGGTGAACGACGTGTTCTCCCTTTGAGAAGAGCTAGGCACACTAACAAAGTATTAATTCGATGATGCCACTTTCCAGAGCAAAACAAGGAGCTCGTTGTCCCTTACAGTTGAGCAAACACTACCTACCCCAGGTAAACAATGAGATGTCCTTTTTGGCTTTGACGAGGTCACCGATTGCCCAAACTCAAAAGGTGGTGCTTTGTCAGAAGCAGAGCTGCCACTATAATCGGGAGCATTGCCAGTAGGAATCCCTTCACCTATCCCTTCTCTCTCGCTAGATCCCTCAGAAGCACTCATGGTTGAACGAAATGAAAAAGATAAAGAAGAAAAATAGGGATAAAAAACCTAATTCAAATAAGAGAATTGCTGAAGTGAATGGGGGATGAATTGCAAAAGAATAAATTCCAACATGTTGAAATCCCCCACAATTTTTTCCTTGGGATAAAAGATGCAAACCTAGAAACAAGATAAATGTAGAAATGGAAAAATAAAGAAGGGAGAATGTTTAAATACAGAATCAGAGCCCATCATTGACTGTGCAAGTGGCAAATGATCTACAGTAATGGTCCTATCATTATGATAGGGTGTAGGAAACAAAGTGTTCCCTATAATAAATGGCAGCTATTACACGATAAAAGAGGAGGTCATTATGACCTGCCTTTAATGCCTCGGTCAGATCTAAAGTGATGCCCCCAGTCAGCTTTACAAAACAAACGATCACAGGTGGACATAAATGTCCTTAGCTTGGCAGATTCGCAAATAAGCCTAGGAATCTGGCACAAGCTTCCTAGGACTCTCCTATCTCAGAGTTCGGGTAATCCAATCAGTATTACGTGCAAAATACGTTAGATGAAATAGATCGATTATACATCTTTAAGAGCTCGTTTACGTACCTCAGACGCTCAAAGAGCTTGGAACCACTCGAGATACTGAACTATCGATGAATCCTGCCATTTCTGGCAGTAACTGCTTCTTCTCCCCCATGTCTCTCACAAAGTAAGTGAAGTGGGGAAAATAACCAAAAGTAGTGGGATTTCAGCCCATTATCCACGTGGAATAAACTTGGGAAAATATAAGAAAGGTAAACCAGGTATGATCTATCATGCTAAAAAAAGAGTAAAAAGACAGTTCTCTTTTTACTGGAATATTCTTTGACTTAACCATCAGAGGCTCTCTCATCGAAAACCCCCTTCGGTTTTTTATTGTTTTGTAGGTCGCCCTAATTGTCAAAATTCCACCTATCATCAGTGCTAGAATCTTGATTTGTGTTATTAGAATTTGTTTACACGAAGGTGATTACACAAGGCAAGTAATGAAATCACGATATGTGGTTGTAAATATTTTTATGAGTTAGGCTCATCATTTGTTTATTTTTGTTTTATTTGCTTCCATGTGTTGTTGATTGCAAAGTGGACACTTGCAATCCTTAATTTGATTACCTCTTCAATTTGATTGGTTTTAATTTGATTACCTCTTCAATTTTTTTGATTGGAATGGAGAAAATTCTCATTATTATTTCATTATAAATGGTTTGACATGTGAATTAAGTCCATCTAGTTTGATTCAATTCAAGAATGCTCAAATATTGTTGATATTATTAATCTTGCTTTTCATTTTTTAGCAATCAAGAACAAGATTCTTCTTTTGCTTCTTATCGTCCAAAAAAGAAACAAAGAAAGAAGTCGTTTTAAAATAATTATAACAATTACAAGCCTTTCATCCTATTATTAAAAGCAAGTTCTGTATAATTGATCATAAGCCTTTCTTCTTCATTCTAAGTATTACATAAATAAACCATAAGGGTTAAAAGCAAGTTCTGTATGCATGTCTGTTGTAGTTGTTATATTAATTAATTGACTCTTTTATGTTAATCATAAAAATATATATAACTGATTTGATTTAATTTCTGATTGAAGACTTTATGTTATACTTAATTTCATAGTTTCAAATGTATCTATTTGTTTGAATTTGCAACTACTCTTATCTTTCAGGTAATAGTAAGGCAATTTGTAGATAAAGCAAAGTTCCAAGATTTTAGTGTTGAGAAGATACTTAATTTACTATTTAATAGTTGTGAGAGTGAGGAAGAAGGCATTAGAAATGTTGTAGCCAAGTGCTTGGGAAAAATTGCACTTATAGAACCTACAAAACTTGTTCTTGCACTTAAGGTATTTAGCCATTAAAAAAATAGGCACAAGGTTTCAGCAAGCTTGTAATTCTTAGAATCTTTTATGTTTTGTTGTAATTTTCAAATTGTTGTGTTTTTAAAATATTTTTATGGTGGTAAATTTTGTTTATTTGTATTTAATTTAATTTTCATTTTAAACAATTAAAATAAAAAATAAATTCGGATAGATCGGGTTAAATTGGTCGGGGCTCGAAAAATGTCAGGTTAATCAGGTAGGTGTCCGATAATTAAGTAGGATAGGATTGGGTGGAGAGATGCAAAAAATTGAGTTTTGGGTCGGGTTGAACCGAACCAGTCTGATGCACACCCATCTGTTCTATGTATTTTCTCCCTGCCAAAAAAACGTGCTTTAAACATTTCCTTCCATTTGCCCAAGCTCCTTTTTTTTCTTTTTATTTTTGTTTTTATTTTCTCTATTATGTGCGGGTGTTAGTACAGGAAGTGATAGGGATGAAATTGTATTATGCAAGCTAATGAAATCAGTTCCAGAACGAAATCTATTTGACTAACAACAACTAACCGATATTCTAGTATACGCTAAGATAACAAAAATGAAATCTAAGAAAATACATAACAATTATTTTATATTTTTAACCATTGACATCATTGATATCCTAATTAGAGAAAAGTCTCATGTCATGTCTCATTTACTTTATAAGTTAATTATGTACCGATTTTCTAATTAAGTTGGCAAGTCTTAATTACCAGTACTTCAAACTGTACGAATCGGAGCTCTTTGTTTGTGGAAATAAGAAACCAAAGTTGTTGCTTTATTAGCAGCTTCGGAATGGAAAATATGGATGACAGAGCATGACAAAACGATTATTTGTTCATTTTAATTCTGAATATTTTGGCTTTGAATTCAAAAATTGACTATTACTTGAATTAAATTCAATCCTTCTAGCTGTATTTAAAGGCCAAGATCCAGCATTCTAATGAAATATACTTAATTATACACTCTATTAACTGGGAAATTCTAACTAATTTTTCTTAAAATGTTACAATAAATTAATTTGACTAAATAGTAAATAATCTTGTAAGGTTTTTTTTTATTTTTAAAAGAGCTACTGGCTATTTTTTTAACAACAAAAGAATTTTTTGCGAAATTAATATTTTAAAATTTTCTAAAACAATAAATAAATACTGATAACTATAAATTGCATATTGTGCTCTTATTGAAGACTTTTTTGAACCTCAATTGATTAAGGTTTTATGTGAAAATACTTAATTTTTAATGAGTTTTATTACTTTGTATTAAGACAACAAAGCCCATCATAAAGCCCAGCAAACTCATTGAGACAATCCAGCAGTCCACAATGTCCAGCCCTGCCCATGAAGAATCTGAAAACATTGAGGATTCTCTGGATTCCTTGGAGAGATAAAGATGCAGATGATTAGGTAGAGATATGCTTCAGTAATGATAAGATTGAGTTCCACTCAATTACAATCAAAGTGATAACGTGTTTATAGTGTTTCACTCTTTGTAGATATCAATTACCAACTCAACAACTGATACAATACTCTGTCTTGTATTTATACATGAGAATTACTCTTCAATAATATCAAGCTCACGTATTTATCTTTCTTCACACCTATTATCATTTTCTTTATGGTATCAGAGCCATTGTGAGCTCAGCTTCCTCATCCATGGCATCTATTGCACATAATGTCAGCAATTTTGTCAATCTTAAACTCAAACAAGATAATTACCCATTATGGCATGAACAAATCATTGCATTGGCCGAAAGCCAAGATTTGGTAGGACATCTTACTGGTAAAACTCAAGAATCGTCTTAGTCCACAACAAACACAAATGAGTCTACCACAATCACAGACACCATTGCAACATGGAGAAAAATATATCGTCTCCTTCGTGGTTGGATAATAGGCACTCTATCAGAAGAAGCACTTAGTCTTGTCATTGGACAAGATACTGCACAATCAGTGTGGGATTCATTGAAGGAAGCTTATGCATAAGACTCACAGGAAAGGGAATTTACCTTTACACAACAGTTGACTTATCTTAGTAAAGATGACAACACCACCATGAGTGAGCACATCAGAAATTTCAAAGGAGTCTGTGATAGCCTTGCCACTATAGGGAGCCCAGTTGCAGACAAAATTAAAGTCTTCTCCTTACTCACTAGTCTAGGACCAAAATATGAATCCTTCACTACAGCAATGCTCAAACCACCACGCTCATCTTATAGTGAATTAATATCACTTCTTCAAGGATATGAACAACACCAAAACTGGTTTACCACTAATACTTCCATTCAACACCACTAATACTTCGAGGATCACAAAGCAACTTTAACTCCAATGAGCGTGGATTTCAAGCTCATAATCCGTGCCATTACAACCAAAACAATGGCAATTCCAGTGAACTAGCCATTTCTCAAAATTCAAGACCTAGAAAGCCTCCACCTCCTGGCCAACGTAGGATGACACCTACAAAAAGAGACCAATATTGCAATGAAACTTGTCAAATATGTGGTGTTACATGTCACATTGCCAAAATCTGTTGGCACCTATCTAAACATGCCCAATCACCTGAAGATTTTCCTAAAGCCCTGGCAATGCTTACCCTTGATAATAGTGTGTTTAACACTGAGTGGACATCTGATACAAGTGCCTCTCAGCACATGATAGGTAATGCAAAATTACTACATAATTCACGTGCTTATCTTGGTAATGATTCCATTTTGATTGGCAATGGCAAGCTTTTACAAATTAAATCCATAAGTGATAGTGAACTATCTCAAAATAATCATAGTCTTTCATTAAAAAATGTTTACATGTGCCTAAATTAAAAAGAAACTTACTATCTATTAGCCAACTAACAGATCATTATCCTGTCAATTGTGAATTTACTAATGAGAATTTTTCTATTAAGGATAGAGGAACAAGTCAAAAACTGATGAAAGGTAGACACAAGGGTGACTTATATACTATCTCCAGTCCCCATGAGTTACATTTCTCTTGTAGGTTCAAATCAGGCACTGCTGAGTTGTGGCATCAGCGGTTGGAACATCCCCAAACTTTTACCATGCAATTGCTGCATCAGCAGGGGTTAATTGATGTTCAAGGGTTGAATAAATCACTCTCCTTCTATGATAGTTGTCAGTTAGCTAAGTTTAGTAAATTACCTTTTCCTTCTTCGAATAATACTAGTTCAAATATATTTAATAAAACTTATTGTGATTTATGGGGACCTTTATTGGAAATTATTGGTTACATGCATCTCATACATAAGCATAATTTAAAATTTTTAACCAATATATCTAATCTTGACATGAATTTACAATATACATATTAATGAGAATAATAAAAATCACATTTTATTTTTGTTGTACAGTTGATTTTCCTTCGCACCGGGTTATCGCAAACCACAATGTCCAAAATCAAACACCTCCAATGAGTAATCCACACAAGAGAATGATAGAATGAACCAACAATTGGTAGAAAACAAGGGCTGGCTGAAAACCCTAGAAGCTAGCTTTGGGAGTGGCAGCTAGGGTAGAGAGAAAAAGAGAAGAAACTTATTTTAAGTGTTCACACACTCTTAACCCTAATTCTCCATCACTTGGATTTTTATAGTTAGGTTAAAAATCCAACTTCATAATGAGATTGGGCTCTTTAAAATTACTGGAGAATTATTAATTGGGCTTCTGGAATTATTTATAATTATTTGGGCTCAATTAAATCCAATTTAAGGCCTTTCACAAAAGACTATGCACAAAACCCACAAACTAGGCCCTTTGTACATATACTTGGATTTAATTATCCAAATGAATTCCAAATCCAACCAAATTAAATATGTAGGATCCATAACACTTATGTAAAATATTTAATTCATTTTGGTGCAAGAAATAGGCCTCTAAGGCCTTCTGTTTTGAGTTGGCATGTGGCCCTTCTTCTGGAGGGTTTATGCACCAACTTCACATCTCTGGGCCTCTGTAATTCCTTCAATGGATCTAATAATTATTATATCAGCCCTATAACACTTATAGTCTAATCATAATTAATTATGAAATACATTATTTCAATTAGATCCAATTTTGCAGAACATTTCTCAAAAGTTTCGCGAACAATTTTACTTGATCATAATTAATTAAACTCTTTAATTAATTATTCTCTTATTCACTTCTCTATCCCCATAATAATATCAAATATTATTATCCTTGTCATTTTACCATTTTATCCTTTTTCTCTATATGTGTATGACCTATTGGGTTTCTATCCATATTAGCAGTATAATATGTAATTGTGAGTTCTATTCAAAACTCACATGATTTAAACTCCTTTAAATCATTTTATCAATCCCCATTGATATTCTTGATAAATTATTATACAAGTCATGATTGGCCTCTAGCTAGGCATCATGACTACCTAAATGTCAGGAAAGTCAAGTGGTTTGACCATACCCTTCCATAGAAACAGTTACCATGCAATTACTCCTTTCACCTTTCTTATCTCAGTTAGATTCTGAGTATGGATTTATGTCAACTCATATAAATCTAATTATGTATGTTCTATTAATTTAACCACTGTTTCCAAAATGCCCTCCATGGATCTCTATCCATCTTGGCATATTACTCTGGCCAGAGATTCTCTGAACAAGGCAATTATAGAATCATGCAAGATAACTTCCCTTACTAAATCTGGGATGGTGAATCCTTTGTCAATCACTCAACTATCTTCAAGTAGGTCATGATATACCCAATCTCCTAACTATGTACACTCACAGTTGGAAGTAATTAGTTATGGAGTCAAAATATACCACTTGTTACTTAAGATAACTTTGGTGATCTCAAGTCTAAGGATGCTTGTACAACCGCTATGAAGAGATTCCTCACTAACATAGATTTAATATCCATGTGAGGATTCTCTTTGCAGGTCTAAAATGAACTTATTCTTCTAACAAGCATCCACATGTTAGTTTTGATTATCTTCCATAATCACAGGTATGAGAACCACTACTTGAACCATTCAAGAAGCATAACATATGCTAGTCTGTCCGAATTAAAAATGTCCTATCTTGTTAATTCTATGACTAGGGATATTTAGATATTAACACATTTGCATGTAATAGATACCTCATATCATGAACACTTTCTTGATTGTCTTTGCATTGTGTTTATAATATCAAGGACTTATTTATTAATTTAAGATTTACAAACTCATGTATTTAAACATAGCATTAATAAATGAATAATGCCTTTTATTAAGAATATAAATTCATACATATGAAATTCATCCCTTTTACATAGGCTCTAGGGCATACTCTCTAACAATCTCCCACTTGCACTAGAGCCAATCACTCATATGTCTCAAACCCATGCTATTTATATGGTGATCGTGCTTTATCTGGGAACGTGCTTTAGTGAGGATCTGCCACATTATCATTTGTAGGGACCCTTTCTATCTTCACATCATTTCTAGCTACTATATCCCTTATGAGATGGTAGCGTATGAGAACATGCTTGGATCGCTGATGAGACTGTGGTTCCTTTGCTTGCGTAATGGCTCCATTGTAGTCACAATATAAAGGAATCGGATCAATAATGCTAGGCACCACTCCTAGTTTAGATATGAACTTTTTGATCCAGACTGCTTCTTTGGCTGCTTTCGAAGCAGCAATGTACTCAGCTTCTGTCGTGGAATCAACAATTGTTTCTTGTTTGAAACTCTTCCAACTAACTGCTCCTCCTCCCATTATGAACACATAACCAGACTGTGATTTACAATCATCTTTGTTAAATTGAAAGCTGGCATCTGTATACCCATTTACTTCCAAACTGCCCTCTCCATATACCAAGAATATATCCTTAGTCCTTCTCAAGTACTTAAGGATATTCTTGACAGCTGTCCAGTGTTCCTCTCTAAAATTGGATTGGAATCTGCTTGTGACACTCAAAGCAAATGCTACATCTGGACGTGTACATAACATAACATACATGATAGAACCAATTACAGATGTATATGGTATTCTATTCATGCTCTCTCTATCCTCTAGTGTTTGTGGATACATAGACTTAGAAAGGTGTTTTCCATGTACAATAGATATAAACCCTTTCTTAGAAAGATCCATATTGAACCTCTTCAATACTTTATCTATATATGTACTTTGAGAAAGACCTAGCAACCTATCACTACAAAAAAACTGTCAATTAGCGACTAAATTTAGTGACGGCATCACTTTCGTCGCAAATTTTACGACGGATTAGCGACTGTTTTATAATTCCGTCGCGAAAAGGATATTTTCTATTTTTTTGCGACGAATTAGCGACGGAATGAAAAAACGGTCGCTAATTATTGGCGGGAAGTGTACGCGCCATGTTTTGCGATGGAATTAGCGACAAAAAGTTCCATCGCTAAATTTTATAATTTTTTATTCATAAAATTATTCCAAAAAATTTAGCGACGAAAATTTTAGTTGCTAATTTAGGAGGGAAAATTTAGCACCTTTTTTTGCGACGGTTTAGCGACGAAAATTTTAGTCGCTAATTTAAGAGGGAAAATTTTAGTCGCTAATGAAATTTTAGTCGCTAATCCTTCGCAAATAAAATAAAAAATAATTTTTTTTAGAAATTAGAAATTTATTTTATAACTGAAAATTAGAAATTATTTTATTAGTTGATAATAATTTTTTAACAATTATACCAAAATCTAAATTTATTTATTTAGAAAAATTACATTTTTAATAATAATATTAATAAACTAATTATTAATATTATTATATATTTGCGTGTTTAAGATTAATAAAAATAAATATTTATAAAAAAATAATATAAAATTTATTATTTCATTTAAAATAATAATAAAAAAATTTGTAATTTATATTTAATTTATAAAAAAAGACATTCATGGCATAGCTATTGTATATATTGTTGATGGTTTTTGCAATATCTCAATAACTGTTAGTTTAGTTGGTGTAAAGTGTAAACTAGTTCAAAATGATGACTTATTATATGCAACCAAACCCATAAATAAATGAGTATTTTTTTATATGTATGTATTTGCTAGACGTGTTAGTCAATTATCAGTTTTAATAATTCAATTATGCATGAAATTCACTATTTAATAAAATAAAATAATCTTTCGTGAAATTATATTCTTGGTCATTATCAAATTCTCTAACAATACATGATTATTAGCTTAGAACGATAATATAACACGGTTTCCTCGATTTATTTAAACATAAATTTTCTATATATATATATATACACACACACGCACACACACACACACATTGAACAGCTTTTTATACGGAATAATGTAAGTAAAGATTCAACGGTTAAGTATTTATCGTTAGACCGGCCTGATTTTTGGTGAGTACATTCAAAACTCCTTGTTGTTAATTTTGAACGGTAAAGATTAGTTTTTAAGATCTGTAAGTTTAATTTTTGTTGCACAAAAGAGACTGTTTATTATTTTATTTAAAATAATAATAAAATAGTAATATAAAGTTCAATATGCGTGTTCAAGATTATTACGATTATTATATATTTGCGTGTTCAAGATTAATAAAAATCAATATTTATAAAATAGTAATATAAAGTTTATTATTTTATTTAAAATAATAATAAAAAAATTTGTAATTTATTTTTATTTTATAAAATTTTATAAAATTTGTAATAGCATGGTTACTTAACCCAACCCTAAGCACAACCTAGTTTAAATTAATTGAATAGCATGGTTACTTAACCCAATTATATACTGAACTAGATTTAAATTAATCAATATGTATATATATTATATCTATGAATTTAAATAATAAATTATTTATTTAACCAATTTATTGATAACTAATTTAATGAACATGGCAATTTATACATTTCACATTTAATTTCTAAATTTAGGCAATTCGATTAATATAAGTAATTTATTTTAGCCTATTATAGAAAATATAATTATAAAAGAACAACAATTTTAATAATTTAATTAACATATTTGATCAATCTATCATATACACTAATGTATTATATATTTTATGATTTATTATATTTGAATTGGGGCTTAGGAATTCAAATTGAAAGAGTAAAGGGACTATATTGAATTTTTCCTACCTTTACCTAAAACTACATAGTTTTGGTTGGTGGAAAATTTAAAATCCATGTAGACTTTAATTCAAGGAGAATCGACTCACAGCCCTCCCCTCCATTTTAGATCTAGGGATTTGACAGGGTGCGATTGCCGCTCCTCCAGTTGCTCCGCCGCCGCCTTACGCACCAGCATCGACGGCTCTCGCATCATCCGGCGGTTGCTGGCTCGACGAAGAAACGTAGCCGCGTCACGTAGGGATTGCCGGTGGTGATTCTTGGCCCTAAAGTCATGGAAAAGATGCTTCAGAGTCCTGACGGTGATATCACCATTATTCAGTTCATTTCCCTTTCTCTATTTATCTCGTTTTACTTGTTATTGTCAGAGTAATTTTTAATTTATAAAGCTTGATTTTTTGCATATTTTGATCTGTTCGTGTTTTGTTTTCCTGTCCAATTTCATGGGAAAAAAAAGAGAGAGAGAGTCCATAGAAATTGCAGCCATGCCATATTTGCTCATGTCGATTAATAGAATATTATGATTTAGGAGAACTTGTACTTCATTCACTCATCATGTTTACATAAGCCAATGGCCAATGGAGAACTTGTGTTCATTTTATAATTTAAGTGCATTTTGGCATATACTATATTTTGTGTGCGAAGTAAATTGATTTGTTTGATGGAGCTGCTTTAATGTGTTTTAATTTATTATTTTTTTTACTTTGAGTTGGATGATACTGGAGTAATTGAGTTGCATCATAGTCTTTCATTTTTTGTGCGAAGTAAATTGATTTGTTTGATGGATGCTTTAATGGGTTTTATACTTGAACAGGGATTGCTGAAGGTACTGGAGTAATTTTTGTTATTTATTTATTTATATTTTTAACTTCGACTTACTGCAGTTAAGCCTATTTCATTTTATAAATGCCACTCTTGGCCTAAAATTAACATATGTTCCTGCATGTATTTTGAAGTGGCAAGGTTATATTTACTGTCTGTTCCATTTGGGTCTTTCTTCATTGTTTATTTATGAAAATCGGTATTTACCATATCTATAGACAATGATTGATAATATGTGATAATTTCTGCATAAATACAGGCTGTTTTTAGCTTTATCATAATGCAACTTCAATTGTGTTCAGTCTTCTTCACATTTTCTTTGGGAACTAGAACTCATTATTTTGGATGTACTATACTACATGGAGGTGCAAAAGTATGTTTCTCCCTTTTCTCTTTTCCTGTGTCTTCCTCCCTTGGATAATATATATATATATTTGCTTTACTTATTTTGGAAAATGATTCTTGTCTTAAATTTCTCACTGACAGTATAGAGCAACTGGTAGAGGCTTTGTGGTCCGTCACATCAAGTTTGTTGATGAAGTGGCATCACCCTACAAAAATTATTAATTATTAATTAATTTATCTCTTGGGTATTCCGGGATCTGCTCTTTTTGTACGATGATTTGTATGGTAGTGTTGTGTTGTTTTCAGGCTGCCTTCTGCTGATGCTTGTTTCAGTTTCTGGCTGGTTTTGTACTGCAGGTTTGATTGGTTGTTTGCTGCTCTGTTTTGTAGTAGAGGTTTGTCTCTACCCTTTGTTTTTAGCTCTGTCAGTTTTGCTCTTACTTTGTGACAGTTCTTTGGTTTTGAATTAATAATATTCAGATTAAACTTTCTGAAAATGGAGGTTTGGTTTTGCTTCTTGAAAGTAAAATAGTGTAGATACTGGCTAATACCAGCATAATAAAAGCCTTCGGACCATATACTAAAATTGCGATATTTGCAGAATAATACACGACAAGAGTCATTTTGTTATGGTATTCTTTTAAAATTTTTGTAGATGTTTCTACCGATGGGATATGGTGCTACATGGTATTCTAGGTGGTTCCTAGTTCTTGCTCTCTTGTAAGATGGTTGAATTTGAAGAATCGTCTTTTATCTATTTATCCATCTTGTTCAATCTCCTTCTATTTATACCAGCAGCCTGCAACATCTAATTCATCTCCAGTTTACTTGCTGAACTTCTTTTGCCTTGATAGAAAAGGATTATTGCACGGTAATAGCGATTTGCTTTGCTTGCTGCTGTTCTTTGAAGGATTTGAATGTCTCCTTCATGATTCTGATTCATATTGTAAGTTTTGTTTTTAGATGTTACTCAGGCTCTCTCTGAGCTTGAGCTTACAATTCAAAGAGTCAAGGTTACGACGACACCAGATGGTAGAGACCTGGACCTCTTCTTCAATACAGATAACATGTGAGCAAATTATCTCTGTTATTTCCTTTTCTTTAAATGTGTACCTGTTATATCTGAAATCATTTATTGCGGTATTTATCTGTTGTTCACATTGTGTTTATTTACATTCTTGTTCTTATGAGATAAGGCTATTTATGTTGATGATTTAGGAATGCAGTAGGAAACTACTGAACTAATTTAAGAACATTATCAAATATTAAGGCTGTAAGCTGCAGGCATCATTCTGTTAAACAAGGACTATTTCCTTGCATAAGACTATTTTCTTGTATTCTTCGCACTAAGGGTAAAAGTGAATATAATTATATAATAGTTACATAAGGGTAAAAGTTAATGAAATTTGGGAATATTTGTGTGGCTAATATTAATTTATTTCAGTAAAAAAAGATTAAGTGAATATTTATGCTCACTAATTATTTTTAAAAATATTTTATATGATATTATTTGCCTATTTCTCTATAATGCCCCGAATTTAAATTAATCGAATAGCATGGTTACTTAATAGCAAATTTGGGATATTTCAATAATGACAATGTCAACTTTGATTCTAGCTTTAGCTTAAGTTCTTAATAGGATGTGGTGATTTCCAAAGGAAAAGCAGAACTTGTTTTGTTTGACAGCATTGTACTGAATAACATTGGACTGCTTTTTTGTGGTTCTTTCTGCTCTTATGAACGTGCACTTGCACTCAAAATGACAGATTTTGCACAGAATTCCCTTAGTATAGTTCATGATTACAATCTAATTATAATAATTCAATTCATATCTCAATTTATCCCATGTAAGCTCTACTTATATTTACTGTAGTTGTGCCCCTGCCAATGCTGCTGTCCCTAAATATTCAGAAGCTTTGGTTGAACTTGAAGGTTTCTTCAAGCTCTGGTTGAACTTGAAGGTTTCATGATTGAAAGTTTCTTCTAGACTACTTTTAATTTAACTTTATCTAGTTTAAATTTTTGATACCAACACCTTTAGGATACCATTATAAAAGGATGGTGATCTTCCTTAAGAGCTTTATAACTTTCACTGACTCTGACTTTGGCTTTATCTCTCTCTTTCTCTCTCCAGGCAGGTTACGTTGGGGAAGACATTGAATCGGTTTTATACAAGCTATTAGCGGTGTGGTTTAAATTTTTAATTTGTCGTTTATTATACATGTTTTATGTAACTTTATTCTTAATCTTTGCAAAGAGATATATGATGTTTATTCTTAATTTTTGAGTCTATTTGATCATATGGATTTACGCTTTGTAATGAATTCATTATAAATTATATATATATATATATATGAAAATATTATTATTTTCATTTGTATCTATTCTATATGAATGTTATAATATAAGATTATTATTTATATTGTGTACAGAATGAAAATTTTAAAAAACAATAAAAGGAAAAAATTAAATTATGCAATAATTTAGCAACGGATTCGCGACAGCAACTGTCGCTGGACACGTTAGAATTTGAGAAAAATTAGCGACCATATTAGGGACAAAATATTCGTCGCTAAATTTTACAGTAAATTTTTATAATAATGGAATAATTATAAAAATAATTAGCGACGGAACATATAGTCGCTAAATATTATTATTATAATTCGGCTACTAATTAGGAATATAAATTAGCGACGAAAAAAAAAATTAGCGACGAAATAATTCATCGCTAAATTAGCGACTAATTTTTATTTCCTTCGCTAATATATTAGCGACTGGCCTTTTAGCGACTGTTCATCGCGGCGTCGCTAATTAACATTAGCGACGGAAAACAGGTAATAGCGACGGAAATTTCCGTCACTAATTTGCAGTTTTTTTGTAGTGTATTGAATTTATCTCTATAGATCCTTATTCCCAGAATATAGGATGCTTCTCCAAGGTCTTTCATGGAGAATTGCTTGGATAACCATACTTTAACAAATTGGAGAAGAGAAATGTCATTTCCCATGATTATTATGTCATCTACATATAGAGCTAGGAAGACAATTGCACTACCACTGACCCTTTTATACACACAAGGTTGATCTTCATTCTGTGAGAAACCAAACTCTTTGATTGTCTCATTGAATCATATGTTCCAGCTCCTAGAGGCTTGCTTCAATCCATGAATGGATCTTTGAAGCTTGCATACCTTTTCGCTATTTCCTGATGTGAACCCTTCTGGTTGTGTCATATACACATCCTCATTCAGATTTCCATTTAGGAAAGTTGTCTTCACATCCATTTGCCAAATCTCATAATCATAATGAGCTGTAATGGCTAAAAGTATTCTTATAGACTTAAGCATCGCCATAGGAGAAAAAGTTTCGTCATAGTCAATACCTTCTTTTTTACGATAACCCTTTTCTACTAAGCGAGCTTTATAGGTAACTATATTACCTTTCATATCGGTCTTCTTTTTGATGACCCATCTGCACCCTATAGGTTTTATCCCTTCAGGTGGTTGAGTTAAAGTCCATAATTTATTCTCATACATGGAGTCCGTTTTAGACTGTATAGCCTTAAGTCGTAAATCACGTTCTGAACTGTTCAAAACTTCTTGATAGCTTGTAGGCTCATTGTCCTCTACTACAGTTATACCTCTATCCGAATCAATGTGAAATTCATATCTCACAGGGATAGAATGCATCCTAGTAGATCTTCTAAGATTTTGTGTATAATCAGATTCAACTGCAATCTCATCTTTATGAAATTCAGTTTTGGGTTCAATCGGTTGATCTTCTTCTATTTGTGGGTTTTAAACTTCACCAAGTTCAATTTTACTCCCACTGTCCTCTCGTAGGAGAAATTCACTTTCCAAGAAGATAGCATGCCTTGAGACAAATACCTTTTGTTCTAAGGGATGATAGAAATAATATCCAAACGTTTCTTTTGGATATCCCACAAATAACATTTGTCAGACTTAACATCTAGTTTGTCTGACATTGTCCTCTTCACATAAGCAGGACAACCCCATACTTTCATATGAGAAAGCATGGGTTTCTTGTTATTCCACATCTCATATGGAGTAACATCAACTGATTTACTAGGAACTCTGTTTAACACATAAATAGTAGTTTCTAGTGCATATCCCCAAAAGGACTTAGGCAAGTCTGCTCGACTCATCATTGATCGAACCATATCTAATAGTGTTCGATTTCTCCTTTCAGATACACCATTGTGTTGTGGTGTATATGATGGAGTCCATTGAGATAAAATCCCATTATCTCTAAGATAATCCTAAAATTCTTGGCTTAAGTATTCTCCACCTCGATTTGATCTAAGTGTTTTAATACTCTTGCCAAGTTGTTTCTCTACTTCATTTTTAAATTCTTTGAACTTTTCAAATGCTTCTAATTTATATTTCATTAGATAGATGTATCCAAACCTGGAATAATCATCTATAAAAGTACTGAAGTAGGAGTAACCTCCTCTGGCATGTGTAGTCATTGGACCACATACATCTGAATGTATTAAGTCCAAAACCATTTTAGCTCTTTCTCCTTTACCAATAAAGGGAGCTTTTTTCATTTTTCCCAATAAACAAGATTTGCATGTATTGAATGATTCATAATCAAATGATCCCAAATTACCTGACTTGTGTAATTTGGTCATGCATTTCTCATTTATATGGCCTAAACAATAATGCCATAAATATGAGGTATTTAGATTATCATATTTCATTCTCTTGGTATCCACATTATGCACTTCTTTAATTAAATCAAGAACAAATATACCATTCTCAATGATAGCTTTTGCATAAAACATATTGTTCTTAAAATGTAACAACACTTATCCTTTAAAGAAATGTCATAATCGTTCAATAAACAACTAAAAGAAATAATACTCTTGGATAATGCTGGAACATAATAACAATTATTTAATTCCAGTACTAATCCACTTGGAAGAGGCAAATGGTAAGTTCCCACAACCGTTGTAGAGATGTTTTGTCCTGTAGCTGACTGCAAACATATCTCTGCCTTTCCAACTCTTTTAAAGCTTCTAAGCCCCTGTAGATCATTAAATGAGATCCTTATCCGGTATCTAATACACAAGATTGTTTTGAAGCAATAGAATAAGTATTAATTTCAACCATATGAATGCTGAAGTAGAAGCATCAGCTTTCTTCTTTTCCTTGAGAGAATCTAGATAGGCCTTGCAGTTATGCTTCCAATTACCATGCTTTCCACAATGGAAGCAAGTTTCTTTGGGATTCTCTTTCTTGGCAACCTTCTTCTTGTAGATCCCACCATTCTTTGGCTACGCCTTGGTTATCTTCTTCTTCTTCTGCTTCTTGCCTTTAATAGAAGTGACAACCATGACACTTTTTGGATCCTTCTTAAAGGATCCATCAGTTGTCTTGAGCATGTTGATTTACTCAAGAATGGTTACTTTGATCTTGTTCATGTTGAAGTTAAGCACGAAATGTGCATAACTTGGAGCCAACGAGTACAAGATTAAATATATGTATAGATAATTATCCATACCATAGCCAAGTCTACTCAAATGCTCAATATACCCATACATCTTTAATGCATGAGTAGCAGCTAAAGTGCCTTCTATCATTTTGCAGCTAAATAGAGCTCGAGCAATCTCATATTTCTCAGTTCTAGCCTGAGAAGAATAAAGCTCCTCTAGATGAAAAATGATGGTTCTAGCATCCATAATCTCATGTTGCTTCTGAAGCTCCGAGGACATAGCACCCAGCATCAGACATGCTGCTGCTTCACTATCCTCTATGTATTTTAGATAAGTGCCTTTGATCTCATCAATGGCATCATCTGATGGAAGTGGTGGTGGATATTTATCCAAGACATAATGGATCTTTTCATCTCTGAGAACAATTCTCACTTGCCTGATCCAGTCAGAATAGTTGCTGCCAACCAGCTTGTTATCCAAGATTGATCGTATATTAATGTTTGATGTGCTCATGATGATGACCTAGATGTGAAAAAGAAAACTTACGAGAGTATATTCATATATATGTATGCATTAATAAGGTCTTTAATTAATCCATTTACTCTCACTATTTTATTGCGAATTAATAGCTCTCACTATATAATCCGAGAAAACTCGATGGTTTTCCTAGTGGGCCAATATCCAATCCTTAATATGTAATTTGACCTTGACTGTTGTCAACAAGCCAAAATCCATACCCTTGAAAGGTAGGTATCTCTATACCAATTGCATCTCTACACAACTATTGGATTATTAGGTTATCAACTCTTGATACATGCATATCGTATATGCATTCCCTAATCTTGCCTCTAGAACCATTAGCCTTGACTGCGGTCAATAAGCTAATAGGCTAGCTAATATAACCCATTTAATTAGATTTGAACATATTCGATATAATGTGAGCTTGACTATGGTCAACAACCCACACTATAAAGAACTCTGGTTCTCCTCAAATTAATGAAAGGCTTATATACCTTAGTATTTATTTGAGGGTTTTAGTTAATTAAGTCTCATCATACATGGTTGGCATACATTGGTATGCATCCTATATCTATCACATAAATGTAAGTATACAAATATGGTATAGTTATGGACTTTACTACATTGATTTCCCCAAGCCAAGAGGGAAATTAAAGTGTCACACCTAAGTAGTATGCATGATTCAAACAAGTAAAAATAATTACATTATCTTCAAGCTTGTTGGATCTCCATCCGGCCCATCTTGCTCCTTGATAGTTGTCTCCATCTCTATTTCTAATTCTAATCTAACTAATCTAATTACATATTACAATTTTAAAAGAAATACAAACCAAAAATAAGTGGCCGGGACATAAAAGTCCTCATTGGGCCAAAACATGCATAATGCTCAATCATATTGGGCTTTGTCCATAACTATCCATCATGACAATCATACACCCTTATATGCATTTCTAATGCATAAAGTAATGGTTTATTAACTTTGTTTCAACTCTTGAAACATTCTTTTGAGTTATTTTAATAATGTGATCAAATTAGAAAACTTTTTCATTTTGGAAACTTTTATTTTAGGAAACCTTTTTGCATGCATGTGTTCTTGCCTTAATAATCAATCCAGTTGATTATTAATTAATTATTAATTGATTATTTAATTAATTAATCATATTAAACAATTAAAATAATCAATTTTGGGATTAAGATTAAGGGTAGGCCGAAACCCACCAAATTAAACCCTAAATGTGTTCACACACAAACTAGTTTTGTGTCTATTGGATCATTTGGGCCTTTTGGAATGAGCCAAACCCACTCCAGCCCTTAAAATCCATTAATAAACTTAATTATTGTTTATAATATTTAATTTAAATCAGCTCCTTGGGCCCACCAAGTCATTCACTAATTTAAACCAAGTCCATAAATATAATTAAGCCCATTAAGTGGTTTTAATGAATTAAAATTAATCCAATTAATTTAAGGCCCATTTTAATTAATTCAATTAATTAAAAATACTTTAATATATCAGATATATTAGATTTAGAAGATTAAAAATCGTTCTAAACAAGAACACATCAAGAACACACCAAGAACACCAATTTATCGAACTTTTCGACTAAACTAATTTTCATGCAAAACTTGTTCGATTTTAATTTCGTTTGATCCTTGGCTTAATATCACATATTAAACACATAAATTATCATCTAAATAATCTTATAATGGATCTATAAAAAATTAATTTAGAACAGCCCCTAAAATTAAAAGCTATTCACGCAAAAACCAAAAATTCTTTTCTCAAAAGAATCGTTTTTATTTCCGTTTTATATATTTGATCACACTTATATCCAAAAATCAATATTTCTCATTCATGAACAATAAAATCTAATATTTTAAAGTTCATAAAATAAATAACTCAAAAAATAAAACTTATTTCGCAGAAAAATATAGAATTGTATATTCATGGTAAAACCGAGGCTCCAATACCATATTGGGAATTATCGGTTACATGCATCTCATACATAAGCGGAATTTAAAATTTTCAACCAATATATCTGATATTTCCATGAATTTACAATATACATATTAATGAGAATAAGAAAAATCACCTTTGATTTTTGTTGTACAGTTGATTTTCCTTCGCATCGGGTTGTTGCAAATCACAGTGTCCAAAATCAAACACCTCCAATGAGTAATCCACACTAGAGAATGATATAATGAACCAAAAATTGGTAGAAAACAAGGGCTGGCTGAAAACCCTAGAAGCTAGCTTTGGGAGTGGCAGCTAGGGTAGAGAGAAAAAGAGAAGAAACTTTTCTTAAGTGTTCATACACTCTCAACCCTAATTCCCCATCACTTGGATTTTTATAGTTAGGTTAAAAATCCAACTTCATAATGGGATTGGGCCCTTTAAAATTGCTGGAGAATTATTAATTGCACTTTTGGAATTATTTATAATTATTTAGGCTCAATTAAATCCAATTTAAGCCCTTTCACAAAAGACTATGCACAAAACCCACAAATTAGGCCCTTTGTACATATACTTGGATTTAATTGCCCAAATGAATTCAAAATCCAACCAAATTAAATATGTAGAATCCATAACACTTATGTAACATATTTAATTTATTTTAGTCCAAGAAATAGGCCTCTAAGGCCTTCTGTTTGGAGTTGGCGTGTGGCCCTTCTTCTGGACGGTTTCTGCGCCAACTTCACTTCTCTAGGCCTCTGTAATTCCTCCAATAGATCTATTAATTATTACATCATCCCTATACACTTATAGTCCAATAATAATTAATTATAAAATATATTATTTTAATTAGGTCCAATTTTATAAAACATTTCTTAAAAGTTTCGCAAACAATTTTACTTGATCATAATTAATTAAACTCTTTAATTAATTATTCTCTTATTCACTTCTTTATCCCCATAATAATATAAAATATTATTATCCTTGTCATTTTACCATTTTATCCTTTTT
Source organism: Excoecaria agallocha (assembly GCA_037975025.1). NCBI lineage: Eukaryota > Viridiplantae > Streptophyta > Magnoliopsida > Malpighiales > Euphorbiaceae > Excoecaria > Excoecaria agallocha. The sequence continues at coordinate 635,839 of JBBPFJ010000072.1, read as the reverse complement.
CTCTATATGTGTGTGACCTATTGGGTTCCTGTCCATATTAGCAGTATAATATGTAATTGTGAGTTCTATTCAAAACTCACATGATTTAAACTCCTTTAAATCATTTTATCAATCCTCATTGATATTCTTGTTACATTATTATACAAGTCACGATTGGCCTCTAGCTAGGCATCATGACTACCTAAATATTAGAAAAGTCAAGGGATTTGACTATACCCTTCCATAAAAATAGTTATCGTGCAATTACTCCTTTCACCACTCTTATCTTAATTAGATTCTGAGTATGGATTTCTGTCAACTCATATAAATCTAATTATGTATGTTCTATTAATTTAGCCATTGTTTCCAAAATGCCTTCCATGGATCTCTATCCATCTTGGCATATTACTCTGGCTAGATATTCTCTAAACAAGGCAATTATAGAATCATGTGAGATAACTTCCCTTACTAAATCTGGGATGGTGAATCCTTTGTCAATCACTCAACTATCTTCAAGTAGGTTATGATATACCCAATCTCCTAACTATGTTCACTCCTAGTTGGAAGTAATCAGTTATGGGGTCAAATTATATCACTTTCTACTTAAGATAACTTTGGTGATCTCAAGTCTAAGGATACTTGCACAACCGCTATAAAGAGATTCCTCACTGACATAGATTTAATATCCATGTGAGGATTCTATTTGCAGGTCTCTAATGAACTTGTTCTTCTAACAAGCATCCATATGTTAGCTTTGATTATCTTCCATAATTACAGTTATGAGAACTACTGCTTGAACCATTCAAGAAGCATAACATGTGCTAGTCTGTCCAAATTAACAATTTCCTATCTTGTTAATTCTATGACTAGGGATATTTAGATATTAACACATTTGCATGCAATAGACACCTCATATCATAAACACTTTTATGATTGTCTTTGTACTGTGTTTATAATATCAAGGACTTCATTTATTAATTTAAGATTTACAAACTCATGTATTTAAACATAGCATTAATAAATGAATAATGCCTTTTATTAAGAATATAAATTCATACATATGAAATTCATCCCTTTTACATGGGCTCTAGGGCATACTCTCTAACAACCCTCAGTTGTCTTGTCTATTCATCACTTTCGTTATTATGCATGAATTGTCGATGATTTTTCCCAATACACTTGGATAATACCATTACAAAAAAAATCTAATTGTTTTGATGCATACTTGGCTTTTGAAAAATATGTCTCACATTAATTCAACACAACAATTAAGATCTTTCATTCAGATGGAGGTGGTGAATTTACCAACTCCAAACTTCAATCTCATTTTCAATCTCAAGGAATTATCCATCAGCTCTCCTATCTATATACCCCCGAATAGTCAAGTATGTTTGAACGTCGACATAGAATCATTCACGAGCTAGGTATGGCCCTCATTTTTCATAGTGGCATTCCCTTATATTTATGGGTGGAAGCCTTTCAAACTGCTATTTTTTTTTGTTAAATTGCTTACCTTCCATCACATTAAAATCGAAAACGCCCTATTTTAAATTTCATGGTATACATCCACTATACTCTTTCCTAAGAATCTTTGGTTCAAAATGTTTTCCTTACGCTTGGGACTCACAAAAATCTAAGTTTGATCCTAAGACATTACCATGTGTTTTTCTAGGCTATAGTGCTCAACATAAAGGGTATAAATGCTTTCATCCCCCAACTAAGAGATCTTTTATCTCTTGCCATGTATTATTTGATGAAACATCTTTTCCTTTTAAAACATCACAGCAGAATCCATTGGCTTCTTCAAATGATTTTTGGCTTAGTATATATGACTCCTGGATCTCCATTCCACTAACTCACATTCCTTCTTCCTTGCATGATTCAAACTCTTGTGATGCTTCTCTACCTATTCACTTTCCAAGTTCACAAGTCTCCTTTCCTCCTTTACACATCCCAAAACCTGCGGCCATGTGTACCTAGTCCCTTATAGTCCTACGGCCATGCCCAACCTCAGTTTAGGCACCAGCGACCACGCATCCACAACAACCCTCCATGCCTACGCCTGTGCCTCACAGTCCATCAGCTCCAGTCTCAGCATCCGTGTCCGGGTGTTCCCAGTCCCCTATAGTCACGCTATCGTGCCCAACTTCATTTCTTGCTCCAGTAGCCACGCATCCACAACAACCTTCCACGCCCCTGCCCGCGCCCCATAGTTCATCAGCTCCAGTCCCAACATTCATGCCTGCGTGTACCCAGTCTCTTTTAACCATGCAGTCGTGTGTCACGGCACCAGCTTTGCTTCCTCCCCCATCTATTGCCATATCACTGCCTATCGATTCTTCTCCCACTCCACCATACCTTCCTTCTCATTCCATGATCACCCGCTCCCGTGTTGGTATTCATAAACCCAATCCAAAATATGCCTTTATTGCTTCCTCTAGTCTTACTATTCCTCCTGTCCCAACCACTATTCGGTCTGCTCTCAACCATGACGCCTGGAAATCTGCAATGACTGATAAAATGGATGCTCTTCATCGTAATGACACATGGGACCTTATCCCTCGCCTTTCCCATTTGCATATCATTGGGTGCAAGTGGGTCTTTAAAACCAAACTCAAACCGGATGGATCTCTTGATCATCTCAAGGCTCGTCTGGTTGCCAAAGGCTACAACCAAATTGAAGGACTTGATTATACTAACACTTTTTCTCCTGTTATTAAGCCAGGCAATATATGACTTGTGCTCAGTTTAGCACTCTCTCAACAATGGGACATTCGATAACTGGACGTTAAGAACACATTCCTCTATGGTGTTCTTCAAAAGGAGATATAGATGGAGCAACCACCAAGGATGCATGATCCATATTTTCCTCAACATATGTGTTGCCTCAAGAAGGCACTTTATGGATTGAAACAAGCCCCCCATACATGGTTTGATCGTTTTAGTCAATTTCTCTTGTCACATGGTTTCTTTTGTAGTTTGGCTGACCTATCTCTCTTTGTTTTATAGTGTTATCGTGGTATTCTAATTCTCCTTTTAATGTAGATGATATGCTAGTTACAGGTTCACATCATCAGCTTCTCATCTCCTTCATCTAGCTTCTCCATTTTGAATAATCCATGAAGGATCTTGGCCCCATCCACCATTTCTTGGGCATTCAAATTACACCTACATCATCTGGACTACACCTATCTCAAGCTCATTATGCACACACCATCCTTGAGAAGATCGACATGCTAGATTGTTAGCCCATGCGCACCCTTTTAGAGGCTAAAACCAAGGGACCTGCTCTCTCTTCTCCTTGTGCTGATCCTACCCTCTATCGAGCTGTTATGGGAGCCCTTCAGTACCTTACTCTGACTCATCCAGATCTTACTTATAGTGTCAATTTTGTATCTCAATTCATGCATGCTCCTTTATAGGCACATTTTAAAATAGTCTGCCATATTCAACGCTACGTGAAGGGCACTTTCCATCATGGTCTTGACTTCACTTCATCATCATCCCCACAACTCACTACCTTTTCTGACTCTGACTGGGTAGGTTGCCCTCTTACGTGCCGTTCCACCACAGGCTACTGCATTTTTCTTAGTCCTAATCTTGTTTCCTGGTGCGCTAAGAAACACCACACGGTGTCTCGTTCCAGCGCTGAGGTATAATACCGTGCTATGGCTCATACAGCGGCTGAGGTTACTTGGTTAACTTACATCCTCAAGGATCTCAAGTTTACTTCTTCTTCACCCCCATTACTCTATTGCGACAACACCTGTGCCTTACATATGACAGTAAATCCTGTGTTCCATGCTTGGAGTAAGCACATTGAACTTGATTATCACTTTGTACGTGAACGAGTCGCTCTTGGTCTTCTTGTTACTAGGCATATTCCTACCTTCCATCAAGTGGTTGACATCTTCACTAAACCTAGGTCCAAAACTGCTCTAGCTAGTCATTGCCTCAAACTTTGCCTTTGGCCCTGGTAAAGTTTGCGGGAGGGTATTAAGACAACAAAGACCATCGTAAAGCCTAGCAAACTCATTGAGACAATCCAGCAGTCCATAACATCCAGCCCTGCCCATGAAGAATCTGAACACATTGAGGATTCTTTGGATTCCTTGGAGAGATAAGGATGCAGATGATTAGGTAGAGATATGCTTCAGTAATGATAAGATTGAGTTCCACTCAATTACAATCAAAGTGATAATGTGTTTATAGTGTTTCACTCCTTGTAGATATCAGTTACCAACTCAACAACTGATACAATACTCTATCTTGTATTTATAAATGAGAATTACTCTTCAAAAATATCAAGCTCACGTATTTATCTTTCTTCACACCTATTATCATTTTCTTTACTTTGATTGTCTTTGAAATTATAAGTGATGTCTTTTATACGAGCAGATGATATAGTGATAAAGTATATATAAATTAGAGCCAACTAAGAGTAAAATGGATAAATTGGATAAGTTTTAAATATCTTGCGTCATCATAAGCTGTAACAAAAGGAAGCTAAGTTATAACAGGAAAGAGCTCGATCATAATAAAACAGTTAACCTATAACAGTTAATACAATTGAACATTGAACAATATTATACGTTTGGTTTGCTTTTAAGAAAAAGGCAATTCTTACTTCATAAGTCAAAACTATAAAACTTATTTGGAAAATTGAAATTTTGTATGGCAACAAATTATTGGTTTAGTCATATATATATATATATATATATTGCATAAAGCATATAAAATTCTACTAATAGCTACTAATATATAGATACAAAGAGATGAAATTCTACGATTTTATTATTTTGTATAAATAAATAAAAACGGTAGGTCAGCTTTAAATGAGAATTTTTTTGTAGTTATAATGTTGTTCAACGTTCAATTGTATTAACTGTTATAGGTTAGAAAAATATTCAAAATCTTATTTTCTTTTATTTGCATAAAGCTTCCTTGCCAAAATTGACCTGCTATTTTGAACTAAAAAAGGGCAAGCTGACCTACCATTTTTTTGGTAGTGAGGGCTCCACTTGCACATGTCCAAATCACACATGAAACGTCGTCATTTTGAATAGAAAATGACAATCACAAGTGACATTTTCCAGCATAAAGTGATCCTTCTATCAGTGAACCCCAAACTGACATAAAAAGGCTAAAGAGTTGCCCTTTTTACTACACCAAAATTCTAATTAAATTTATTGTTACACCAAAATTCTAAATATTTACTAATTTTACACAAAATAAAAAAACTCCTATGAGATTTGTAGAAAATTTTAACAAAACAGCCAATAAGAATTATAATAGGAAACAACTGAAAAATCATGATGTGAGCACAATTAGTATAACCAAGCACAATGACAGCAAGAAAGATGAATTAGCTATTTCAAGGACCAATTACAAGGGTAAGGTCAAAGAAGCTTCAAAAAGCTCTACAAGATTTCATTAGACCTTATGTGGAGAAAATGCAAGTCCAAGAGATCAAAGAGGCCAACTTGAACTTTGAAGACCAATTTAGTGTTTATTCTCTTTGTAACATGTGTTTAATTGAAGACATATGTATTTAAGTGAAGGAGGAAGAAGTTCAAGTAAAGTGGACCCGAGAGCACTGACTCGGTAGAGTGAAAATTCACTCCACTGAGTGCCACACAACTTTGTAGAGTGGATTTTCACTCCGCCAAGTCCTTCAAAAATGCCAAACTTGATTTTTTCCCACTTTTGTTCCAGTACATTACCACTCAGTAGAGTGGATTTTCACTCCACCGAGCCACTCCACCTCTACCGAGGCACCATAAATTCCAGTTATGAAATTTCACAGTTATTTTCTGTTTTATTTGTTTTGGAAGTTCATTTTTCGTAGGTTTCTTCTTTCTTTGTTATTTAAACAAATTGTAGGCTTTGTTACGGGGACTTAACTTTTGATTATTTATTCAGATTAATGAGATTTTCTTTGGCATTGCCAAATATGTGAGAGTTAATTTCTTATTAATTTTTGTTGTTGCATGAAGAATTAGACTTGGGTAGGTTGCATGATTATGTATACTTGATTCTATTTTTCTTTTTGTTTTTAATCAATCTATCATAAGCATTTCCTTACATATATATTGTTTGGGGGTTCTTTAGATTGGGGGTTGATTTCTTGTTTATGCTCAAATATTATGGTATGTTGGCATTCTAGTTTGAATATAGGCTAGGGTTCCACATCAATTGATATCAGAACATAGGCTAAGGGATAAATTCTTAACTATCCTTTAATTTTTGAGTTCTTCATTTGTGATTTCTTGATTACAGTATTAAAAAAAATCAATCAGAAAAAATCCTTGTGATCAAATTCGGATTACTCTTTTACTTAAGTTCAAAAGTGAACAACTTGTGAATTGTTGCTTTTATTGAATCTGAAAATTACCAATAATCTATTTGATCATTTATCTTACAATTTTTAAGTGGTTAGCTCTTTAATTGAATCGATCCAGCAAAAATTATGAGTAGACACGTTCACAATTAGTTTGAAGCCATCAATATCAGGTTGGTGATCTTAATTTCAATCTTTGGGTTGTGTTTATTGCATGCTATCTTTGAATTCTTCTTGTTGAGTCTACATAAATTCTGTTTAAAATAAACATTAGGTTTAGTTAAACATCTAATTTAAGTGCATTTGTCGTGTCTAATTTCTTTTTATTCTAAGTTGTCAATTTATGTGTCTAAGCTGTTTATTGGTTCCAATTACACTGTTTAACATATTGCACATTGTTGAACATCTATATATCATAGTATACAAAATCTTCTTCTTGTGTAGTAAATTCTAATTTTTTTTCAATTTGGTCAATTTGCCTCTAGAGTTGGTACTTTATTGTCTTTGTTAGGTTTTCATTGATTCACTTAATTGATTTAATTAATTGTGTGTGCTTGTTTGAGTCAATTTCTAAAGTGTAATGGTGAGACATCAATTGAGAGTGGAGAGATAAACATGTAAGAGAGTGTTGTGAGAATTATTTTATCTAACATCACAATAACTGAGGAATCTACTAAGAAGGGAATGTCTCTTGAGGAGGTAGCTTATTCAATGCAAACTATGTATGGTACCCTTGAAAAGTTTATAAGGGATATGGGAATGTAAATGATAGGTTAGAGAAGTTAGAAGTGAGTGCCTCTAACTCTAAAAGAATAGCCAGGAGAGATCGATGGATTAATGAAGAGGCTTATTTAGGTGATTAGGATGATGATGAGGAAATCTAATCTATAAGGGGCAGTGTAAGGAGAGAAGAAAGAATAGAGGGGAGAGATAGTAATCTTAGTGCAATAAAGATGAACATTCTATCTTTTAAAGGTAGGAATGATGCTAAAATATATTTGGAGTGGGAGAGAAAGGTAGATATCATTTTTTTGTCATAATTATACTAAAGAGAAAAAGGTAAAATTAGTAGCAGTAGCGTTTAGTGATTATGCTCTAGTTTGGTGGAATGAGTTAGTCAAGAGCAGGAGGAGAAATGAAGATTTGCTTGTAACTACGTGGGAAGAAATCAAGAGAGTGATGAAGAGAAGGTTTATGCCATCTTATTATTATAGGGAGTTATACCAACAATTACATAAATTCATCCAAGGATCTAGAATAGTAGAGGATTATCACGAAGAGATGGAGATGTTATTGATCAAAGCAAACATAGAAGAGAAAGATGAGGTGACTATGGCTTAGTTCATGGGAGAATTGAATAGGAGAATTGCTAATGTAGTAAAGTTATACCATTATGGAGATATGGAGGACTTAGTGAATATTGCTATGAAAGTAGAAAGACAACAAAAATATAGGAGAGAAACAAGATCATTTTCCAATTCTAGCAACAAGTGGAATCCAAAATGGAGTAAAAATGAAGAAAAGAAGAAGGATGACCATTCGACTTCCAAAAAGAAAGGTTTTGAAACAAACAAAAGCAAGGAAAAAGAGTACTTCATTCTAAAAAGGTACTATTGATCCTTCATCTAAACTGTCCAAAGATAAGGATATTAAATGTTTTAAGTATCAAGGGCATGATCATTATGCATCTGAATATCCTAATAAAAAACTATATTTATTAAGGGAGAGAAATTATTTCTGAGTCTGATAATGGAAATGAGTCTAATGATAGTGAATTAAGCATGCCACCTTTAGAAGATTGTTCTGATAATGATGGTGTTGAATATATTGTTAAGGGGAAGCCTTAGTTACTAGGCGTGTTTTGAATGTGAATGTGAAGGAAGATGGCCTAGAACAAAGGTACCATATATTTCACACTAGATGTTTGGTAGGTAGAAAAGTTTGTATTCTAATCATAGATGGGGGTAATTACACTAATATGGCTAGCACCACTTTAATAAAAAAGTTGGGACTAAAGTGTGATAAATATCCTAATCCATATAGATTGCAGTGGTTAAATGATAGTGGAGAAGTTAGAGTGAACAAGCAAGTTGTAGTTGCATTTTCCATTTTTAGATATGCAGATGAGGTTATATGTGATATAATGCCAATGCAAACTGGTCATATTTTATTAGGTAGGCCTTGGCAATTTGATATGCGTGTTGTGCATGATGGGTATAAGAATAGATATTATTTTATGTATGATGGGCATAAAGTTACTCTAGCACCTTTGTCACCTAAAGAAACTTACCTTGAAAAATTGATAATTTAGCAAACTTCAAGTGGGAATTCGGGTTGTGAGGTGAAAAAAAAAGAAGAAAGAAAAGAGGCCATGAGAGAAAAGAATAAGAATAAAGGCCCAATGGTGAGTGATTGCATAAGTGAGAAAAAGAAAGTGGGATGTGCAGGAGAGAAAAAGTTAGTGAGTGAACAGAAAAAATGATAAAAAAAGTGAGCAAAAAGAACTTGAAATGAGTGAAAAATTTAAGAAACAATCATGTTTTTTATGGAAAAGAGGGAGAGATGGAAAGTGCATACTTAGGCAAGAAAGCTCTAGTCTTGATTCGATTAAAGGAAACTTTGTTTGCTGAAACTAACCTTAACCCTAAATTGCCTAATGTTTTTGTGACCTTATTGCAAGAATATGAAGATATCTTTCTAGAAAATGTTCCATATGGATTACCACCCTTGAGAAGGATTGAGCATCCGATTGATTTTGTACCTGGATCTCAAATACCTAACCATCCATTTTACTGAAGCAATTCGGAGGAAATAAAGGAGTTGTAAAAGCAAGTGGATGAACTACTTCAGAAAGGATGTGTGAGGGAAAGCATGAGTCATTGTGCTGTACTGGTCTTACTAGTACCAAAAAAAGATGGAACATGGAGGATATGTGTGGATTGTAGAGCGGTCAATAAAATCATTGTAAAGTATCGCTAACCTATTTCTAAATTAAATGATATGCTAGATGAGTTGCATGGTGCATGTTATTTCACTAAAATTGATTTAAAAAGTGGCTATCATCAAATTAGGATAAAAGAGCAAGATGGGTGAAAAATTGCATTTAAGACTAAATATGGATTGTATGAGTGGTTAATAATGCCTTTTGGATTATCTAATGCACCTAGTACTTTCATGCATTTAATTAACCATGTTTTACATAAGTTTCTTAGAACATTTGTGGTTGTGTACTTTGATGACATTTTAGTTTATAGCAAGAATTTGGATGAACATATTATGCATGTTAAAGTTGTTTTAGATGTATTGAGGAAGGGAAAATTGTATACAAACCTTAAGAAGTGTTCATTTTGCACAGATTAAGTTGTCTTCTTAGGTTTTGTAGTAAGTGATAAAGGAGTGGAAGTTGATTCTGAAAAGTTGAAGGCTATTCAAGAATGGCCAACACCTAAGAATGTGAGTGAAGTTACAAGTTTTCATTGCTTAGCTAGTTTCTATAGGCGATTTGTTAGAGATTTCTCTACCATTGCTGCACTACTGAATGAAGTAGTTAAAAAGAATATCGGGTTTAAATGCGGAAAAGGGCAAGAAAATGCATTTCGTACTTTGAAAGAGAAATTATACATTACTTTTGTTTTTCATTTACCTGATTTTTCTGAAACTTTTGAAATTGAATGTGATACTTTTGGGATTGGTATATATGCTCTCTTGATGCAGAAAAATCATCCCATAGCATTGTAACACCCTTACTAAACAGTCTGACTGAAACATGTGATAAACCGAAATTTTTTTTATATGTATATTGAACCTTAATTACTCTATCAACTGCAGACTTGTCCAATATGAAATACTTATAAATTAAGTACGCTGATTAAACTCTAATTGTCCAATTGACTAATCACCAAATAAAAATTCGGCAATATAATGCTTAAAAACTTATCTAATCCACCTGAAAACCTAACAATTTTCTCAGCCCTTCAAGGGCACAACAATACAAAAATATTTCACTATAAATCTCATACATCCATTTTCATTATTGATTTTCCTAAGATGATTCAATATTACATATTGTACTCTTAAACCACTATAATACTCCAAAATAAAAAGCAATTTACATTTAAATCACCTCGCTACATCTATGAACCTCAAAGGTGAATTGCCCACAACTAGATCCCCTCTTCTGATGGTTGAGCCATAACAACTGTCTACCTAGAAACAAGCCTATCCTGTTACCTATACGGATAACAAAACCCGTGCTAAGCTATAAAGCTTAGTGGGGAACAGTATAATCTAAAGAAAATCTTTTTAACACGTAACAACAACTACACAAGTACCAAGTTTAATAATATTCCTAGTTGATACCTTCAATTACCCTAGACCCTAGTTCTTACATTCAGCAATAAATCACAAGCATAAGCGAAGGAACATATTACTCATATAGGCAACACAACTTAACAACTCAATAAGCAATTCATCATTAATTGTCAACACATAAGATGTTTAGCATAATTCCTTTATACATATACACCATTTAAAATATAATATGCATTCTAATCTCACTTTTATGTAATCATTAAAACAATCTTAAAAAGGTGAACTATATATTACATAACACCATATTGTGCCATATATTATATACTTGATCTATAACAGAGTTATATACATAACTATATATATATATATATATATATATATATATATATATATATATATATATATATATATATATATATATAAACAAATATGACAAAGTAAGAAACTAGCCTATGACTTCCAGAAACAATATAATTATTGAAGATAAATTCTTAGTGTACAATTCTTACTCATAATATATAGATACATAATGCTTATATAGTATTAAGGAATCATATGCTCATCAATGTTATAACTTTCAATTTATTATCCATTTGCTATATATATATATAAGAGGATAATTCTTATGCAAATTAGTTCTGAACTATAACATTTCTTATCTTTTACACTTTTTAACTTATTTTCATATTAATACCCCTAGTACAGACCCAGCAGAAACTCTCAGACCGGATACATGGAACATGGACCCCATAGGCCCCACTAAAAGAGAAATGATTCTCAAGAAACCATTTTCAAATACTGAACTTTTTACTTTCACTTTACACTTAAGCTATAGAGATCAAATATCCTACCCATAGCAAAGCAAGTCACCATGACTTGCACCACGGTAAAAGGTATTCCTATGGCTAGCCAAATATATCCAGAATTAGTTTTTACTGCCAGACTAATTCTAAGGGCACATATTTCACTTACTTTCAAAACATTTATCAAATTTTTCATCATTTCAATTCCTTTTTAATCCAGAAAATATAGTTATTCAGAATCTTCAATATTTTTATACAGTTCATGAACCATCTTTCACTTATGAATTATTTCACGATAATTCAGTAAATTCTCTTTAAAATATTTTTCAATCGTCAAAGGAATCTACTTTATATAGATTCTTTCATATTACTTTAAACATTCTAATAACCATATGTTGACAATACTTGTACTAAACATGATAGTTCATACATGACTATTTTATGTTCATAAGAATGAATTCATATACAATTATTTAGACCATTGGTGCGAGAATCAACATATAAATACATAACCACTACAGAAAGACGTACCTGTATGGTTCATCATAAACATCTCTCGTGCTCCACTATACTTAATTTAATCATCAAACATTTATACTCAATTACTATATCCGATATTTGCATTCAATCTATCATCCTTAATTAAGATGTCTATATATGCATATAAATTTAATATTAGTTTCTCATGATGTCATAAAAGCACAAGCATACCACTATATCTACTCCATTAAAATATAATGATGTTCCTAATTGTTATTCAAGTACCAAGGAAGAATTTATCAAGGGAAGTAAATGTTTGACATTTATACCAATAGCTTGCCACTATACTAATTACAATATTATTTACTTTGTATCATAACATTATAAATCTCACATATAGTCTATTCAATTATGGGGATCAATAATTTATTTAAATAATAACTATTCAATACATTTGTTTCCAATAGGATAACATAAAGAATTCCTACTAAAATCCTTGCATTTTTATATCATTAAGTTTATACAACAAGCTTTATTTCAAAACAAGTTCACATTTCTGAATTAAAACTCCATCATCTAACAGTAACTTACCTTTAAATATCCTTAAGTAAATCTAATACTAATAACCCATTAAATCTCAACTTATTTCAGAAATTCAAATTAAAATTCAATTATAATCTACATCTTAAGCCCATTGACATATAATAGCTCCTTAATCTAATAATAATTTTAACATGTAACTAAAATTTACCAACCAACTGCTTATGGTTGATGCTTATCAAACTTCAAGGGTTGCTATAAAGTTAATTACACATTAATTTTACGATTATATGTCTTTATTGCTCAAAACAAATTAAGTGAATGCAGGATATAATGTTACCTCTCAATCAAGAGCAAGAAACTATAATTCCCCAATTCAACCTACAAACTCAAAGTATGATCTTTTACCTAAAACTACTAATTTCCAGCATTGTTTTCTATTACTATCTATGAAATTTCCCCGAATTAACTTTTTAAAACTTCAACTATAACCTATTTGGAGATTAATTCCAAGAATTAATTAAGACAACATTACAAGTTTCAAGAGTAAAATGAAATATTTTATTTATATTTCAGTAAGTTAGACCCTCAATTCCATTAAAACTAATTAAAACTTCTATCTTATTAACCAATACAATTTATTGCTCTTTAGTTATATTATAAACACTTAAAAACAATGAAATCTCAAATTCTATCATGCATACTCCATCTTAAATAATTCAATTCAATTCAAGAATTACACATACAAAAACAAATTTTCTCACTGTCATATTGATTCATTTGCTTTGACTCCACCATTACCCAACTCAACCCAAGGGATTTGCATGTAAGATTAAACACCCTATCACTACTTTAATTTCAATAAACTTATCTAAATCCCATATCATAAATTTTACTTAAAATTCTAATAAAATCACATCTTAAATTTACTACCAAATAATAGTTTCAAAGTCTGTCAATAACTCTTACATGCCATTAATGTTTATTAATAATTATCATGACCCTTTTACCATAAGTTCAATCATATCTGATAACAAAACTAAATCAATGACTCAACTAGATAAATTTAGAACTTCTTCCATTAAGTTGTTCGTTCCTTTTTTTATCTCCAGCATTTTTTTCCTTATGTTATCAATCCGTAAGTCTTGAAATCATCCCATAACAATTTCATAATTTACCATTCAATTAAACTTAATTCCTATATTCTATCAATTTACACACACAGAGGCAAACATTTATATTAAACATACAATAAATTTCTCATTAAAATTCAAAATTTATTTAACTAAATTAAGGGAGATAATTTCATTATCCCATACCTATATAGAGTCAAAAATCAGCTTCAATCTACCTTTTACCATTGCTCGCCGGACCGGTCACCGGAGCTTCGCCAGAGTCTTACCTGAGATGCACAATTAGTGTCAGAATGGAGTCCATGCCACCCCAAGCCTATCGATGGTGGTCACCCGCCTTACCGCCGTCCCAATTTGTTGGAAAACACGCTGAAAGGTAATGGCCACTACACTTTCGATCTCTCTAACGCCAGCGAGAGGGGAGGAACAAAGGACACCGAAGCTTCATCTCGCCCTCAGAAGTCCTGCGGTACCACCCATATCGCCTCTCATCGACGAAGTTGATCAAAAAAAAGCAAAGAAAATGGATTGGGAAGAGAGAGAAGAATAGGGATCTACCTGGAGCTACAATCTGTTTGAGGCGAGTGATGGTCACGATGGAGAAGAGTACTCACAAGGGCCATCAGCGACGGAGTTACTGTCGGATGATCGCCGGTACTGGCAACCCACCATCGACGTTCCCTTCCGCCTTCTCCCCTCTTACTTTTCCCTTTTTCTTTCTCTTTTTAATGTCTTCTTTTGCTTTTTATTAATAACCCTTTTTTTAATTTTAGACCCAATCTTTTAGTCTAAATAAAATGCCTAATAATATTTTCCTATAACCTCCACTAACTCCCACTCTTGTTTTCACTGCATCCTTATTCTTAAATATAATATAATTATCACTTAACTAATTAATTAACATTTAATTAACAAATATATCATCAAATGACATTCATTTTTATTAAGGTCAAACCTGGGACATTACAAGCATATTTTAGTGAGAAGCCAAACGGGCCAGTGTTGAACTATTCCACCTATGACAAAGAGCTTTATGCGTTGGTGAGAGCTCTTGAAGTGTGAGAGCACTACTTGTTGCCTAAGAAATTTGTGATACGTAATGATCACCAACTCTTAAGTATTTGAAGGGATAGGGCAAATTGAGCAAAAGGCATGCAAGTTGGGTGAAATTTTTAGAGACATTTCCATATACAAGAAAGGTAAAGAAAATGTTGTGGCTGATGCAATATCTATAAGGTATGATTACTTCTAAGTTGCTTGTATTTGAACATTTGAAGGAATTATATGTAAGTGATGATGATTTTTCTACTATGTATCATGCTTGTGAACATACTACATTTGAAAAGTACTATAGACATGAAGGGTATCTTTTTAGGGGAAAACAACTTTATATTCATACATATTCTATTAGGAAGTTACTTGTTAGGGAGTCACATAGCGGTGGATTAATGGGTCATTTTGGAGTGTGAAAGACCTTAGATATGCTTAATGAACATTTTTATTAGCCAAACATGAGATGAAAAGAATTTGTGCCAAATGCATCGTGTGTAAGCAAGCTAAGTCTAGATCTATACTTCATAGACTATATATACCATTGCTTGTACCTAGTGAACCTTAAACTGACATTTCAATGAATTTTGTTTTAGATTTACCTAGGACTGGGAAAGGTTGAGATAGCATATTTGTTGTAGTGGATAGAATTAGTAAAATGGCTCATTTCGTTGCTTGCCATAAAATAAATGATGCAACAAATATTGCTAACTTATTCTTTAGAGAAGTGGTTCGGCTTCATGGAGTGCCTAAAACCATTGTCTTAGATAGGGATGTTAAGTTCCTGAGTCATTTTTGGAGAGTTTTATGGGGAAAGTTAGGTATTAAGCTTTTATTTTATACTACTTGTCATCCACAAACTGATGGGCAAACTGAAGTAGTAAATAGGACTTTAGGAACCATGTTGCGTGCTATTGTGGGAAAAAAATTTGAAAACTTGGGAAGATTGTTTGCCATTTATTTAATTTTCATATAATTATGCTATACATTCTTTTACAAATTATTCTCCATTTGAAATTGTGTACGGTTTTAATCCATTAACTGTTTTGGATTTAATGCCTTTACCTCTGAATAAGCTTGCTAGCTTATATGGTAAAAAGAAGGCTGAACTGGTTAAAACAATACATGAGAAAGCACAGGAGCAAATTGAGAAAAAGAATCGCATGTATGCACAAAAGGCTAATAAAGGGAGAAAACAAGTTATTTTTGAGCCAAGCGATTAGGTTTGGGTGCATATACGAAAAGAGTGGTTTCCACAGCAAAGGAAGTTTAAACTTGATGCAAGGGGTGATGGACCATTTCAAGTGTTGGATCACATCAATGATAACACATATAAGATTGATTTTCTAGTAAGTGTAATGTTAGTGCTACTATTAATATTTTTGATTTATCTCTTTTTGACTTTGATTCAATTTCGAGGACAAATCCTTTTGAAGAGGGAGGGGATAATTAGCATAACCATACACAATGGCAACAAGAAAGATGAATTAGCTATTTCTCAAGGACTAATTACAAGGGTAAGGTCAAAGAAGCTTAAAGAAGCTCTACAAGCTTTCATTAGACCTTATGTGGAGAAAATGAAAGTCCAAGAGATCAAAGAGGCTAACTTGAATTTTGAAGGCCAATTTAGTGTTTATTCTCTTTGTAATATATGTTTACTTAAAGACACATATATTTAAGTGAAGGAGGAAAAAGTTCAAGTAAAGTGGACTCGAGAGCATTGACTCGGTAGAGTGAAAATTCATTCCATTGAGTGCTAGACAACTCGGTAGAGTGGATTTTCCCCTCCACTGAGTCCTTAAAAAATGCCAGACTTGATTTTTTTTTCCACTTTTGTTCCAGTACATTGCCACTTGGTAGAGTGGATATTCACTCCACCAAGCAACTCCACCACTCGGTAGACTGAATTTTCACTCCATCAAGCCACTCCACCACTCGGTAGAGTGGATTTTCACTCCATTGAGCCATCCGGCTCTACCGAAGCACCATAAATTCTAGTTACAAAATTTCACAGTTATTTTATTTTTTATTTGTTTTGGAAGTTTAGTTTAGTAGGTTTTTTTCTTTTTTTGTTATTTAAAGGAATTGTAGGCTTTGTTATAAGGACTTAACTTTTGATTATTTATTTGGATTAATGAGATTTTCATTGGCGTTGCCAAATCTATAAGAGTTAATTTCTTATTGATTATCGTTATTGCATGAAGAATTAGACTTAGGCAAGTTGCATGATTATATACGTTTGATTCTATTTTTCTTCTGGTTTTTAATTAATCTATCGTAAGCATTTCCTTACATATATATTGTTTGGGGATTCTTTAGATTGGGGGTTGATTTTTTGTTTATGTTCAAATATTATGGTATATTGTCATTCTAGTTTGAATATAGGCTAGGGTTTCGCATCAAATCATTGAAGTAATGCAAAAAGAAAAGACTGGCAATTGTAAAATACATTGCTAAGAGGAGAAACTGAACTTGGTTGGGATGTACAAAGACAAACTATTTTAAAGGAAGCCGCAATACAAGAATATATGCATTGGTTTTTATATAAAAAAATTTCGTTTGGTTTTCAATTTTTTTTAATAATTGTCTATTTGCCTCAAATAGTGCATCATTTTTAATTTGTTATCATTTTTATCACTAAAATTTTTATTTTCCTTCTTAAAAATTTTATCTACCATAGTCTTATTTTAATAGACAGATTATAAATGGATAAAAAAATATGGATTATAATGAGCCAATACCCAAATTGATTGGGCGAATTTGAATCGACCATGCGTTTAATGCATGTTGGCCCAAATGAGTTGCAACCCATTTGATGATCCCTTTTTTTAATGATAATAATTTTTAATGGATGCATAAAATTTTTTATTAATAAATTAATGGATCCAATGATAATAATATTCAATTTAATATTATATATGGTCAAATTAAAAATATAATATAACTAATACGTTGATATATATAGAAAAATAAAATATTTCATTAATAATTTAATTTTGCTCCAAAAATAAAATTCTGTACAAATATTTAATATATAAATAGTAAAAATTACTCTAACAAAATAATAATAATATGCTAATTTATTTTTCGTATTCAACTAATAATTAATCCATATTTTGATTTGATTTTGAAAATTTATTATCTTTTTCCATGCTATCTTAAAACTGCTTTTTAGTTGTAATAATATTTAATATTTACTAAGAATATTATAATAACGTGTAAACAACCTATATACACATGTTCAAATAAAGAAGTGTATTGATTCTATCTTCAAATCCAAATAATCAACTTCAAATGTTAATTAAAGTCCTCATATTTTCATGTAACATAGAAGTCCGCCATTTGTTGAGAATTCTTCCTCCTATACTAAATGCTGATTCTAAAACAACTGTAGGAATGTTTACACTTTGCTCTTGATTTTCCATCATTATTCTAACTTACTAGTATGAAATCAAACTCATTCCATGTAGAAGACACTTATCATCTTTTAGAAATGATTTCGGCAGAAGTGTCAATGCTCTCTTCCACATTACCAATATTTGAATCCATTCTATAAACAACTGCAAAAATAAAAAATAACAATAATAAAAAATAAAAAATAAAAAAAGCAGCATAAGCATGTTTGCATAAAAGCTAATCCAGCGTAAGCAATAAAACTTAATTAAAAATCAATTGCCATACAGGAATTAAATATTCTATTACAGATAAGAATAAAGTTATAAATAGTTGAAGAACCTAGATATATATATAGGTAGTTCAACGAAATTAATTTCTTTCCTTTCTTAATGTATATAAGTATATATGTTAAGCATAAATAGCTAATCATATTGGAAGAAGTCATCAACTTTACTAAACACATCCAACGTTCAATCCACGATAAATTATATAGTAATTTGGCAGATATGAATAACTTTAAAATTGATAATTGATGCCTTTTGATAAAGTATGAATGATATCGATATCACTCATTATATTTAAAATTAATAAGAAATGCTTATGCTGTACATTTGCTTACATTTACTTTTACTTTTAATTATAGATATTTATTCATTCACCTCAAATCAAACACTGGATAATTTGGAATCATATTGTATAACAATAGCAAGGATTTTCCTTAAAACTCAATCATTCAATTGAAAACTTCGATGACAATTGCATAGAATTAGTTAATCATCAAATGTCATATAGTTATTTTGTCCTGTTTCCACCAATTACACAAGAGTAAAGCCAAGCAACCATATCAGAGTTCCTGATATCTCCATGTTAAGCTAAACTATTAGCTACAAAGTTGCATGCTCTTGGCCTATGTTGGAAGATCACCGAAGAGACATCACAAAATTGTCAATCCTATTGAAACTAAAAGAGAAAGAAGCAACGTCCAAGGCAATTAAGATAGAGCACTGGCACTAGCTGAGAAAGAAAAATCGGAAAGCCACCCCCTGCCAACAAAAGCACACAAAACAAGCCAAAACAAGATGGATCGGAGCAGAGAGAGAACACTTTCACCAAAACACCCTCAAGAAAACAATAACCAAAGCAAATAATACTTGACAAGTAGTAAACAGTCCACAAATTATAGCAAACTTTTTCCAATGCTGGAAGAGTGACAGATGGATGAAAATAAGCAAGCCTAAGAATAATCGTGCTGTAATCATCTCTTTGCGGTTCCGCAAAACTCCAGTAGCTCTAGAAAGAGCCGACAATTTTATTTTTCTTGCTTCTGCTTTGCCATATTTCTAAGAACTCCAAACCACTATCAACTTCCAAAATGGGGTGGAAGCATGCATCAAAAATAAGATCTTATATAACTCAAACTTCGGGAACTACTTGAAAATGAGATCTCCAAACAAACATCTGAAAAATGTTAAAAAGAAGCTCCAAGCAACATACAGCATCGGCTTCAAACATCTTCCCAAAAGATACTTGAAACTAAAGTTCGAGAACTAAGACCTCAAATCGTATTTGAAAATTTGCCACTTCCTGAAACTCAAAAACCAACTGTTACCCAGGTAACCACTACTACCTGCCCCAATTGAAATTTAAGGTAATTTTTTAATAAGCTGCAGAATTTTATTGCAAATATTAGGAAGCCAGACAGCTACACAAAGGGCAGATACATGACTGTTAGACCCAAGAACAAAATGCAGAAACATAAACCTCTGCCTAAGAATAAAACATCAATAAATAAACAATCCAGAAAAAGGAATCTATTACCGTCCCTAAAATAAGGGAATCCAGCCAAATCCTAAAAATTAGATATCAGACATATCATACGAAAATAAATGCCTAAAACCACCAGATTGCTTCCCAAACAGCCAAAACAGAGTGTGAGGTGCAATTCCACACGACCCCTGTTAAAAAACCACCAGCCACATTCCAGAAAAATAACTCATCGTCATCTCAAATAGCAAGAACATCAACCACCACCAGAACATCAGCATCCCTTAGGATGCCTCCAATCTACTGATTCCCCAATGTCATTAAACCCTCTTTCAGATTTGCCCAGTTCTCCCTTCCTCTAACCTCAAAATTAATTAAAGAAGTAAAAAAATTTTCTTTATTGCCCGCTTGAACGATACCTAACATGTCAGCCACTTTAAGAACCTTCAGGGCTTTGCTTGTAGGACAGTTGAATTCTGACTCGCCTTCCCTAGTAATACGATAATTAACGTTGAGCATACACTCCTCAGAAATTGATTTATCAGTAACTTGCCCCAACCCACTACTGGCATCTGGTAATTCCTTTTCTAAAATAATAGATTTTTCATGATTAGCCTTCCCTCTACTGCCCTTTTTTTTTTCTTCAAACTGGGGAATTAAAGAGAAGATTTGACAATGTCTAAGGCATAAAGGGACTGAATTTTTGTGGCTTTTCTTCTTTTTTCTTTAAATTCTGAGAGAGCTTTACCATTGGAGGTGATTTGAAAAAGACTTTTATTAGGGTTAGGTATAATGTTTAAAGTGTCCAGGCTACGTAGACCTTCAAATGGAATTAGATCAAGCCCATTCAAGATTCCACTCTCAATGGGCTTACAGGTGTTCATTTGGACAAACTCAAGATCAGAATTATCCATATTTGCTAGAGAGATGTTCAAATTTAGATCAAGATCCACTTTATTCTTAACACTGTGACAGTTAAAGTGCTCCCAGGAGAATTATTTCGATTAAAGTGCACTGCCATGGAATCATACGCTGATAATGAATGGGATTTTTTGGAGCTCGAGCTGGATGGGGATTACACTGATGATGGCAGATCTCCACCACGTGAAACCATCGGTTGCTAGAGCTTTTGACTACTCGAAATCACCTCTGTTTTTTTTTTTTTTTTTCCTATTCCCCCTGTTTAGAAAATTGGGACAAAAATTAGAGCGTTCTTTTAGAATTCTAAAGGGATAAATAACCCTGTCAATTCTGGTCTTTAAGATCTCATTAATATTGGTTGTGGAAAAAGTGGCAATCAAGAATCTTACCACGTCCAGACAATTTTTCTTCCTATTGTTCTCATCAAGATAGATGAAGTTGCCTTATAGAGCTGCAATAGTAGAGAAAAAGGTTGGGTTCCAGGCATGAAGAGGAAATCCCTCACATTGAATCCAGTCGAATCTCTTTTTGCAAATGTCATTCGGTTCCCATGGCTTAACATATTCAAACCATTCACTAAGCTAGGCCATTCCTGATTTAATCATCATATCTTTCTCCTTGCAAGATGGAAATATTAAAAGAATCAGATTGCCTCCCATAGGTTTATAATCACAAGAGAAATAACCTTAAGCCATCATAGCCTCCTGTATGTTAATTACATTTTTAGCATTATGGAGCCAGCCAACCAGACTCCTATTCAGCCAACCCCTTTCCTCCTCCGCAACCTTGTACTAAAAATCAATAGCTCCCGCTCTCATGTTTGAGTATGTGTCCTTTTGTATTCCACCTTTGCTAAACAAGCAAAAATTAGGGGTTAATTTCACCCACGGTCACTCAACTTATCACTAATCGCATAAAAGTAACCGACTTTTTTTTCCTGACTTAAAAGTAACTGAACTTATTATAAATTTGCATAAAAGTCATGATCATCGAATTCCGGCAAGAACATTTGCCGGATTGATGACATGGCATGTCACGTCATATACTGGATACACGTGGCACGTTTCACATTTGGATCAATTTCAGCCACGGTTACTGAACTTATGATTTATCACCCAAAAGTAACTGACTTATTTTTTGTGACATAAATGTCACTGAACTTATCATATTTTTTCAAAAAAGTCATCTTGACCGGGTTAGATGTTTTTACTTTAGTATAATATGATTTATAATTTTGTATAATTTTTAGACACAATTTTTTTTTAATTTTTTTTAAAATAGTTTTCAATTTTAATTTTTCGGTTAACTGAACCAAACCAATCAAAATTTTCAATTCAGTTGAATTCGGTTATTCTATAAATTTGGTTCGATTCAGTTGATTAAAATCTTAAAAGTTTGATTTTCGGTTCAATTATTGAACAGAACTGACTGTTGCACATGGTTACATGGAGATGGATTTATCATCACATCATCAGCTATGACACATTAGTTATGGACACACATGGATTGTTGATGTGTCAAATATGACACATTAGCTGATGAAGGTGATTTGGCAGCTGACGTGTCAAATATGAAATATTAGCTTATGTTGTGACAATAAATCCATCACCATGAGTATCTGGTCAAAATAACTTTTTTGAAAAAAATGATAAGTTCAATGACATTTAAGTCACGAAAAATAAGTTAGTTACTTTTGGGTGATAAATCGTAAGTTCAGTGACCGTGGCTGAAATTGACCCAAACGTAGAACGTGCCACGTGTGTCTGGCATATGACGTGGCATGCCATGTCATCAATCTAGCAAGGGTTCTCGTCGGAATCCGGTGATCATGACTTTTATGCAAATTTGTAATAAGTTCAGTTACTTTTAAATCAGAAAAAAATTCGGTTACTTTTGCGCAATTAGTGATAAGTTAAGTGACCGTAGGTGAAATTGACCCCAAAAATTAGTTGCCTTAGATTAAGATTTGCCATCCCTATAACTTGACCACTTAACTTTCAAAGGCTTAAAGTCATCTTTTGTTTTTTGCTATGTCTTTGTAATCCCAAAGCGAG
Organism: Excoecaria agallocha; assembly: GCA_037975025.1. Taxonomy (NCBI): domain Eukaryota; kingdom Viridiplantae; phylum Streptophyta; class Magnoliopsida; order Malpighiales; family Euphorbiaceae; genus Excoecaria; species Excoecaria agallocha. Next base: position 613,068 of record JBBPFJ010000072.1, on the reverse strand, counting down.
TAAGATTAACCTGTATTTGGTAGTTACCCACCCAGGCGCCATCAACTTTTGTAATAATGTAATCTATGTTTTTTGTCATAAGCAAAGTGACAAATCCAAATTTGGTTTTTTTTATAGATAGTTTCTTTGGTATGAATACTCATTCCATTGTCCCAAACCAAGAGAAAACTTTCCTTAACCCAAACGTTGGCCAACCAAAAGGTAGATTGTTCACGAACAATTTGAAAGGTTTGGATTTAATTTTTGAGAACTCAACCTTCGAAGAGGGAGCTACTTTGAATTCGCCATCAGGCCACCTTTTGGGATCTGCGATAGAGTCCCACAGTGGAGAATGGCCAAGGTTGTTTGTCGGAAGGAAGGGGTAGGCATTGGGTAAGGAATCTATAAGGTCAGAGTGGGAGGGGAGAGACCTAGGCTTTATTGGTTCCTACAAGGGTTGTTATATTAAGAAAATGCATGATTTGATCTAAATCAATCTCACTTGTAGATTGATTGATTTAGGTCGGGTCTTTCTAAGTAGTAATGTTGTCAATAAATTAATTTCTTTCACTTGTTAAAGGATTGTTTATTGGTTAGGGATTAATTATCGTCTTACTTGGTTAATCCATTAATAAAGAAAGATTGGTTGGAAGTACGAAGCTGACGACTATAATTGGTTTATTGTATGATTTTAAAATTATTTCTTCATCTATGATTAATAAATTGAATCATGTGTTGTAAATGTCTTTAACTGAAATTTACCATCCATTGAATTTATCTAAATTAATATTCTGCATTTTTATTATTTTGATACAGTTCATTATTTTTAGTTCTTAGTCTATAAAAATCCCCTTTTTAATTTTTATTTGTTGAAATTCTAGTTGTTTAAAATTAAATTAATGTTAGTTTATGTGGATTTGACTCTTTCTTGCCCTATTTACAATTTATTTGCTTAGGAAAAGATATGATTTATTTTTGGTAGCTTCGATTTAATTTGTTGATGACTAGGTCTGAAATTCCATGAGAAATTCTATTTGACTCTGAAATTGAGAAAATGGCTCGGAGATTGAGGAAAGAAATGAGGTTACAAAAAGAGCATATTGAAATTTCTTCTAAACAGCGGAAAAAAAACGAACACCACAAAAAAATCGATTTTACCGACGGAATCACATTCCGTAGGTAAAAGTAAGATATTACCGACGGATTACCGACCAAATTAATAATGCGTAGGTAACAAAAATGAATTTTATAAATGACGATATTTTTACCGACGTAATTAATAATTTGTTGGTATATTTGGCGGGAAATTTTGGCGCCAATTTTTAACGACCGATTACCGACGGTTTTATACGTCGGTAATTAAATTTATCCTTAAACATAATGGAGACGGTATCCGTCGGTAATACAAGCAGCATTTGACTTTTTGAAGTTTTACCGACAGAATTTGCTATGGTTTTTTTTACGTCAGTAAATTTATGCAGAAATTTTTTGGTTCTATTTTTAATGATGGAATTTTAAAGCGACAGATTTGCTACGGATGTTTCTGTCGGAAATTCCGTCGGTATTCATTTATTAAAAATTTTTATTTTTAATGCTAATAAAATAATTTTAACTAAACAAAACTCGAAGCTCCCCCATTCATTCAAGCCCTAAATGATGGATTTTCCTCTCAGCGCTCCAACCTCCTTTCTCGCCATCTTGACGGCGTGATTAATCCCACCGGTGATTCACCACCACCGCCATCTCTTCCTCCTTCAACCTCACTCTATTTATGTTTCTGTCCCTCTCTTCCTTGTTGAATCTGTCTCTTTTTCTCCCTCGCTTAGTCTGTCAACTTAAAAAGCATTCACTCTTCATCCTTAACCAATTTGTTTATCAATTTTGGCCTGAGATCTCTACTAGCGTCTTTCTCATGTAATTTTTCTTTTTCTCTCTCTTTGGTTGTTTGCTATTTGGTGCTTTATTTTTTTTGTTTTGAATTTTCACTTGGGTTTTAGGGTTTTGTTAATTTTGATCTACCAGATCTGATAACTGAAATCAACATAGTAAAAGAGAACACAGAGAGAATCGTCAGTTAAATGGCTAAGGCAGCCTCTGTTCTGTTTCTTTTAGACATAAAGGGGCGCGTTTTGGTGTGGTGAGACTACCGTGGAGATGTCTCTGCTATTCAAGCCGAATGTTTCTTCACCAAGCTCATCGAGTAAAAGGTTCGGTCCTCTTCACCTATTTCCATGATTGTGGGTGTATGCTTTTTAGTTTCTAAATAATTGTGGTATAGGTGCCTTTTACAATATGTGTTTTGGTTATGAAAAAACACTCGCATGTCATTGATGATCCTAAAAATTCAATCTTTCTTATCTTCATAATTGTCTGGCATATGCACTTTTTTGGGAAAGGATTCGAAGGTCAAATTTCATGGTAAGTCATACTGTGGAACAATAAGAGAATTTTTTTTAGATGTTGATTTCGAAAATTTTATTCCTGGTTCCATTATGGCTCTTTTTCTCTTCGAGAAAAATGGAATGGGTTAATTGGTCACTTAAATAAAATACCATTCTTGCTGATAATTATTTGTATTTTGGTCCCAGTGATAGGCTCCTTGAGTTTTTGACTTTTCTGGACCGCTGAAACATAAGATTCAGTGGAAAATTATTAATTATATATTATGTGTTTCTTCTTATAGGTTCACATTGAATTAGAATTTTGATCTTGGATAAAAGATGATTGAATCAAAATTTTGATGTCGGATGAAAGATGAGGAGGTCATTATTCCTTTTGGGACAGTAGAATTGGAGTAAGAGCATGCGTGGAATTGAATAGCTGGATTCTGCTTTGTCAAAAGCATATAGAATATATGTCTTTTTTGTAATAATAAAAGAAATTTCTAAACACTTTTAGATTAAAAAAATTTCTCTTATAAACTCGTCATATGTACGTGCTTGGAAATTAAACACATCAAAGATGGGGTCTATTGTTTAAGATCCAAAGGCCTACATTGTCAGATGGGGTCTCATTTACTTTTTAAGAGACTATATCTGATGTATAATGTGAAGATATTCGTATTAAATTGCTTATTGCTGATGTGTGTTTATCTATTTCCTGACGTGTTCAGCTATGGAGGATTACAGTAAGCTGCAAAAGAATCCTGCTTGGATAAGCTTAGGATAAGGCTTGGCTGATTTATTAAATGAGTTGAGCTGAGAGTTATCCTGTTATATGCTGCTTATTTGATTGATGGGGCTGAATAAATTGATATTTGCAAGTAAAAGTATTCATTAATCTTTTCTAAAAACTAGAATACATTGTGAAAGAATTTTGTTCTGTGAAGACTTTTATATAGCATTTATGATGTTCATGGCTGTGTAATTTTGCTTTTGTTTGTGGTTTAGTTTTCTTTTGATTTGTTTGACAGTGTTGTAGTTTGGTGTTTAGTTTAATTGTTTGGATATACCGTATTGTTAGCAATAAATTCTTATTGAACAAAACAAAAAGAATTTAATATATTTAGAAATATTTATTCTTATTAATAATTTTGCACTAATTGTGCAACTGAGCAGTTGTTCCTGGTTTCAGGCAACAAAGATGAGTATTCGAATAAGAGAGATGCATTACCACAAGATCAAGCTTAACAATATTTTGTCAAGAGTTTCTGGCAAACCAGAGCTGGTTATGGCATCAAATGATATTTCCTCTTTCTTTCATCCTTAAATTGTGCCCATTTTCTGTACTCTGCCTCTCAAAAGAGTAAAATTTATTATGAGCCATGATTTTTAAAAGAATAATAAATTAAGAAATGCTTAAACTTTTTCCAAAAGCACTTGTATTTTGCTAACACATGCTTCTATAAATCCATGTATATCAATTGTAGCATTATTGGCGGCCAGGATATTGCCCTCTAGAATCCTGCTACATGATAATTAAAGGTGTTTTCTACATTTCTTGGTAAATGTTCACCTTGCTCGTATTGTTGAATCAGATATTTATGGAGTTCCATTGCATGGTTGGCGCTGGTAACAAAAATCTTCATGTGTGCTTTGAGTGAATGACAACAATGGCAAGAGAAGATAAATTGGACTAAACGTCAACAATTGCATTTGCTCAGATTTTTGTTATCATAGGATTCTTCTCTGTTTTTGTCGATGTTTCTCTAAGCCAATACAAGTCAGGTAGCTTGGATACAAACATGAAAACATCATAAATTAATAATATACTGAATAGTTTGTTTTGCATTATATGCATCCTTAGTCTTACAAATTTAACAACCCCTAGATGCCCATCTCAAGGATCAGTTTCCTGACCACTTTATTTGTTGCTCTATTTGGTTTTTTATTTAATTTATTAATGCTCCTTTTTTTTCAATGCAGGATTGGTTAAAATTATATTTGGATTACAGGGGAGAATTTGGATGACAAAAGCATCATGGACTCGGTCTTCTGTTTGGAAAGTCAGTGATAAGCATCCAAGTATACTTATATCTGTGACATCATTATTGTTATTTGCTTGGATTAATACTATAATGATTGTCTTGCCTTTAATTGGTGATTCTTTGTTAGGATATAATGCTAGTGATTCAGACTCGGATGAAATGAAGGATAATTCTGAGACCATTTTGGATTTTTCGTCCATGAAAGTAATTGAAAGTGAGCTGACATTTCATCTTTTTCTGGGCCTTTTGTGCTTAATTTGCATTTTATAGCATGTTGCTGGTCCATTATTTTGTTTAGCTATTCTGTGTTTTTGAAATATCTTAGGTTTGATCTAAGCAGCCATTTCTTTTTGCTTTTTTGATTCTTTGACAAATAAAACATATGTTAATTTAGTTGGAAATCATGTTGCTATATGTACATATCTCCATGTGTCTGGACATGAAACATTGAGCTTTTTATTTCTTGTTGTTTTAGTTGAGTTCAAGCTTGAATTGTTTAGTGAATTTGATTTACTTTATTGAGAAATTGGTATTTGGTGTTGTCGGTTATTTTATTCATATGGCCATTGTTGCTAGATGACGATACAAAGAATGCAGATGGAGATGATGTGAGCCATTCAAGTGCCAGGTCAGTTTAGTCTTAGCTACAGAATTGGAGAGTTTCTGAATGCATTCTTAATTATGACGACTAATGAACTCTATCAATTGGCTTCAGTGGCATCCTGCTTACTTGTTGCTTGGGTTAGCCTCATTTTGTTATTTTATATTATTCTAATTCACAAGTGTCATTCATTTTTTGTTTCATTTATATGCACATTCTCTTAATTCATCACAAATGCACACTAATTCTTACCTAGATTTAGATTCCATTCATATCTTTATTAATTAAATATTATTATATAAAAATTGATATATAATAAAAATTCCCGAGACGTAGTATACATTTAAATGTTTATGCTATATTCCTAAAAAAATAATAATAACAAATTACATGAGTTTAATTCAATTAAAAAAGCTATAAACTTAATAAAACTAGTAATCGGTTGCTTAATATTAAATCTCATACTATTGTGTTGGTGGGTTAAATATATGTGCACGTGGCTGAACCCATCTTTTCATTTATGGATATAATACAATACATTTTCATGTGAGAGAAGTAAAAATTAATTTTTGCCATGAAATTACATTATTATTTTCGAAGCACCAAATAAAATCCTTAATTGCATATTTTTTGTTGTATACGTAATATATGGATGCCATTTTGTAATTAGCTGCCAATCAATAGATTTGAAAAGTAGTTTCATAAATCATAACTTACATATGTTGTTTTTGAAAAAATGCAGTTGCGTCCTAAAGTACATTTCTATATACAATTTAGTTTGAGTTTTGCACCAACAGATGCTGGACCTGTTATACCTGAGATTAAATTGATACTCCCAATATCTATGGTGCTGCACCTTTGATTGTTAAGGTAGGTTGTGCACAGTGAATTTAAAGCACTTTTTTATATCACAAATTATTATTATTATATCACAAATTATTATTAATTCAGATCATAAATAAAAGTATGAATTGAATTAGAGAGAAATAAAATTATAAAAACCAAATGTAGAAAAGTAAAATTGAAGGGGTAAAGCTAATAACTGTTACTCCTAAGCCCTTTCTCTGCATTTCAGTAAAAGAATGATTAAGGACTGATGTCAATGCAAATAATTATATTTGTTCAGCTGCTGCTCTTTGGATATCTCTTGGGTATTTTCTCAATAGCAACTACAACAAAACTACAACTTACATTCTAATTGCTTAAATTTCATTGAAAGTGATAAATTTGCTTCTCATTACTGTTGTTACTAGATTTTACAATTCTTGATTAGGAAATTAATGACAATGGGAGCTGTAGTAGTAGAATTTATGGGCCTAAAATTCTGTATTACACATCAAATTTCTTCTTTCATCTTCATCTGTGCAGGATCCTCAATTTTCTTTCTTTTTATAATGAAAATACTATTATTTATTAGATATTTCTTTACACATTCATAGCATTAATTAATGGAATTTCCTGTGTTTCTCGAAGATAAAATAAGGCATTTACACATATTCATAGCATATATGCACATATGCATCTGCGTACACACACACACACACACACACGTCATACCTAACTCTGATTATTACATATTTTATTTTATTATGTCTACCTTGAATTCAGGACAGTAATATTTTAATTTTAATAATCTCTCTATGTTATGTAATAGATATTTATCTTATATAAATTTTGTATTTTTTTCCAAATATATTTTGTGCAGTAGCTAAGAATTTTGTATTGGGACAAATTTGTCAAAAAAAAAAAGTTGAAAATTTTTATTTATAGCTAGTCTATGATCTGGGAAGAAATCTACTAATGAGGATGATGCTCCTAAAGGTTTTCATAATTAAGGTTTTTATTTCTCGTTATAATTAGTTAAATTTGATAAATATTTCAGAAAGCAATAGAGGCACATCTCCCCATGCTGGAGTCAAAAGAAGGGATTTTCATTACGATGGATGACTTAGATGGTCTACATGTCTGGAGCTTCAAATACAGGTTCTTTGCCCCTTCTGTTATAATTATTGAATTTGTTTTAAGAGTTTTTGCTTTGTAAGGATTTGTGAATAAATTATCCATAGATGCAGATAATAAATTTCCAAAGATTTTTCCTTTCCAATCAATCTTTCTAAGATTGCATTTGTTTATACTATTGATAAAAATGCGGTTCATTGAAGTCAAGCATGTGAAAAAACAATGGGATAACAAGAATTTCGACTGGTTCTGTTACTAATTAGTTATCCATGTGCCTTTGTTTTTTGCATTCTTCCTCTCCCAATTCTAAAAGTTGACAGCGATGTGCCGATACTATAATAAATTAATAATTTATTCATTAAATGTTACCGACAAAATTTTCCGTCGGTAGACGGTCAACGCGACAAAACATCCGACGAATTTAAAATAAAACTACCGACGTAATATTTTACAAATCCGTCGATAAATTCGTTGGTAATATTTATTGACGGAATTTTCCGCATGTAATTTGGTACCTACGAGCTTTTTACCGACGGATACTTTCCGTCGGTAAAATAATAAAAAACAGTGGTTGGGTCATTTTCCATCGGTAAAAGCACAAATCCGACAATAAAATGCATTTTTTTTTGCAGTGGAAGTTGTAACTGAATTTACTGAACTTCCAACCAAAATATAAGAAAAAGAGGTGAAAGAAAGGACTTTGAGAGAGTTACATGCACCACCATTGGAACAACCCTTGTGCATCACATATCCAGCCTTGGAAACTGCTTTTGAGATAAAATCGGGGCTAATTCACTTATTGTCCACTTTTCGTCGCTTGAAATATGAATATCCTCACAAACATTTAAAGGAATTCTATGTAGTTTGCTTTGAAATGAAGCTACATGGAGTTACAGAAGAGTAAGTGAAGTTGAGTGCCTATCCATTTTTGTTGGTTGACTCAACAAAAGATTGCTTGTTAAATTTACCATTTGGAACAATCAACATATAGACTGATATGATAAGGCTATTCATGGATAAATTTTTTCCAGCCTCCCGAGCTGCTGTAATTTAAAGGAAAATAAATGAAATTAGACAAACAGATGTAGAATCACTTGATGATTATTGGGAGAGGCTTAAAAGTTATTTACAAGCTGTCCCTAACATGGTATTACAGACCAGTCCCTTATTTAATATATTTTTATGAGGAAATATTGAGCATGGAAAGCAAAATGATTGATGTAGTAAGTGGAGGAAGCCTTAACAATAAAACTCTAACACAAGCATGGAAATTAATTTAAAACATATCAACCATCTCCCAACAATTCGAGAGATATCAACACCTTCCAAATAGAGTAAATGAGGTACAATCTTCTTTCATTAAAGAAAAGTTTAATAATCTAACTTTTTCAAAATATAGCTACAGGTAAACCTTTCCAAGCACAAGTGTGTAAAATTTATGCCTATGCTGGACATTCTAATGATATGTGCCTCATTCTACAAGACAATTCACAAAACAGTAAATGCATTAGGTGGAATTTGTTGGACAAGCCCCTAGCAAGTACAATCCTTACTGCAATACCCACAATCCAGGGTGGCGTAACCATCCAAACTTCAGCTATAATGCAAGGCAGCAAAATCCACAACAACAATTCCATCCAAGGCCACCACAACAACCCCCTCAATCAGTCCCTAAATCAGGTTTGTCTTTTGATGAAATTATTCAATCATTAGCAACTAATATGCAACAATTTCAACAAGCAACAGTATTCAAGAAACAAAGGCCAACATTCAAAACTTGGAGAGGTAAGTGAGCTAATTGGCAACCTCTATGGGTAGATTTGAGTCCCAAGGACATTTGGCCTCACAAACCATTGAAAATTCAAGGCAAAATGTGAGTGCAATTAGCTTGAGGAGTGGGAAAACTACAGCAGCTCATGCCAAAGAAAAGTGATTAGAAAAATGAAAGAGAAACTGAAAAAGAGGTAAAATTTGTAAAAAATGGATAGCCCAAGGAGAAAGCTCTAGAACAACCTCCGAATTTTGTTATACATCCCCCTTTTCAAGAGAGATTAGTCAAGTCTAAAATTAAAAAGGAAGAGAATGATATTCTTGAGACTTTTCATAAGGTTAAGGTAAATATTCCCTTACTTGATGCAATTAAACAAATACATTAATATGCTAGATTTCTCAAAGAATTATGTACTAATAAGAAAAAGCTAGTTGGTAATGAAAGGGTGAGTGTAGAAGAAAATGTCTTTGATGTGATTAAAAAAAATTACCTCCAAAATGTAAGGACCATAGTATGTTTGCTATCCCTTGTGCCATAGGCAATGTTATAATATAAAGAGTTATGTGCGATTTAGGAGTTTTAATAAATATTATGTTCATTGTCCATTTGTTCTTATTTGTATGTTGGTCCATTAAAAGAGATAAATGTAGTACTTTAACTTACTACTAAATCTATTGTTTATCCTAAAAGGGGTATTGGATAATATTTTGGTGCAAGTTAATGGGTTAGTCTTTCCTGTTGATTTTTATATGCTTGACATGGAGGATGATAAATCCACCAATTCTTCAGATATTTTGTTAGAAAGGTCATTTCTTAGTATAGCCAAACCAAAAAATTAATGCGTATGAGGGTACACTCACTATAGAGTTTGATGGAGAAATAGTTAAATTATATGTTTATGATACCAAGAAAAATCCTAGTGATGTGCCTAGTATTCTTAAAGTGGATGTTGCTGAAACTTCAATTAATGAATACTTTAAATTGGAAATTTTGTTGCCAGGATTCTTATAAAAAAAGGGAGATTAGGCAATAAATTTTACTTTGATGTCCGTTTAGCATGCGACATAAGTAGAGCTAGTAGCCGCTTGGAATTGTGTGATCTGAGTAATCGAGTGTATGTAGGTCAGAACCAGGCCCCCTTGCATAAAAATTATCTTTACATTCCTTGTAAACAATCCTATTTTTTCCCAAAAAAAAAGAACAAAAATTAACAACTACAATAGTATCGAAAGTAAAATAATGCAATTAAAAAATTCTGATATCTTCTTTCCCTTATGAGTTGAACTAAGGCATAAGAATTCTTACACGCTTGAAATACAAAAAGCCTTACTATTTTTTTGTTTGAAAAGGGTGTTAAGGAACCCGTTTCTTGATTTAAAATTGTAAGAAGTTATCTAGAATTTAATTCTTTATTTTGCCTTACATTTTGGTCTAGTCGAAACCTTTAGAATTGGAATTTGTTTGGGAATGAAAGCATTTCGATGGGACTGTTTGTGTTGTTTGGTTTATGCTTGAGGACAAGCATGAAATAAGTGTGGGAGAATTTGTTAAGTCACCAAAATTGCATGTTTTTAACTAAATTATGCTTTATATCTTGCATTCTTTTTAGCTAATTTTAGGGACTTTCTACTTGATTCTTGATTTTTCTATTTGTAGGATCAAATTTTTGAGAAAATGTGTTTTTAAAGTTGATTGGAGCTAATCTAAAAAGCATTGAATTTTTGGAGCAATTTTGGTGCAAAAAGCTGATGAGTATCAAAGCTAATTATTAGCCTTGCCCAAGTCAGGAAGGCAAGGGCGAAGCTTAGCCTTGCCCAAGGCTAAAGGAATGTCGACAGTGCAAAATTATTCACAAAGACTGGTTTATGCGCGAGTTGCCCTAACCGCCACCTCCACTCCAGCTTATATTTAAGGATGTTTAGACTTTATTTTAGGAGATTAAAGGCAGTACTTTTAGGACATTTAGATTACATTAGATATTTTTATGTTAATTTCCTGTTTGATTAGGAGTCAAAGTCTATTCCTATTTTCTATTTTGGAAGAGTTTTAATAGGTGAGAAGGACATATTTAGCTCTATCTTTTCCCTCCCTATGTTTTTGAGCTTTAGTTCTGTAACAGGGTTTTAGTTTACCTTTCAATTTTATCTTGTGCATTCTTCCATGGCCATGCGTGGCTAAGTAATCTTGTTTCGGTTAAAGATTAAATCAAAGTCAGGATTCTTCATACTATGAGATCATTTTGCTTTAATTTTTGTTTTAATTTCTTGCAATATTCATGCTGTTTATTGTGATTTAGGGAAACCATATCCCTATTATTATTTGTTATGTGTGTAAAAAGAGTTAGTTGTGCATTTAATTAAATAATATATAGCTAATTGAGATTGCCAAATCCGTAATTGTTTAGTGAATTCAATAATAAGTAGCAATTAGTATAGCTTCACTCACAAAGGTTGTTATATTAAGTAAATATATAATTTAATCTAAATCAATTTTGCTTGTAGATTAGTTGGCTTAGGTTGGATCTTTCTAAACCGTAATACTGTCAATAAATTAAATTATTTCGCTTGTTAAAGGGTTGTTTATTAGTTAGTGGTTAATTATAGTCGTACTTGGTTAATCCATTAATACATAAAAATTGATCGGGAGCACGAAACCGACGACTATAACTGATCCATTGTATGATTTTAAAGTTATTTCTTCATCTATGATCAGTAAATTGAATCATATAATGCGAATGTTTTTAACTGGAATTTTACATCCATTGAATTTATCTGCATTTTTATTTGTTTGCTTTAGTTCAATTTTTTTTATTTCTTAGTCAATAAAAATTCTCCTTTTATTTTTATTTACTGAAATTCTGGTTGTTTAAAATTAAATTAATGCTAGTTTATGTGGATTCAACTTTTTCTTGCCCAATTTATAATTTATTTACTTAGAAAAAGATAGGATTTATTTTTGATAGTTTCGACACCCATCATTTACATTCACATTTAAGTTTTTCTTTCTTTATAATAGTCCTAATATTTCTTCTTCCTCTATTTCATTATTTTCATATAATTTTAATTCTTTCTCTAAAGTTAACATATGAGTTTTTATTGTTAATCCTTCTTGTATTGTTTTTTTTTTCATTTTTTCTTTACCCTTTTCTAAATTTTTCTACTCTTGATTTTAAATCTTTTACCTCTTCTCTTATTTCTTCTAATACATTGAATATTCTTTCAAATTTATCTTTTGTACTTTCAAATTTAGGTTGCATAAATGCATTAATTAATTGGTAGCCTGAATTTCCACTACTGTAGTTATTTTCATCATATAATGTATTAGCAAAACTGTAAGGTTTTGTATTCATGTTTATTATATTTTGATTTTAGATTTTTTTTGTTATTATTTATTTGTCTAATTTGTTCATCATAATTATATCCATGTATATTTTTCATTTCTTACATTTATGAAATTATTTATTATATTCCATTTTATTAGCTATAAATCTAATTAATTTTTCCATTCTTTCCAATTTATCAAATGATTGATTTTCTAAACTGTTTGTTTCTAATTTTCTAAATATTTTATACTTTATTAGTTTTAACTGATTTATATTCTCTATCCGACTTAATAAAATTTTTAATTTATTTTGCATTTGGACTTAACTGCATTATTATTCTTGTATAATTCTCCTATTATTCATATTTATAGTTTTTATATTTTGGAATTGCTTTATTAAATTTATATCTTCCTTAGTTAATTTATCTAACATAATTATTCCCATATTATTGATATTTTAACATGTTTTGCTGAATTTGGACCAAATTGAAAATTTTTTATTGTTTTAGATACTAAAATGTATTGATCAGTGTATTTACACTTCTTTTCTTTTTAGTTTAGGGGTATTTTTCCTTTTTTTTATATATATTTAAAGGGTATATATTTCAAAAATTAAAATTTGGGGTGTTCTTACTTCCTTTCGAAAATTTTGAGGGTATTTTTTGCTCATAAACCTAAATTTTATGCCACACAGAATAAACCAAAGATGAGAAAGAGATGAAAATCCATAATAAGACAACTGAATTGAAACTTTTGGGATCTACTCAAGCACAGAAACACACGTACAAAGAAAGGTATTTGACGTACGTATAATTAAGGAGAACAATATCCTGTTTCAAAAAAAAAAAAAAGGAGAACAATATTCCACGTGTACACTTTAACTTAATTAGACTGAATTATTGATCTCAATCTTGGTTTTAGACCTCTCATTTCCTAATTTCAAAATATCTGGACTTCAATTAATTCTTAAATGCAATTTTTTTGGACTTCGTGAATGGAAATTTCAATTCATACATGAAATTATTTTTACAATATTATGCCTTAATCAACTCCTAAAAATTAATATTATCTATGTCAAGTCTTGATTTTGACACAGAAAACACATCTGATTGAAGAGCGCTAGTTTTCTATAGTATCTCTGACAAACCGAACATGTAGAATATGTATTAGCATTGAGTTCTCCATGTGTGGTTATCATGGCATTAAGTTCCCGAACAAATGGAAAATAGAAAATCTTATACTTAATTTCTTGAAATATAAAGAATAGCTATACAAGTTGGATATGTTGCTGTCATTTGGTATCCATGTGTTGAGAATAAGTTGATTGGAGATTAATAAAGATTAAGTCAAAGATTGAAATAGAAGAAATTGAAGAGTTAAAACTTTTTATATTTAAATTTAATTTTTATTTTAGTGTCTCATGTTCATATTTTTAGAAATAATTTTGATTATATTAGTTAGAAATTTTAATATAAATATGTAAGTTCTATGAATAAATAAAATGAAAGTAAGTTTTTGAGTTCCAAAGTTCGATATATATATATTTCTCTCCTACAAAAAAAAAAAAACCAATATAGTGATATCAAAAACTTCTTTCTTGAGGGTCAAAAAATACACACACAAAAATCTACACATGGAAGGAGTTCTTCAAGTAATGTCAATGAAAAAAAGAAATAACGAGGAAAACAATACACCTTATACTCACTGCAAGAGGATAAATCATCCACAATACATTAGTGTTGGTGGAGATCAGATATCAAATGCAACAAATATACTCAAATGAGTTATATAGAGAGAGTATGCAAAAATTAAAAAAAAAAAAAGCTAAGATTACAGTGAATGAAAAATAGGGGGTCAATTTCATCTATGATTACTGGACTTACGCCTAATCGCCAAAAAGTAACGGACTTATTTTTCATGACTTAAATGTCACTGAACTTATTACCTTTTTGTTAAAAAGTCATTTTGATCGATTTTCGGCAATTATTTTTGCCGGAATGCTGACATGACACGTCACGTCATATGTCTGAACACACATGGCATGACACGTCAGCAGTTACGTCGCCAAAAGAGGCCACGAGTGTCCAGAAATATAACAAGGTGTGCTGATGTGTCGTGTGATATGGCCTCTTTCGATGACGTGGCTGCTAGTGTGTCATGTTATGTATATTCAGGCATATGACATGACATGTCAAGTCAGCATTTCGATAAGAATTATCACTGAAAACGAGTTAAGATGTTTTTTTTTATAAATATGTGATAAGTTCAGTAATATTTAAGTTACGAAAAATAAGTCAGTTACTTTTGGGCTATTAGGCGTAAATCCAATGACCATGAATGAAATTGACTCGATAAATAGGAGAAGGCTTACTTATTTTAAGAAAAAAATGCCCATGAAATTAAAAATACATATATATATGCCATGCATATGCCCTAAAACAACAAAAATATGCCATGCCTATGCCCTACAAACAACAAAAATATGTCATGCTCATATTTATGTAATTATGAACCATATCCCATGTCTATGCTTCATAACCATAAAAAAAATAAAATCTATATACATTTCAAGTCAATTTTTTTTCAGCAATTGACTTAAGGAGCAGTGTTGAGAATGAGTCAATTGGAGATTAATAAAGATTAAGTCAAAATTGAAGTGGAAGAAGCAGTAGAGTTACAATTTTTTATATTTAAATTTGAGTTTGATTTTATTATTTCACATTCATATTTTTAGGAATAATTTTTAGAAAACCCTGCAACATTTGTATGAAAAATTATTTTAAATAAAAAATAATTCAAACCTTATTGTAAATTTAACATGGCACAGCAACTGTTTTACTGATGCGTGACATATACATTAATGGGGACCCATATAATTAATGAAACTGATGTCTTCGCATCCGGAAGGTGCTGGATCGTGAGTGGCAAGTAGAAGTCAGGCATATCTATAGAAAGGTGAACAGAGCTGCAAAGTTCTTAGCTAATTTGGCCTTCAGTCATGCTCAGCAGTTTGTTTGGCACTCAGAGCAACCAGGTGGCCTTAGTAGTGTTCTTGCGGGTGATTGCAGGGGAACTCTGTTTCCCAGAATGATTAGAATGTAGTTTTTCTGTTTGCTTTGTTTCTTTCTTCTTCATGTTAAAAAAATGAAACTGATGTCATAATAAATTGCTTTCATTGTTAATATTTAAATTTTTTAATAATTAAAAAGTATATTAATTTTCTATTCAAAGAGAATTTATATTAATACCTGCAAAAAAGAATTGTCACATCTTTCGGAAGTTATGGGCATGCCATTTTGGATTTTCAGTAGAATTTTTAAAGTGATCCAACTAAAATGTTTTTTCATGCAACTGTTATATAGTTCAGTTTGTTTGTTTGTTTTTTTTTTTCTGTTAATTAAAACATAAATCCAGTGTCATTTAATGTAATTAATGAAAGCAAAAGACTCGAATAAATATTCCATGTTATCACTCCAAAATTTTCTCCGAAGTGATTACAACTTTAACTAACTTTTGACATAATAGCAAGAAACACTTAATTAGGAAGCCAAACAATAGTGTCACTGTTTAGGAAGTGACAAACTGGAGGTCCTCCAGGCTTAACTTTGAGGACTTGGAAAGCAAAATGCTGTGGATTCCAAGCAGATGTATCTAAATGACAAGCAACAACTGCTTTCGCTTTAGAGCCATCAACAGCTATCATTGGAACCATATAAATATTTGTACGGTTGATTGTATTACAATAATACACAGCATATGCATATCTCTCTTTATGGCACACTATACTATTTTCTCCCATCTTTTGTATGCCTTTCTGGATCACATACTCTTGTTTCTTATTCTCTTGCTCTGCGTCATTACATAGCGTTTCGACTTTCTTTCCGAACTTTGCAACCACAAAATCAACTAAGGATTCTAAAGAAGTAGCACAATGTTTATGTTCTCCCTTAATGCCAGGTTCCTCACATTCTTCAATGGTTTGTTTCATAATTTGCGCTTCCTTTGATTGAGATTTTATTGAAGTATAGTTTACTATTTCTGGTAATTTAGAGATTGAAAAGGGTATGGATTGGGCAACTTTTAGTGGCAAGAAATTGGAGCCATCAGTGGATTTAGTGAACATAAGAGTCATTGTTTTGTAAGGACGAAGATTGTCTAGTAAGAAATATATAGTGGTTGTATTAAAAATATGGTCCTTATCAAATGTTTTGGATTCTGCCCAGTACCCTAATCCATAGGGTCCTTGTCTTGGTTGTGCTCCTCCTATGAGCTCTTCTGCAAAAGTACTTCTTGTTCTTGCATCTGATTAATAACAAATTAAGAAAAAACAAATGCTTTTAGAAAAGCATGTAAAATAGAGCATGCATACTTTTCAAAAAGTAAAAAAAAAAAAAAAATTATTTAACACTCTAAATGAGAAGAAAAAAAAAAGGATGTAGAAAATAAAGTAACCAGTGGTTAAAAGTTCTAGCAAAGCTTTGGGCAATGGAGTGTTTGGTAACATGGATTTCCAATATACTTCTGCAGGCAGTACAGAGGCAGCATTACTTTCTCGTAGTATAAGCTGCAACAAAATGTTTAAAAACAATATTAATGAATAAATATAATTAAGCTCACAATAAAAAAATGTTATTAAAGCAAAGAAAATTAAGTTCTCACGCAGAGTAAAGCGATTAGGAGTGGAAGGAAATAAAACTCCATTTGGAGCACAAACTACAAATCTGTTAGAATTTGGAGCATCAAACCAAATATTATACTCTCAAAATTCAACCAGGATTAATTGTCAAGGAAATCGGCTTAGACTTCCAAAATAAAACAAAAGAAAGACTTAATCGTCGACTTACTTTTAATATTATGTAACTTTGTCTTGATTGATGGGCGATTCTTGGACTATTCAGAAAAAGAATCCCGATGATAAGGCATTTTTTTGCAGAGTGACCTACAATGCTCATGATAGTACAGGGGAAATACTACAAATTGTTATATATTTTTGTGGAGCAGTATGTGCTGGCGATAGATTCAATGCAAACTATCAATCAAGATGTATATAATAGCTGCTAAATTTCCCATTGTAATATATAGTAAGTGCGTTAGCAATATTAAGGGAAAAAAAATAAGTAGAATATCTATTCCAATAAGAATCAATGCAAATAATGGAATTCATGTTAAAGTTATCCAAATAATCAATTTAACTACTAAACATTTTAATTAGATTAAAATTAAAATTAAAAATAAGTTGATAGAGTTTAGATATGCTCATAACTCTATATTGGATGAGTTCCAATTAAATAAAAATATTAGTGTCTTTATCTGATTATAACTGTTTGATCTTATCTCATAAAAGTCTAAGTTATACCAGGAAAAAAACTCTAGTATACTTTTATATAAAGCAGATCGGAAATCAGTTTTGACGTTATTGATCATGTTACTTAACTCTTATAAGCTCTCCCTAAAAAGAATTTAGTATTATTTTCTTTCTCTCAAAACTTGCAATATCCAAGGGGTATTTAGATCGTGGAATTTTTGCTCTTATTCTGTATTCATTGCTCATGGATAAAAGTCTAGCCAATGACAATCAAGTCTAATACTTATCAAAAAAAAAAAAAATCTGACCATTTGATGTGAAAACATCTAAGAGAGATGGAGAATATGATATGTGAGTTAGTGAAACTGACCATAAATTTACCGATGAACAACAGGTTCAACCTGTTATCCATTTCTTACTGAAGAGTTGAGAGTATATGAAGATGCAACTAACTCATATTGACAGTATTAAGACATTTAGGGATGTCGTTCATCATTTAAAACTTGAAGAGGACTGTCTAGTAGCGATTAATGTCAATGCCGAATGCATACGACACAGTCTTGTTCTGTTGGAATGAGTTCTAACCAGAACAAGAAAAAAAGTTTCAGAAATTGGGAAAAGGAAAAGGCTAATGAGCCTAAAAAGCAAAAGGTGAAACAAAACAACAAAAGATCCAAAGGCAAGAAGAAAGTAAATATTTCAAAAGTGAAATCCTTCAATGGCCAACAGAAAGAACACAATGTAAGAGACTGCACAGTGCCCCAATAGGAGCAATGGAGCACGTGACAAAGGATCGAGATGCTTTTGTCAAATTTTGACGAATTTTCAATAGAGCTAAATGGATTTATGTGGGGAATAACGCCAGAGTGGTAATTCAAAAGATTGGCATTTGTAGTTTAGTCTTGCATGAAGGCCAAACCCTACTTCTACATAATGTACTTTATGCTTTAGATATTCGTAGGAATTTAGTTTCTGTTTTTACTTTGATAAAACTCGGTTTCAATTTATATTTTAAGGATAACGGTGTACACTTATGTTTGGATTATGTTTATTATAATTCTTGTTTTATTTCAAAAAATTTATGGATATTGATCCTGACCATTTGAAGGATACTAGTTTTTCTTTAATTCCTTCTTCTTCTTCACATAGTTATGAGAATAATGTGAAATTATGGTATGCTAGATTAAACTACATCAAGCAACACGAATGAGTTGATTAGCCAAAGTAGATTTGTTAGGTATTTTAAATAAGGTTAAATTGCCTACTTATTAGTATTGCCTAAAAGAAAAACTAGTTAGAAAATCATTCGAAAAAGAAACTAGAGTCGACTTTCCATTACAATTAATTTATTCTAACTTGTGTGGTCCAATGAATGAGAAGGCAAGGCATGAGACCTACTACTTCATCACATTTATAGATGACTATACTAGTTATGGTCATATATATTTTATTTCTCACAAGTCAAAGGCATTGAGCTGCTTCAAGACTTATATCAACTTAGTTAAAAATCAATTAAGCAGAAAAATTAAAGCTTTAAGAAATGACCGAGGTCAAAAATATTTTTCAGATGAATTTAAAGCTTTGTGTGATGAAAGGGAATTGAATATCAGTTGTCTATTCCAAAAACTCTACAACAAAATGGTGTTGCAAAAAGGAGAAATAAAACTCTCCTAGATATGGTAAGTCTATAATGGCTGAGGCAAATTTACCAATCACCTACTGGAGAGATGCTCTATTGACTACCACACACTACAAGAAAATGTTAAAATAGCAACAGAATAATTTTCGTTGCTAATTTAGCAATGGAAATCAATTTAGCAATGAAAATCAAATTTCGTTATTAAAATTGGTTAAAAATTTTTAGTGCCAAAATATAGTGACAAAAATTTGCAATGGAATGCTTATACCGTTGCTAAATAAGGCGTCAGTAGATGGCAAAAAAATTTTGGAACAAATTAACAATGGAATAAAAATTTCGTTGCTATATTAGCAACGAACAAAAATTTTCATTGCTATTTTAAAACTGAATTGCATTAAGGTTGGTAATTTAACAACCGAAAAAGAATTCTGTTGCTAAATTTGCATTAGCAACGGAAATCAAATTCCGTTGCTAAATTAAGGGCCTCTCTCTTAGCTGCCGTCACTTCTCTTCCACACTTTGTTTTCTTTCCTTTCTTAGTTAACATGGTGGCTCCAAACAAGGTGATTCTTTAAGCTTTTTCTATGATCTATTTAACTTCTTGTTTGTTTACCTAGGATTTTTGTTCTTCCAGAAAATTGTTTACCTAGTCAAGATCCACCAATTTGGTAGGTGTTGGTTATTCTTTCTTCTTCAGTTAGTTTCATTTTTTCATGGGACAAGTTGATGCTGATTACAAGTTACAAGATCTAAAAAAGGCTTACAAGGAGTTGGATTTATTTGGAGGGGAAGGGTTTCAAAAAGAAGCTTGATGACCTTCGGCCTTCGATTGATGACAACAAACCTCATCTCCAAGCCATGAAGGAAGGCTAGACGGCGTGGAGAAGGGTGAAATCCAAGCTTTCACTTTTAAAAAAATACTTAAATTTGTTTATAAATTTATAAATCATAAACCTAACTCCATTCTCTATATTTATGTTTCTTTAATAATTCTCTCTCTGGGTTTCCTAACAATTTGCTCTTCATCGGCCTCCAATGCTATACTCTCGCTTTTAGTCCTGGCGGTGGTAACTAGCGCATGCCAGAACGCATAGACTATCGTCGGAGCTCGGAGGACTGATGTGAAATTTGCCGGCAAGGTGTATGATTTTCTTTCCCCTCCTTTTTATGCTTTCTATTATGTGGTTAAGGGATTTTTGGGTCTAAGTTTCTTATGGTTATTATCGCTTCCCCAACTCCTCCATTTCTCCACCATCACTACCCAGCTCTTCTCCGCGTCTCCCATTGTCGTCCTCTATTCTCGTCCTCTGTCTCATGCCTATCTCACGACCACTACCATTTCCTTCCTTCCTCAATCTCTCCCTCTAGTCCTCACCCATCAAAAATCAAAGCCTCCCATCAATTGCACACCCAAACTACCTATATTTGTTTCACTGATTCTTCCTCGTTCATTAACAATCCTTGGCCCGAGTGGTCTAATTTTATCTACAATCTATCATCAGCTGGGTATTTTAGTAGGCAAAGTTGATATTGATGATGAGTTCGTGGTGGACATTGATTTGCTGGAGGATTTTACGGCTGCTGCCTTTGCTTGAATGGCATTTACTCGTAAAAGACCTGAACTTTTAAGGTTAGTTATAGATAATAGCTTCTCTTCAATTACATGATAAAGGGTATTTTCTTTTTTAAATGTTGGTATTTTGATTCTCTCCTATTTTTATTCATCTATTTACAGGAAGCTGTCAAGAAGAGATATTAAGGTTGTTGTTGAGAAAAGAATGCCCTTTTTGTTCAAAAGTGGTGATGAGTTAGCAAGAAGGATGAGGTCATTTTTGGACAATGGCCATAGTAATGTGGGGCCTTCTATTTTTCAATGCTTAACTGAGGTTATTTGTTTTGTGGTTGAAAATTTTTGTTTGAGAGCTTTGCCTTTTTACTTAAGGGACTGCTAAGCATCTGTTAAGATGCAATTCTGGCCTAAGTTAAGCTTTAGTAATCTATTTGGGAGTGAGTCAGTTATATGGTTAGCCTATGGTGGTTGTCCTTATCCTGATAGAGTTTGATTATAAAAGGTCTTATAAAAGTCTTTGAGCATTTAGTTGTGAATATTTCAGTAAACCAGACCCCTTTTTCTTCTATTTTTAATCTGTTTCGCATGTTAAGATTGCATATTACCAGATCTTTAGGGAGAAATTTTATTTAGAAACTCTATTTAAGATGATTTTTACTATGGTGTTAGCTTAGTGGTACTTGATTTTGATAGTGTTTAAGATTTTGACTAATTTTATTCGGAAAGGTGACATATATTATGCTTGTTGTGGTAAATAAGATGCCCGAAAGCTGTTAGTAATGTATATGTTTATTTGACATTAATGTACTTGTCTTGAATGATTTTAATGTGAAATTAAGAGAAATATAAGAGATTACTATTCTAAATATATGATATGCATAGTGTAAAATACAAGGTCATCTTAAAGGATTAATAAGGAAATCTATATTTAAAGTTGGATTTACAAAACCTATAGTCCGTGAAACTAGTTCAATTCTAGTCAAGGATTGACTTGTTAAGCGTTATATTGTTGAGAACATGTTTCTTTTAATCAACTGTATATAGACTTTAGAAATTATGGGTAATTAATTCTTATGATATTGTTTCACTTTAGCTATAATACCTTCGATATTTTAGACTTCATATTACTTGCAAGTTGGAATTAAACTACATGAACAAGAAGAGTAATTGGAAGAGATATGTTGAATTCTTTGCAATAGTATGTGTGATTTTAAAGCAAATGTTAGTATATTTATGCTAAAACTTAAAAAGGTAAATTAATGAAGGTGATCTAATATTCTATAAGTGTGTCTATAAAGGATTTCTTTTCTTAAGTTACTTCTGTTGATGTTAACTCAATGTCTCCCATTTGTTGTGGATACTTATGGTATTTGTGGTTCAGATAAATAAATGTATTGAGACTATAATGTCCCTCTACTTATAATGGTTTTGAGGATTATCTTGTCTCACATGTCTAATATTGAAAGTTTAATATCTCTTGTTTCATATTTAAAAGGTATCTTCTATACATGTTATCTATCTTCGGATGAGTGAATTCAGGCTATAAAAAGATTCTTAAAGGGTTGACTATGAAAATTGGTTATGAATGATCTTGTCTTGAATATGATGTGTGGACCTTGAGGCTATAACACCTATTAGGTTTGTGTCTTACCGCTCATCTATAAACTTACAACATGTTAATAAGTGTTGCAACCCTAGCAAGTGCACTAGATCGACAAGTAATAAAGTGGGGTATAGTTAGGACCCGCAAATATCGAACCTAAGGGAAATGTGTGTGAAAACTGTGGAAATTAATTGTATGCTAAAGAATTCCCAATTTGATGTGTATGAGTTGTTTAATTTGTATAATGCAAACTTTAAAAACTAAAATATGCAATAAAGGGAAATTTAATTCTAATAACAGTGAATTGAGTATGTATTTAACTCAGAAAAATTAACAAGTATGAAAATGTATAGAAATTAAAACGTTGCTTAGGTTCACTCATCCACCCCATACCCACTATGAATTAATTTTATCTTAAAGTATACATGAACGAATTCGGGATAACCCACTTAACCCAAGCTTCCCATTCTGGAGCCAGCTATTCTAGTTGCTAAACTTTCCATTCCGGAGCCAGCCCAATAACTAGCCTATGCACGGGTCTAACATCCTAAGTTTGGTTTGCCTTCCCATTCCGGAGTCAAACAACCCAAATCTCATCCATTTCACTCCACACTCTAGTCCTAAGATCACAATAACTGCACATTTAGAATCCCATTCCGGAGCCGTCTAAAATAATACAGCATTCATGAAAAAAAACTGAGCAAGATCATTGATAGACTTCAAACCACTAGACTCAATACACATTCAAAGATATATGATGAACATCATTCATCCATGTATGGAAATTAACTCAATAGATTGAAAGCCTATGAAATATAAATAAGTAACAATGAAATAGACCATTCATTCATGTAAAACTCAAAATATGCTCAATATTCACATTGTGAGTAGGGGATTCAAAGCTTCCCCAAGCAACAAAGATAACTACTTACTATCCATAATGTAAAAAATGAACAAAGTAAGAGTGAAAACTATAAAACCCATTTGAAGCTGAAGATTTGAAGTTGATGAAGCTCTTTCTCTTCTTCTCCAAATAGCACTTTGATTGTAAGTTGTAATCTTCAAAACTAGAAACTAAAACTATGACTATCTTTATGTTCTTGAAGTAAAACTAAACTAAAAGAGTGATTTTTATAAGTAAAACTCTAATACTAAGTATGAAAAACTACATTTTTTCTCTACCTAAACACCATATGCACGAAACCCTAGAAAAAGACCTCTAAGCAAAAAATTTCATAGCTTTTATAGAGCTGTCCAAGAAGCCACGGCTGGGACACTTTTGTCTTAGCCGCGACAGAAGGAGACAAAGTGGTAATTTTTCATGGGCACGGTTGGGACAATTGGTCTCAACCATGTCGAGCTTCTGGATCAAAAGTGTGTTCGTAGGCTGCAATGGCCACGACTAGGACAATTTGTCTCAGCCGCGACCTTTGATGAAACGATGCATTTTGAATTCTGCAATGGCCATGGCTAGGACAGTTTGTCTCAGCCGCGACCCTTGGTGAAATGGTGAGTTTTGACTCCTGTGTTGGACACGGCTGGGACAGTTTGTCTTAGTTATGCCTTAGCAGAATTTCCTACATAAAATGAAATTTAAGACCATTAATCACCCAAAAACTTTAAATTTATCAAAATGACTAAAATAAACATAAGAAAAAATATTTTAGCATTAAAACACTAAAAGCATGCAAGATGAGACACTAAAACACACAAAATTATCCAGAAAATAAACATTAAAAACAAGATTATCAACTACCCCATACTTAGCTTTTTGCTCGCCCTCGAGCAAACGAATCATCCACAATCTTGAAAATTCAAACTCCACATCAGAACAAGCAAATTCAGAGAGATTATAGCAATACTTAGTAGAAGACACTCAGATGAAGAATTTAATTAAAAAGACTCAAACTGATCTATACCATACAATTTCTTTTGTGTGTGTACGAGGCTAAAATAGATTTATTTTCTTTTAAAAACCAAAACTACCAGTGAATGCCAGCAATCAAGCAAACAGAGAATTACAACAATTTTGCGCTTGCAAATCAGAACAGTCATAAGGCTCTCTTTTAGCACCTGAACTACAAGGGTCATCTCCACTAAACAACTCAAAACAAAACAGGATCACCAGGGCTTACATTAAGGTTGTAGTGGGGATAAGGCAAAGGTTCCAAAAAATTTTGATAAGGTTAGCAAGACAGAATTAGCCACACTATCCAGAAATACAAACCACCTAACTTTCTCAAGAAAATAACTCCTTCAAAATCCATGCTCTATCATTGTAAGAAGGGAAAACTAATCTCAAGACATTAGTTGGATTCTCAAAATTGTAGGATGCAAGATAAATGACACTTCCTATAAATGCTAGGTACCCCACACTTATTTTCTGCAGCATAATAACTAATTTTTTTTAAGTAAGTAATAGTGAATTTTTCGTTCACTTACTAAGAAGGGCACCAAAAGCACTAATTGTTTACCATCCTTGTCCCAAAATATTTAGAACGTTTAAGCTCAATAATCCCTAAAAAAAACTTCAAATTCCCTTTACTTCTGAACTGATAATAAAAAATTTATCAAACCTAACATGTAAATTTCATTACCCAACCTAGAGTGGCCAATTCCAAAGTGGGACAAATAAAGGAATTTTAGGCTGCATGGTTTAGCATAAGTGTAATCAAGAAAAAATTAAATAGTACGCTGTTAGCATCCAATTAAGCTCAAAAGGGCTAACAATGGTAAAATTTACTAAGGGTAGGTCAAAAGTCATTTAAAAGTTGGTTACCAAAGAAGGCTGCTTGGGTCATATCCTAATCTTATCTGAGTTGAATATTCATTTCGAAGGGTGATGAGGAAGGTTCTAACTATTCCAAAATTTCTTCACTCGAATGCTTTTACTCACTGGTTTTAATTTCATAAAACTTAGCCTACTGTGCTCATTAAGTTAGAAATTGAATGGTATATAATTAATCGAGATCAATTCAAAAGAAGAACTTTCCTGAACAATACTACTACTCTCTGGCTACTCAACCTCCTAAACAAGCAAGTCAAATTTTAAGTTCAAATTGATTCAAAACAAGATTAACTGGCAAGCTCGGGCTAATTGCAAGAGT
The DNA here is from genome assembly GCA_037975025.1 of Excoecaria agallocha. Classification (NCBI taxonomy): domain Eukaryota; kingdom Viridiplantae; phylum Streptophyta; class Magnoliopsida; order Malpighiales; family Euphorbiaceae; genus Excoecaria; species Excoecaria agallocha. The sequence goes on along the minus strand of JBBPFJ010000072.1, from coordinate 587,787 downwards.
AATTAACAACCTAAGAAACTAAACCAAATCGACACTAAAGGAATGCAGAATGTAATGCAAATTTCAAACACAAAAGAAAAGAACTAATACCAAAATCAAACATCCAAGATAAAAACTATGAAAAAAATATGGAAAACATGAAAGAAATTCGATTAGCAAACTACAGTTATAACACAACAGCAAATAAATAAAAACATCCCACAACTAGAAAGAAACAACATCAAAAGCAAATACAGAAAAACTAAGTTAAATAGTCTTCATACTCAAACCCTCACCCCATACTTAAAATGTTTGCTATCTCCAGCAAAAGACCAAAAGAGTATAAACAACAAAGGAGTGATGAGTGGAGGAAAAATCCCTAAAATCATGGTGAGGAAGGTTGTGGTGGAGGTAGGAACTAGTTGTCAAACCAGGATTGTAGCATCCCAAGAGCTGTAATATTATTGTCCATTCGCTGCGTAATGGATGTGAACCCGGAATCCATCCTCTGAGTAATGCTGTCAAGCCTAGTATTAAGAGCAGTGTACTGCTCAGAGGAAAAGAAAGAAGCTTTAGCTTCAGGTCACTCCAATTCTGTGGCTCCCTTGTGCACAGCTGCTCTATATAAAGCCCGATCCGAAACCACCAAACGTCCTTGCCCTGAAAGGCGAAGGCCGTCAATCAGGATAGCCATATTCCGTAGCATTTTTCGATCAATTATCATGGGCTTGTCAACTGCAGCTCCCAACCTCGTATGGTTAAGAAAACAGGCTAAAGTGGTTATGAACCCTCCCATTGCTAGCTTAAAATCCCTCTCTGGGCAATGAATGACGCCCCATTCAGCCCAATACCATTATGCATCGTATAAAGAATGGTAGCCTCACTTGTATTTACATTACTGGGCCCTCCAAGGTGGCTAAAGAAAGCCAAGGCCAAATATCAATGCATAATCCTCAATGGGTGATCTCTCAAGTGATATGCCTTTGTGTTCTTGGGATTAAAGTATGTAGGATCCTCGGGATCACAAACTCCCATCCAAATTTCCTATTTGTTTAGATGAGTAATGTCCCGACAGCATGTTGATCAAAATCCAAGACCTCAGAGAATGCATTAAAAGTCATCTGGTACGGAATGCCGTCGAGCCAAAAACTCACATGGCCTGGATTATCATAGCTATCCACTCCAATTCTAAAATTAACTATGCTAAAAAAATCATGGACCAAGTGAGGGTATACCTTTTCATTCCACTCGTAGAAAACTTTCCAACCTACACCATTAAATAATCTGTCCAGTTCATTCTTGAAGCCCAACTTCGTCATAAGTTCCATATTGAGGAGAGGGGTGGCTAAATACTCCTGCTTGCAAAAGAGGGTCCACCAATCCATAAATTCTGTGGGAACCCATGCTGGAACTTTAACCTTTGAGGACCCCTGAGGGGCAGATGATGAAGCACCAGTGTCGGTATGAGATCGTTTGGGTGCCATTTCGCCTGTAACACAACAACACAACATATAAGAATTAAAGACAAAACAAGGCACTTGAACAGTAAAATATATAACAAATAACCTATCTAAAACATAAGGAACAAACATAAACAAACACAAGTGGACTACTCACAAGAATGCTATAACCAAAACACAAATTAAAGCATATGCAATTGAGTTAGGGACAACCAAAAACTTAACAAAAATGGCCCTAACACACACATTTGCCCAACTCCTATATTAATCTTTTCTACCATTTGTGAAGCATAAAAACATTGCAAATGTTTCTTGAGCATGAGTGTGAGGCAAACAAGGGCAAACAACAAAACAACTAACGAAAAAACATTATCTCACTTCTCTTTGGCAATTCATCGAACAGGTGGTGGGTGGATGTGTTTTGCAACAAATTAACAAACAAGAATGGATAAAACGAACCAAACACATGCCAACAATCATCACCAACCAAAAATTAAATTGGAAGAAGCAAGACAACATGACAATTAAAGCAAGAAAAAAAATTTCTCATCTCTCTTTGGCATTTCCTCAAATAGTTGGTGGGCAGGATTTATTTAACAACAAAACAACAAACAACAAGACCTAGATTTATGAAATCCACGAAAAACATGCTAGAAAACATAACCAATCTAACAATTAAAGTTAAAAGGGAAAGAAATCGAAGATGGAAAACAAAATGTACACAAAAACGTATACATGGAAAGAGGAACAAAAACAACAACAACAACACATTTATGCAAGAAATTGACAAATCATATGCCAAAATTGTAATCAAGACTGGAATCAAAGTTAAAGAAGCAAGATTTTTAAGAAGAACACAGACTTAGGAAGATTTAACAAAGAAAAAAAATCAACATAACTTAAACAAAACAAAAGTTAAACCAAAAACAAAGAGAAGAGAGAAAAGATATTTACCTGATTCTTGAAGAGAGAGAGAGAGTGAGGATGGAAGCAAAAATGGAGACAGAATGCTGGAGGTTTGAAGATAATTTGCAGAGGAAACTAAAGAAATGAGAAAGAGGGGCCAAAGATCGATTTAAAAACGAAAGAATACGACAGTTACACAAAATGGCACGGCTGGGACTAATTATCTCAGTCGCAACAAGGTTAAAATCAAAACTCCCAATTTTGATAAAATGAAAGGCACAGTTAGGACTATTTGTCTATGCCGTACCCCCCTTCTGGAGTTGAATCTAAACAAAAGGCACGACTGGGACTAATTGTCTCTGTCGTGTCCCAATGAATTCCCCATGTAATTTTTTTAAGTATTATTATTAAATTTTTAATTTAATTTTTTTTTATAATAGGCCACGGTTGGGACTAATTGTCTCAGCTGTGCCTACCTATTGGACTCCAAAGTACAATATGGAATGGAATTGGCCACGACTAGGACTAATTGTCTCAACCGTGCCTACCTTTTGTCTCTAAAACATGGAATTAGCCATAGTCGTGGCTATCTTCTGCCTCACCAAAATTTTTAATGGGCCACGGTTGGGACTGTTTGTCTCAACTGCGACCAACATAATTTTTACCCTATTAAAATCTCTTCCTCTCCTCAATGAAATCAACCTAACAATAACAACTAATAACCATTCTCTAGGCAAAATAAACAACACTAAACATGATAAACTTACAAGAAATTAAAGATAAATTGAAAAGAAAAGTAATTTAGTTTAAAGGTAAGAAAAAGTTCTGGGTTTAACAAGTCGCCAGCTCGACTTTCATAGCTCTCATGGATCATCTTCTAAAGTGAGGATCATTGATGCAACCTCATACTTGGAATCGAGATATGGCTTCAATCGGTGACCATTTACTTTGAACTCACGCCCATGACCTTCCGGATGTCTGATGGTTACTGCTCCATAGCTAGAGACTTTGACAACCTCAAATGGTCCTTTCCACCTTGATTTCAACACCCCGAGAAAACAACCTTAATCTGCTATCATAAAAAAGTACCTTCATTCCTGGAACAACTTCCTTCTTGGCTACTTTACGATCATGCCACTGCTTCGTGTTCTCCTTGTACTTCTTCGCATGTTCATAGGCCCAGAATTGAATCTCTTCCAACTCATTTAACTGCAAGGACCTACATTTTCCTGCATTCTCAAGATTAAGATTTAAGAATTTAGTAGTCCAATAAGCCTTGTACTCTAATTCCACTAGTAGATGATAGGATTTGCCAAACACTAACCTAAAAGGTGACATTCCTATTGGTGTCTTAAAGGCTGTCCTATATGCCCATAAAGCTTTGTCTAGATTAAGGTACCAGTCCTTCCTAGATGCATTGACAGTTTTCTCCAAGATGGCTTTTAACTCTCGATTGGACACCTCAACTTGTCTATTGGCTTGGGCATGATATGGTGTAGTGATTTTATGTCTCACTCCAATATTTTTCAACAAGGTCTTGAATTGGTGGTTAACAAAGTGTTTCCCACCATCACTGATAATAGCTCTCGGGGCTCCATAACGGGTGAATATATTCTTCCTCAAGAATTCTAGGACAACATTTGCATCACAAGTCCTCGTAACTACAGCTTCTACCCACTTACTTATATAATCTACTGCCACTAGGATATATTCAAACCCATAAGAAATCGAAAAAGGCCCCATTAAATCTATTCCCCACAAATCAAACATTTTAACCTCAAGCATATTAGTCAATGGCATCTCATCTCTCCTAGTTATATTTCCCACCCTTTGACATCGATCACAAGTTTGAATGAATAATTTAACATCATTAAATAAGGTGGGCCAATAAAATCCCGAAGAGAGGATTTTTGATACCGTTCTATTAGGTCTATGATGTCCACCAGCTTCTCCACTATGATAGGATTGAATAATCTCTGCTTGCTCTTCCTTGGGGATACACCTTCTGAGCACTTGATCAGCACAAAGCCAGAAAAGGTAAGGAGCATCCCAAATGTAATGCTTTGCATTGGCTTGCAGCTTCTTTCTTTGTTGCCATGTGAAGTCCCTTGGCATATAACCACCTGCGAGAAAATTTGCCACATTAGCGAACCAAGGTACAGAGATTTCACAAACAAATAATGCACAAATACGTTCATAAGGGAATAAGTCAACAATCTCCCCTTTCTCAACATGATCATGCTCTAATCTTGACAAATGATCTACCACATGGTTCTCTGCTCCCTTCTTGTCTTTGATCTCCAAATCAAATTCTTATAAGAGGAGTACCTATCTTATCAATCTTGGCTGGGATTCCTTCTTGGTAAAGAGATGCCTTAATGCTGCATGGTCAGACCACACCACAATTTTTGCTCTAAGTAGATATGATGAAAACTTCTCAAAGGCAAATACAATAGCAAGAAGCTCCTTTTCAGTTGTGGTGTAGTTAACTTGAGCTCCTGTCAAAGTGTGACTTGCATAATATGTCTTCTAAGCTGGAAAACATGTCTTCTAAGTTGGGCTTCTTTTCTTAAATGGATGGTCTTGATTGGAATCCCGGTGGGTGGTATGATTGAGGTTGGGAATGATTAGAGCTTTGTCCTTGATGGTGGTTTGGTGGATAAGGAGCTTAGTAGTGATTGGTGGCTTGTGGTTGGTGGGGCCAAGCATGACTATGATAAGCATTTAAGTGGTAAGGGGCTCTTGCTTATGGTTGAGAAGGTGAAGCTTGTTGATTTCCATCCTTCTAAGAGAAATTTGGGTTATTTCTCCATCCCGAATTATATGAATTGCTATAGGGATCATTCCTTCTAAAATCACCTAATGCATTTACATCTCCTACAACTCCTCTTTCTTGGATAACTTGCCCACTTTCACATGGCCCATGTACCATTCGACTGAAGCGTATCTTCAAAGTCTAATTTAGCTTCTTTCTCCTCTTCAACTTGTATCTTCTCCACATAAGGTCTCGTGAATGCTTATAGGACTTTTTTAAGATTCTTTGACCTTGCTCTTGTGATTGTTCCTTCAGAAAGTGCTAGTTTATCTCTCATATTGTCATTGTGTTTAGTCATGCTCATATTAAAATCCACTGACAAAACCTAAAACAAAAGATGTGTTTGATAGACACATAAGATCTCAAGGTTTGCATAGAATTTGATTAGTACTATTTACTCTTATGTAATCCATAACGATTATTATTTATGAATAATAATAATAATAATAATAATAATAATAATAATAATAATAATAATAATAATAATATAGACATTATAACCTGAGGCAGTCCAGATCAGGATTACCCGATGATAAGGAACCATTCCTAATTCTAATAGAAGCACAAATCTTGATTTCCAAATGTTTATAAAACATTTTTGTGGTTTTAGCATCGTTTTGCAGAAAAGATAGAAAAACCTTAAATTTTGGTCTTTGCCCGTGACAAATGATTGTCTGTCATGGAGGGACAGCCTTTTGTTGCAGTTTTCTTTAGGGATGTCTCCTGACAAATGCCTTGTCCAGACTATCTAGGATTGTCCTCGTGGCTTGATGACAGACGACTGTTTGTCATTTAGTTACGAGCAAAAGTCCAAGTCAAATTCAAGGGCATCTTTTAGATTTTTAAAAGCTCGTGTAAGATAGGACTGCCTATCATTGATAGATGCCCGTCTATGGAGTTTTTTTTCCATCTTTCCCAACTTTTTCAGCTATTGAAATTAAAGATAAGGATAATATTTAATTTGATATAGATTAAAGGATTCCAACTTCTAATTTTGGAGGGATTGGAATTGGAGTTGATCACTAACTCTTCCCTAAGTATTTAAACAAATTTTAGGGTTTTTCAAAAGGGGGGATTCTCACATGGAAAGATAGAGGCAGGTTTTTGAGATAGAGAAAATACAATTCTCCGATTCTTGAAAATAGTACTACCTCAAACAATCTTTGGCACCAAAACTAATACACATATTTTACTAAATGTAGGAATCAAGGATTGAGGCTTGGATTATTGCTTTCTAGAGTTATAGAATGAAGATTCTTGAGGGTAATATTCTAAGATTCAGTCTTTTTTTCTCTCTAAACTCATATCATACTCACGTAATTAATTAGGTTTATTTTTTCCATTTATAAAGCCATGATTTATGTTCCTATATCGTTTATGTTTTTTTCTTTGTAATTTCTATATTGCCATGATGATATGAAGCTATTTAATATTTTAGAATAACATGTTAGGTTTTATATTCTTCCATTGATACATATAAATATCTAGATTTAATTCCTATGTTTGTATGTTTTCTTGTCATTTGAGTATGATTTAAATGTTTTTTTGTGTTATGATTAGATTTGACATGTTCTAGGGTTATAAAAATGCGTGTTTAGGGTTTAAATGGTATTTCTTCATGTTTGGCTTTGAAAATCTACATTATGTTTGATTTTCAAGTGATGGACCAGAAGAAGGCCGACAGACAGTTGTCAGTCACAACGATCGATGGGATATCTTGGTGCCTTCCTTCCATCCCATCTCTCTCCTATTTTCTGGCCATCTATTCTTCAGTTTGGCCATCTTTGGCCTTTATTTGGTCCTTTTAGGTTTATTTTATGTGTTATTTTGCTAGTTTAATTTATTTTGCATTATTGGCCATATTTTAATGTCATTTTTGCTTATGTTCTAGCATGTGTAGCATTATATACATTGAATATTTATTTTAGTATGCATTTTTCATGTTATTTAATTTTATTATTTGATTTATTATTACTTCATGACACTATTATTACACACACACACACACGCACACACACACGCACGCACACACACACACACACATATATGAGATGTGCACTCCTTTAAATGAAGGAAAGAACACATGACATATGTTTTATACCAAGCGTGCTTAAGTCAACTAAGGGATGGGAATTTTAAATAATTCATCTCAAATTTCCTTAGTGTGAGACCCTATTAAATTTCAATCTTTAGTACTATGATGGATGACATATAGTAAGAGGAAAAGATAGCTTTTTGATCACATTCAATGGATTCGTGCGTATTATAGTTTTTATGAATATATATATATATATATATATATATATATATATATATATATATATATATATATATATATATATATATATATATATATATATATATATATATATATATATATATATATATATATATATATATATATATATATATATATATATATATATATATATATATATATATATATATATGTATATGGGATGTGCACTCCTTTAAAGGAAGGAAAGAACACCATAACATATGTTTTATACCATGCGTGCTTAAGTCAACTAAGTGATGGGAATTTTAAATAATTGATCTCAACTTTCCTTAGTGTGAGACCCTATTAAATTTCAACCTTTAGGACTATGATGGATGGCATATAGTAAGAGGAAAAGATAGCCTTTTGATCACATTCATTGGATTCGTTACTATTATAGTTTTCATGAGTAGAGATATAATAGTAAATATGAAAATTATTTTATAAGATCATAAGTTAAAATAGTAAATGTGAGAAGGCAATTTAGGGTTAGGCATACATGGATAAGAGAATCTTATTTTTTTGAGATGCTTTATATCCTTAACCAGTGTATAGCAATAGTACTTTCAAGATATGCTGGTTGCATGATCTATTTACTTGTATGATTGGAGATTATGATTAGATATCGTTCATCATGTGTGAGTGAGAGATGATAAAGTTTGAATACACCCATGACTCTATATTGGATGAGTTCCACTTAAATAAAGATATTAATGTCTTTATCTAATTATAATTGTTTGATCCTATCTCAAACAGAGGATGAGTTATACTAGGAAAGGACTCTAGTATACTTCTATATAAAAGGGATTAGGAATCAGTTTTAAGGTTCCTGATTGTGTTACTTAACTCTTAAAAGCTCTCCCTAAAAAGAATTAAGTATTCTTTTCTTCCTTTCAAAACTTGCACTTCTTAAAGGGTATTTAAACTGTGAAATTATTGCTTTTATCTTGCATTCATTGCTCGTGGGTAAAAGTCTAGCCAATAATGTGAAATAAGATTCTGCATTTCTAATATTTAAGGATTTTTGTGTTATTTTGCACCTCAATCATCACAGAATTGGATTGATCTCCTTCATTGTCTCTGTAAAGTTCCTTTGTCTTTATTACAATAATGAAACAAACTATTCTACGATAACTATTAAGTAAAATAACATTACAACAAAAGAATGACACACAGGTCATATTTAAAAATTACAAACCCATAAAATAGATAAATAAAATAAATTCCATCACAAGGGTCTTAATTGGCCATGCTATACACTATGCAAAGACATCATACATACATCTAATAAAACCAAGTTATCTCATACAATATGTGATGCACACCGAACCTCGTAGGCATCTGGTTTATTCTCGAGAGCTTGCTTTTAGGGCTCGAGACCAAACAAAGATTAATTTAATTCATGAAAGCTGCTCACTTCGCAATAAATAGGATTTTATTCCCATTTATTGTTGACGATCAACCTACGAGGGAATTTTCTAGGCATCACAGGGTAGGTATCATGGAGTCGCCACCCAATAAAATATTAGAAAAATGAGTTCTAACCTCATAAAGCTACAACTAGAGATAGTTTGGACCTCACTCCTATTTATTACTTGGTTAATGTTCTTATAAATGAGTGTTTATGATTAATTATTTTAACCTCTTTACTATTTTCGAGGCAAAGAATTAAAAGTTGCATTTCAAGCATATCAAAAGATGTAAAGTAATTGAAATAATAGAAAAAGAAAAAAATTACACTTATAGCACAATAATCATACACAAAATTGGGGAATTTATTGAGTTCTTTTGAACAAGGACATTGGTCCTTGCATGCTTATTTACAAAAAGGGCAAGGCTTTGAGCGTAGTTTGGATAAATAATGGAATAATCAACCCCTCGCAATTTTAAGAAGAGAATCGTATTTAATTTATCTTAAGCAAAAGAAACTTTTGTGTTTTTGGAAAAAACTATAGTTATTAACATTTTATATTATGGACAAAAATTAGAACATTGGTCCTTTTATTATGAAAAATTTCACTCAAACTTGTATAAAATTATTACGTGAGTTTTTAAGTTATATGCTCGAAAAACCATTTTATTCACAAATAAATAAAAAAATAAAAGAATAATATAAGAGAAAAAGACATACATAAATTGGGTTATTTATTGAAATGGGAACATTAGTTCACTCATGTATATTTATAAAATTTCTTGTGTAATTTTTGGTATCAAAATGGACATTGATCCTTTTTCCACGAAAAATCTCAATTAATTAAGTGTAAAATATTTAAAGTGGATTTTCCTTGATTATCGTGTGAAAACCCATTTTTTACTAACCATTACAACCGATTTACAACAAAAAGATAGGAAAGAATAATGCAGGCTAATTACAAAAATAAACTAATAATTAAACCAACGAATGAGAAATTAATCTCAAGTCAATTTAGGCCCTTAACTCGCAATTCTCCCATAAATTGGGGCACCATATCACACATTACAAATAAAGAAATATACGAGTTAATAAAAAATGAAATAAATAAATTTAAGGTACTAAACCACAATAATATAAATATATTAACAATGATAATAATGCAAAGACGAAGAAAATTATCATAGAATATAAACAGAAAACATAGACAAACAATTAAAGTAAAAAATAAATAAATAATCACAATGAAAGAGAGAAAATAAGAAAATTAAGGCTAAAAGGTATGAAATAAAGCCCACAACAAGAATAAAAGGCACAAGTGAGTCACAGACATACCTAAGAGAGAAAGGGGGTGAGTTACGCTCCCAAGAGAGGTAACTCAGTGCCTAAATGGCAAGTCATGACCTTAATCGGGGTAAGTCACGAAGAGATCTAGGATCAATTCTGGTGAGTCACAACCCAAGTGTGTGATGACTCAAGGCCAAGAGTCATTCCTAGACTGTCCAGTAAGCTATTAGAATGATGCTATGTTTATTTTGAAACTACCTAAATGCCAATTTAAGCCTAATTCAAGCATGGAAATGGTTCTAACCTTCCTAAAATTAACTTTAATGCATGAAATAATCATTAAAAGTGCTAAAAACCATTAATTCAGGAAAACAACATGTGAGAGTCACAAGCTCAAGAGAGAGAAACAAACATAATAAAATCACAAACTTGCACTTAAACTCAAATAAAAGGAAAAAATGATTAAAAATTGATAATATACATGTGTAAGCAATTAAAACACTCATTAAAACTAAGAGAACAAAAATAAAATATAACATAAAATAAAAGCTAGAAACAGAGCATGAGATGAATTGTACAAAACACACAAAATAAAAAAGTACAAGAACAAAACTTATAGATCTAGATGTGCTGAATATTTTTTCCTCTTACATTACCTTTAGTTGAGCTATTCCAAAATCCAATGAATTAGAACTTAGGCCTTTCCTTTCCTTCTTCTTCCTTCATTTTCTTTGAAACCAAGTAAAAACTAGAGAGTTTTTTTTGTCTTTTTCTCCTTTGTCTACTTTTTAAAATTCTACCCCCCTAAAATAGATCAATTCCTCTCTTATTTAAATGACCATCATCAGCATTAACTATTGAGGACTAAGCCAAATAAAGTAAGAAATACTTTTTTTAAAAAAAAAACTAATCCTATGTTTCATAGGAAAAACTGCAATTTTGGGTAAAAAAGCCTAGTCACGGCCTTGACTAGTGAATTAGGGGCATGAGTGGAGAATTAGGCCACTAGTAAAAGCCTAAAAACTCAGTCATAGATCCAAATGGGTTGAGTCAAGAGCTTAGGCAGTGGCTCGCTCATGCCTCACGCCTTTAACTCGTGCGCCCAGTGACTCGAGTGATAGACAAATGGAAAGGGAGCGAGTCAACCTTAAAGGCTATAACTTAGAAGTGAGTCACAGTCTTAACCCATGAGTCAAGGCTATGATTCACTTTTGAGTTTGTTTTAAGCCCTTAAATATGCTCTTTTTAACTATCCAAAAGAGAAGCAAAAGAGGAAAACCCTAAAATACCATTTTTAACTCCTAAAAACCATGAAAGCTTTGTAGAAAGATATTTTTTTTAAAATAAACACTGGAGAGGGCCATAGTGCTTATGTTCTCTGGCTACTTCGAAATAATATTATCCTCATTAGGTAGCTCCTTCAGAGACTAACTTAAGAACTAGTGTCTATAGTTGCCCCTAACTTTGGGAGAACTAGTGCACTAGTATCTTGGTTTGCCAAAGTTCAGAGTGAAAGGATAGAAGATGCATACCTGAGGTAGCGAATTTTGATATGTAGACATGTACCATATGTGGTAGTAAATTTCTGATTGAGTAGTTACCACCAGCTTGTCAGCATGTTAACTCTTGGTCGAGTAGTTACCAGCAGCTTGTCAGCATGTTAACTCTTGGTCGAGTGTTAACCTTTTGTTAATTGGGGTGGCTATCAACCCTTTCTTATACTCTCTCTGAGACCCAGGACCTCAATCTCTAATCTCTGTGATGTTTGCCTTACTGTAGCCACTGATGTACCTACAATATGAAAGTTATGATCAGACAGTCGGCTGGACGTAGCAATCATACCTCACATACTATGTAGATCTCATCCTACAATTCTAATGGCTGCCCTAAGTCTACCCAATCTCCCCTTTAAGTCTATAGTAGTGGGTGTAGAGGCATATGATGGAGGTGGCACAGGCCTTCTAGAAGTGGATGCACTAGGGTCACCATACGGACGAAACCTAAGGGCCTTATGCGGTGATAGTATTTAGAGCCTAGTAGAACCTCATGGCAGTATGGGCTATAGATTTGCATGCCCTGCTGAGTAACTTAGGTTATATCTTATATCTAATGCCTGTGTCTTTGTAGAGTGTGTCTAATGAGGAGGAGACTAACCCCTAAATGGCTTGTGCTCTAACTACTCATCATCAGACTTCGCTGCAGGTCCTTACTTACGAATATGTAAGTCCTCATTTGCCTCATCCAAAGAAAGTAGCCTATACCCTATCGGGGTCTATCTGATCATAGACATATTTAAGGCCATCTCAAAACTGACAACCACACCACCATCAGCCTGCTAGCCCATCTGACTTGAGAACCCTAAATGGTAGCAATAGTTGAGTAACCACCATCAGTAAATTTCTAATTGAGTAGTTACCACCAGCTTGTCAGCATGTTAACTCTTGGTCGAGTAGTTACCATCAACTTGTTGATGTGTTAACCTTTTGTTAATTGGGGTGGCTATCATTAGCTTGTTGATGTGTTAACCCTTGGTCAAGTAGTTACCATCAGCTTGTCAATGTGTTGACCTTCTATTGGTTGGGGTAGTTACCATCAACTTGTCGATGTGTTAATCCTCAATCAAGTAATTATCATCAGCTTGTCGATGTGTTAACCGTCCGTTGGTTAGGGTAATTACCATCAACTTATCAATGTGTTAACCTTCTATTGGTTGGGTTAGTTACCGTCAGCTTGTCGATGTGTTAATCTTCAATTGAGTAATTATCATCAGCTTGTTGATGTGTTAACCGTCCATTGGTTAGGGTAGTTACTATCATCTTGTCAATGTGTTAAACCTATCGAAATTTCATGAATGCTAGCTAGTTGGTACGTTTTCACAAAGTCGACATTCACACAATTTTGATTTATAAGAATTCAATTCTGATTTGATTGTTCAGCCTTTGAAATATCTTGAAATTTGTGATTGGAGGTTCAAACAATATGGGCGTGTGTTGGAATCTTCCCTATTTGGGTGAAAGATAATGAATTAAATAGTAGCACATTGCTTAAAATTATTGCATTATGTATTTTTACATGTTGCGTATACTATGATATTATATGTGTGTGATTATTTATTTGACAATTTTGCTTGCGTATCACATTATATATTATGTCAAAAAAATTTTAAGGAAAGCAAAGAATAAAAGGAAATCAAGACTATAAAAGAAAATCATCCATACCTTACATAAAAATAAAATACCAAGTTCATAAATGTAAACACAAATAAAAAAGTGCAATGATTTGCACAACCAAAAAAAGTCTAAGTGAATCTCCCTAAAAAATAATCATCTCTGGTGCCTAGAGCCTGAAAGGCCTAGAGGTCTAGACGAAGGATCCGATATGGGGGGGAAGTATGCTGATTGTTAAGGTGATTGGGATGGACCTGGCAGGAAGGGATCTGCAGGTAGTGGTGGTGGCTAAGGTGTTTTGAATCGAAAACCCATCACTTGTGCTAGAGGAGTTAGAATTTGGCCCACAAGCCCTGCCATGTGGATCACACTCGAATGTACCTGTCCTTTGGCTATCTTATGTCGGTGCCATGCAACATCTATCCGATTGAGGAATATAGTGTGTTGCTCTCAACCCTTTCTTATACTTTCTCTAAGACCCATGACCCCTATCTCTAATCTCTATGATGTTTGCCTTACTGTAGCCATTGATGCACCTACAATATGAAAGTTACGATCAGACAGCCGGTTGGACGTAGCAATCATACCTCACACACTGTGTAGCTCTCATTCTACAATTATAATGGCTACCGTAAGTCTACCCAATCGCCCCTCTAAGTCCATAATAGTGGGATTAGAGGCATCTGATGGAGGTGGCACAAGCCCTCTAGAAGTGGATGCATCAGGGTCACCATACGGACGAAGCCTAAGGGCCTTATATGGTGATGGTATCTAGAGCCTAGTAGAACCTCAGGGCAGTGTGGGCTATAAATTTGCATGCCCTGCTAAGCAACTCAGGTTATATCTTATATCTAATGCCCGTGTCTTTGTAGAGTGTGTCTAATGAGGAGGAAACTAACCCCTAAGCGGCTTATGCTCTAACTGCTCATCATCAGACTCTGCTGCAGGTCCTTACTTACGAATATGTAAGTCCTCATTTGCCTCATCTAAAGAAATTAGCCTATACCCTATCAGGGTCTATCTGATCATACACATATCTAGGGCCATCTCAAAACTGACAACCACACCACCATCAGCCTGCTAGCCAATATCTGACTTGAGAACCCTAAATGCTAGCAATAGTTGAGTAACCACCATCAGTAAATTTTTGATTGAGTAGTTACCACCAGCTTGTCAGCATGTTAACTCTTGGTCAAATGGTTACCATCTGCTTGTCAATGTGTTAACCTTTTGTTGATTGGGGTGGCTATAATTAGCTTGTTGATGTGTTAACCTTTGGTCAAGTAGTTACCATCAGCTTGTCAATGTGTTAACCTTCTTTTGGTTGGGGTATTTACCATCAGCTTGTTGATGTGTTAATACTCAATCGAGTAATTATCATTAGCTTGTCGATGTGTTAACCGTCCGTTGGTTAGGGTAATTACCATCAACTTGTCAATGTGATAACCTTCTATTGGTTGGGTAAGTTACCATCAGCTTGTTGATGTGTTAATCCTCAATTGAGTAATTATCATCAGCTTGTTGATGTGTTAACCGTCCATTGGTTAGGGTAGTTACCATTAGCTTGTCAATGTGTTAACCCTCTCGAAATTTCATGAATGCTGGCTAGTTGGTAGGTTTTAACAAAGTTGACATTCGCACAACTTTGATTTATAAGAATTCAATTCTGATTTGATTGTTCAGCATTTGAAATATCTTGAAATCTGTGATGGGAGGTTCCCACAATATGGGCTTGTGTTGGAACCTTCCCTATTTGGGTGAAAGATAATGAATTAAATAATAGCACATTGCTTAAAATTATTGCATTATGTATTTTTACTTGTTGCGTATACTATGATATTATATTTGTGTGATTTTTTATTTGACCACTTTGCTTGCATATCACATTATATATTATGCCAACAACATTTTAAAGAAAGCCAAGAATAAAAGGAAATCAATATTATAAAAGAAAATCATCCATACATTACATAAAAATAAAATACCAGGTTCATAAATGTAAACACAAATAAAAAAGTGCAATGGTTTGCACAACAAAAAAAAAGTCTAAGTGAATCTCTCTAAAAAATAATCATCTCTGGTTCCTAGAGCCTGAAGGGTCTGGAGGTCTTGACGGAGGATTCGATATGGGGGAAAGTATGTTAATTGTTAAGGTGATTGGGATGGACCTACCTGGAAGGGATCTATAGCTGGTGGTGGTGGATGAGGTGCTTTGAATCGAAAACCCATCACTTGTGCTAGAGGGGTTAGAATTTGGCCCACAAGCCCTGCCAGGTGGGTCACACTCGAATGTACCTGTCCTTTAGCTATCTTATGTTGGTGCCATGCAGCATCTATCCGATTGAGGAATATAGTGTGTTGCTCTCAACCCTTTCTTATACTCTCTCTGAGACCCAAGACCTCTATCTCAAATCTTTGTGATGTTTGCCTTACTGTAGCCATTGATGCACCTATAATCTGAAAGTTACGATCAGACAGCCGGCTGGACATAGCAATCATACCTCACACACTGTGTAGATCTCATCCTACAATTCTAATGGCTACCCCAAGTCTACCCAATCCCCCCTCTAAGTCCATAGTAGTGGGTGTAGAGGCATCTGATGGAGGTGGCACGGGCCCTCTAGAAGTGGATACACCAAGGTCACCATACGGACGAAACCTAAGGGCCTTATGCGGTGATGGTATCTAGAGCCTAGTAGAACCTCATGGCAGTGTGGGCTATAGATTTGCATGCCCTGCTGAGTAACTCAGGTTATATCTTATATCTAATGCCTGTGTCTTTGTAGAGTGTGTCTAGTGAGGAGGAAACTAACCCTTAAGCGGCTTGTGCTCTAACTGCTCATCATCAAACTCTGCTGCAAATCCTTACTTACGAATATGTAAGTCCTCATTTGCCTCATCTAAAGAAAGTAACCTGTACCCTATCGGGGTCTATCTGATCATACACATATCTAGGGCTATCTCAAAACTGACAACCACACCACCATCAGCCTGCTAGCCCATCTCTGACTTGAGAACCCTAAATGCTAGCAATAGTTGAGTAACCACCATCATTAAATTTTTGATTGAGTAGTTACCACCAGCTTGTCAGCATGTTAACTCTTGGTCAAGTAGTTACCATCAGCTTATCGATGTGTTATCCTTTTATTGATTAGGGTGGATATCATTAGCTTGTTGATGTGTTAACCCTTGGTCAAGTAGTTACCATCAGCTTGTTAATGTGTTAACCTTCTATTGGTTGGTGTAGTTACCATCAAATTGTCGATGTGTTAATTCTCAATCGAGTAATTATCATCAGCTTGTCGATGTGTTAACCGTCCATTGGTTAGGGTAATTACCATCAGCTTGTCAATGTGTTAACCTTCTATTTGTTGGGTTAGTTACCATCAGCTTGTCGATGTGTTAATCCTCAATTGACTAATTATCATTAGCTTGTTGATGTGTTAACCATCTGTTGGTTAGGGTAGTTACCATCAGCTTGTTAATGTGTTAACCCTCTCGAAATTTCATGAATACTGGCTAGTTGGTAAATTTTCACAAAGTCAACATTTGCAAAATTTTGATTTATAAGAATTCCATTCTGATTTAATTGTTCGGCATTTGAAATATCTTGAAATCTGTGTTGGGAGGTTCCCATAATATGGAGTTGTGTTGGAATCTTCCCTATTTAGGTGAAAGATAATGAATTAAATAGTAGCACATTGCTTAATATTATTGCATTATGTATTTTTACTTGTTGCGTATACTATGATATTATATTTGTGTGATTATTTATTTGACCATTTTGCTTGCGTATCACATTATATATTATGTCAACAACATTTTAAAGATAGCCAAGAATAAAAGGAAATCAAGATTATAAAAGAAAATCATCCATACATTACATAAAAATAAAATACCAAGTTCATAAATGTAAACAAAAATAAAAAAGTGCAATGGTTTGCACAAGTAAAAAAAGTCTAAGTGAATCTCCCTAAAAAATAATCATCTCTGGTGCCTAGAGCCTGAAGGTCCTGGAGGTCTAGATGGAGGATCCAATATGGGGGGAAGTATGATGATTGTTAAGGTGATTGGGATGGACCTACCTGGAAGGGATCTACAGGTGGTGGTGGTGGCTAAGGTGCTTTGAATCGAAAACCCATCACTTATGCTAGAGGAGTTAGAATTTGGCCCACAAGCCCTGCCAGGTGGATCACACTCGAATGTACCTGTCCTTTTGCTCTCTTATGTCGGTGCCATGCAACATTTATCCAATTGAGGAATATAGTGTGTTGCTCTCAACCCTTTCTTATACTCTTTCTGAGACCCAGGACCTCTATCTCTAATCTTTATGATGTTTGCCTTACTGTAGCCACTGATGCACCTATAATCTGAAAGTTACGATCAGACAGCCGGCTGGACGTAGCAATCATACCTCACACACTTTGTAGATCTCATCCTACAATTCTAATGGCTGCCTCAATTCTACCCAATCTCCCCTCTAAGTCCATAATAGTGGGTGTAGAGGCATCTGATGGAGGTGGCATAGGCCCTCTAGAAGTGGAAGCTCCAGGGTCATTGATAACTTAAATTTAGTACTTAGTTTTGGTTTAATTTTAGTCTAGTTTTCATTTTTTTCTAACATCTTTTGCTTTATTTTCTTGCTTGCATTTAATAATTTATCCAATTCTCAGTTGATTCTAATTTTTGTGCGAATTTGGGAGCTTTTGATGGAATTTTGTGATTTTTGTAGGTATCTCACGATTACTAGGAATTTCCTAGTAATCGTGACCCATGTATTCTATCAAAATGCACCTTTTGAAGCTTGTCACGGTCTGCATGGAAATTGTGCATAATAGGGTGGTAACCGTGACCTATGGAGTTTTCAGTACAAAAGCTAAAGGAGAAGCATCTGACGATTACTAAGGATTTTATAGTAACCGTGAGGGAGGCATAATTTCAGTCTAGAATGAAAAGGAGAGTTATCTCACGGTTACCAGGAATTTCATGGTAACCGTGACCAAATTTCAAATTTCAGGTCCGAGCCCTCTCACGATTACTGAGGATTTCATAGTAACCATGACCTATTTTAATCAAAAGAGGGTTTTTTATTAGAGGTCACGGTTACCAAGGATTTCATAGTAACCGTGACCCATGTTGACCTATTTAAGGCAGAGTTTTCTGCAAAATCGGGAGATGCAATTTTTGGGTAATTCTTAGGTTTTAGGGTTTTCTTTTCTTCTTTCTTTGAGCTCTTTGTTCATTTTACACACATAAATACATAGATATACTTGAAAATAGGGGGATTTACACAGAAACACTTCGATTAAACATAGATATATAGTTTACAAGTATAGATCTACATATTTGAAGCTCATTTTTCCTGCAAGCATTGGAGAAAGAGATTGAAGAGCTTGGATTCAGCTGGGTTTTCTTCACCATGAATTTCAGGGTTTATTCTATCTTTTTCTCTTTTCATTTTATTATGGATTATGAGTAGTCCTTTTGTTGCTTGGGGATCTTTGAATCCCCTACTCATAATGTGAATCTTGAACTTAATTTGATTTTTACATGAATGGATGGTCTATTTTACATGTACTTATAGTGTATATCATTGATTTTTCGATCTATTAAGTTATTTTGTATCCATGGATGAATGGTGTTTATCATATGTCTTGATGGGTATTGAGCCTAATAGATTTGAGTCTATGAATGATTTTGCTCAGTTTTTCTATCATGAATATCATCTATTTTGGATGGCTCCTGAATGGGACTCTAGATGTGTGGTATTTATGATTTTAAAACTAGAGTAAGGAGTGAAATAGATGGGTTTTGGGTTGCCTGGCTCCAGAATGGGATGGTAGACCGAACTTAGGATCTTAGACCCGTGTTTAGGCTAGTTGTTAGGCTGGCTCTGGAATGGGATGTTTAGCAACTAGAATAGCTGGCTCCGGAATGGGAAGCTTGGGTTGAGAAGGGTTATCCTGGGTTCATTCATGTATACTTTTAGGTAACAATTTATTCACATTTGGGTATGGGGTGGATAAGTGAACCCGAGCAATGCTTGATTTTTATAGATTTTTACACTTGCTAATTTTTCAGAATTTAATACACCAAATTTAAATTTCTCTACATTGCATACTTAAGCTTTAAAGTTACATTATATAAATCAAACAACTTCTACACATAAACAATTGGGAATTCTTTAGCATACAATTAATCTTCACAGTCTTCACACACACATTTCCCTTGGGTTCGATATTGAGGGTCCTAACTATACCCCATTTTATTACTTGTCGATCTAGTGCACTTGCTAGTACATCAAAAGTCACCATATGGATGAAACCTAAGGGCCTTATGCGGTGATGGTATCTAGAGCCTAGTAGAACCTCATGGCAGTGTGGGCTATAGATTTGCATGCCCTGCTGAGTAACTCAAGTTATATCTTATATTTAATGCCTGTGTCTTTGTAGAGTGTGTCTAATGAGGAGGAGACTAACCCCTAAACGGCTTGTGCTCTAACTACTCATCATCAAACTCTGCTGCAGATCCTTACTTATGAATATGTAAGCCCTCATTTGCCTCATCGAAAGAAAGTAGCCTGTACCCTATCGGGGTCTATTTGATCATACACATATCTAGGGCCATCTCAAAACTGACAACCACACCACCATCTGCCTGCTAGCCTATCTCTGACTTGAGAACCTTAAATGCTAGCAATAGTTGAGTAACCACCATCAGTAAATTTCTGATTGAGTAGTTACCACCAGCTTGTCAGCATGTTAACTCTTGGTCGAGTGGTTACCATCAACTTGTCGATGTGTTAATATTTTGTTGATTGGGGTGGCTATCATTAGCTTATTGATGTGTTAACCCTTGGTCAAGTAGTTGCCATTAGCTTGTCAATGTGTTTACCTTCTATTGGTTGGGGTAGTTACCATCAGCTTATCGATGTGTTAATCCTCAATCGAGTAATTATCATCAGCTTGTCGATGTGTTAACCGTCTGTTGGTTAGGGTAATTACCATCATCTTGTCAATGTGTTAACCTTCTATTGGTTAGGTTAGTTACCGTCAGCTTGTCAATGTGTTAATCCTCAATTGAGTAATTATCATCAGCTTGTTGATGTGTTAACCGTCCGTTGGTTAGGGCAGTTACCATTAGCTTGTCAATGTGTTAACCCTCTCGAAATTTCATGAATGCTGGCTAGCTGGTACGTTTTCGCAAAGTCGACATAAGCACAATTTTGATTTATAAGAATTCCATTATGATTTGATTATTCAGCATTTGAAATATCTTGAAATCTGTAATGGGAGGTTCCCATAATATGGGCTTGTGTTGGAATCTTCCCTATTTGGGTGAAAGATAATGAATTAAATAGTAGCACATTGCTTAAAATTATTGCATTATGTATTTTTACTTGTTGCATATACTATGATATTATATGTGTGTGATTATTTATTTGACCATTTTGCTTGCATTTCACATTATATATTATGTCAACAACATTTTAAAGAAAGCCAAGAATAAAAGGAAATCAAGATTATAAAAGAAAATCATCCATACATTACATAAAAATAAAATACCAAGTTCATAAATGTAAACACAAATAAAAAAGTGGAATGGTTTACATAACCAAAAAAAGTCTAAGTGAATCTCCCTAAAAAATAATCATCTCCAGTGCCTAGAGCCTGAAGGGCCTGGAGGTCTTGACGGAGGATCCGATATGGGGGGCAAGTATGCTGATTGTTAAGGTGATTGGGATGAACCTACTTGGAAGGGATCTGTAGGTGGTGGTGGTGGCTGAGGTGCTTTGAATCGAAAACCCATCACTTGTGCTAGAGGAGTTAGAATTTGGCCCACAAGGCCTGGCAGGTGGATCACACTTGAATGTACCTGTCCTTTGGCTATCTTATGTCGGTGACATGCAACATCTATTCGATTGAGGAATATAGTGTGTTGCTCTCAACCCTTTCTTATACACTCTTTGAGACCCAGGACCTCTATCTCTAATCTCTGTGATGTTTGCCTTACTGTAGCTACTGATGTACCTACAATCTGAAAGTTACGATCAGACAGCCGGCTGGACGTAGCAATCATACCTCACACACTGTGTAGATCTCATCCTACAATTCTAATGGCTGCCCCAAGTCTACCCAATCTTCCCTCTAAGTCCATAGTAGTGGGTGTAGAGGCATCTGATGGAGGTGGCACGAGCCTTCTAGAAGTGGATGAACCAGGGTCACCATACGGACGAAACCTAAGGGCCTTATGCGGTGATGGTATCTAGAGCCTAGTAGAACCTCATGGCAGTGTGAGCTATAGATTTGCATGCCCTGCGGAGTAACTCAGGTTATATCTTATATCTAATGCCTGTGTCTTTGTAGAGTGTGTCTAATGAGGAGGAGACTAACCCCTAAGCAGCTTGTGCTCTAACTGCTCATCATCAGACTCTGCTGCAGGTCCTTACTTACGAATATGTAAGTCCTCATTTGCCTCATCTAAAGAAAGTAGCCTGTACCCTATCGGGGTCTATTTGATCATACACATATCTAGGGCCATCTCAAAACTGACAACCACACCACCATCAGCCTGCTAGCCCATCTCTGACTTGAGAACCCTAAATGCTAGCAATAGTTGAGTAACCACTCTACCCACCACCACCTCTATACCTGGTGTCTGGGCTATTCTACTGATATTTTATAGAATGTCACGGCTGATGTTCAGATGTTATCCATGTAATGGCTCAAATAACAAGTTAGTCGAAAATAGTATTTTTCGATGGTGAATAGTGACATCGGGGTGAATAGTACCTCCGAGAGTAAAAAAATATCTTATTTAATCATTAGAAAGAGCATGTCAGCAGGAGCCCGTGATTGAAATTTGAAATCAAAACGAGATCAAATAAGTCTCTAAAAACTGAAAATAAGGAAATTTCATGGTTTCAGTTCAAATAGTATTCGAGTTGGCTAAGGTTTGACCAAAACTTTAAAAAATATCAAATGAGTTCTAAAAATCATCAAAATATTCAGATCTATATTAAATGAGATGTAGAATTATATAGTAATGAAAAATTAATTTTTTGGTAATTTTAAAAAATTGGGTTATCGGACTGGTAAAAATGAATCAGACTGGAAAATAGTCTTTGATTGACTCAAAAATATTCGTGAAACCTAATGAATATATTTCGATTATTATAGAAGTACTTTTAGGAAGGTTTGAACTTAAAAAATAAGAGAAAAATAATGATTTCGATTTAAATAGTAACTGATTGACCGTAGATTTGATCGAGGCTTTAAAAATAACAAAGGATCTCTAAAAATTGTAGGAACTTCCAGTTGGACTCTAATTAGTATTTATAATTATTTGATGGTGAAAAAGTGATTTTACAGTAACACCAAAAATTTGCTAATCGGACCAGTTTGAGTGAACCAGATCGAAAACGAACTCTGATTGAATTGAAAGTTTTTATGTAAGCTAAGATATATATTTTATGGATTATGAAATTAATTTTGACAATTTGAGCTTGGGAAGAGAGAGAAATAATTTACTGTGCATTAATTAGGCTTAAAAATCAAAGTGGGCTTAAATTAGGCCCAACCACTTTGGTTGAACCAAGCCTAGACGGAATCGACTCTTTAAGTTGCTTAAACATCTATAAATTTCCAAAGACTTCACTAAGCTTCTCCCTCTTTGGCATGAGTTTCATCGTTAAGAAATTCCATGGGTTTTCTTCATTTTCTTCTATGGTTTCCACTAAATCAATCCTCCCAAGCAAAGTTTAGCCCCTCTTTCAACTTATGGTAGCCTCTAGACTCTATTTGAAGTGGAAAAAGTGGAAAAAATGGATAAAGAAGGTTTTGGATCAAAAGTGAGGTAAGTAAAATTGGGTTCTATAATTTTATTTAATTGATTTTAAGGGTAGATCCAAGGTTAAAGTTTATGACTATATAATTTAATTAAATTAGGGAAGCATTTTAATTGATGTTTCCTTGATGTGTATTTTGGCCACTTTGGGATCTTATGAGGAGGAGGATGTTTTATGGCTTAAAGTAAAGGAAATGAAGATTAAGGAGTGGAAATTAAGCTTATAAGGTAAGTGGATACAATATCCCCTAATTTCCATTGGTTTGTGTTAGATTTGTGATTATGTATATTATGCATAAATATGATTTATGCATGAATAATTGAAATAGTTGTTATATAAATTGTTAAAAGAAGTAAAGATGATGTTTTGATTAATTAATAATGAAATTTCAAGAATTTAAGGTGAAGCACTTGAGATGGCCGAATAGGGTAATTAGGTTTACTATAATGATTTTTAATGTGTATGA
The DNA here is from genome assembly GCA_037975025.1 of Excoecaria agallocha. NCBI lineage: Eukaryota > Viridiplantae > Streptophyta > Magnoliopsida > Malpighiales > Euphorbiaceae > Excoecaria > Excoecaria agallocha. Next base: position 564,171 of record JBBPFJ010000072.1, on the reverse strand, counting down.
ATATTCAAGTATAAAATAGTAATAATGATTAACAAATTAGGTGGATCAAGTGTTAAATGGATCAAAACAAATTATATGTGAAAAATAATTATGTTGGCCGAATATGTATGTAAGAATACTTAATGTATATTAAGTGTATAATAAGATTATTGGTATGTGTTGAAGTTGAACTAATGAAATAAGAAATTAACATGAAATAAAAAGGAAATTTAAATGATAAAAATTGAAAGTTTAAAGGTAAATGATAATTTTGCAAAACATTGAGGAAAAAGGATAAAATGGTAATTCAACTGTTCTAGGAACTAAAGTGTAGTTCCATAAAAGTATAATGAATTAAAAATATAAAGCATAGAATGGATGGCCATTTTGTAAATAAAAGTGAATTAAAGGAATAAAACTGTAAAGCAACGAAGTTCAGGGACTACACGGTAATTTCTCCAAATATTGAGATTAATGAGTAAAATGATAAAGTAATGAATAAAGGGTAAAAATGGAAAGAAATAGTGAGCAAACATTCTGAAATGAACTTTTATGAATTGAAAGGACTAAAATGTAATTTTGCATGAAAAAGTTAAAATAGGGATCCATTGGTAATTTTGTAAGCCAATAATTGAATGCGAAGTGAAAATAAGTAAACTAGTGCCAATTATGTAATTAAAGTGTAAAAGGGCAATTTTGCAATTAAATGAAAAAAATTAAGGACTAAATTGAAAAGTATACCAAAGTAATGGTATTAATTGGTATGAAATTTATATAAATAGTTTTGAACATGAAATTTTATTATGTTTGAAACAAAATTTTTGAATTATGGTGAAATAATTTAGGAAATGAGAGAAAATGGTAAAGTATAATAAGATAATTCCCAAATATGCAAAAGAAATAGAAAAAAAATTGACTAACTGATGTATTGAAATGAAAAAGTCAAGATGTTAAATGGAAATGACGAATTATTGTGGGATAATTCATAAATTGCACAAAAGTAAGTGGAAAAAGTTGAATGGCTAATGTATTAAAAATGTAAAAGCAAATGAAAGAGTCAGATGTACTAAAATGAAAAGAACTGAATGAACAATGTACTGTAGTGCAGAAGTAAATGGAAATGTCAGAAATGTGAAAATTGATTCTGAAATGAGCAAAGAATGTTGCCCTTAGTAGCGGTCTAGAGATTTAAATCTAGTTCAACATAGAATTGGCTAGCCATAGGGACACCCATACAGCGGTGCAATTCATGGCTACTTGCTTTATTATGGTAGGATTGTAATGACCTTCCATAGTTTCTATCTGATTATTTGCTCTAAGGTAGATTGGTCCTTCGGGATCATCCCCTACTGTATTGTACTATTGTGGGCTCATAGGGTCCACGTCCTGTATATTTGGTTTGAAGATTTTATACGGGGAGCGTACTAGGGGCATAATGGTAATAATGATATAAAAGTGCAAAGTGTGAAATATGAATGGAAATGAAAGTGAAGAAGCACTGATATAAAAGAAAATGAAAAGTTGAGATCAAAATGAAAATTTACCCAAATAATAAATTGAATGGGTAAAAGTGATAACATAATGAAAATATGTATGAGAATAATAAAATAATGAATGAAAAGCTTATAAGTAATCCCTTGTAGTCTTGGAGGACTAAAATGCAATTTACAATGAAAATGTTAAAATAAGGATTGATTCATAATTTGTATGCGAAATAATGGATTTAAGGTAAAAATAAATGAATTGATAGCAAAATTATAAATAGAATGTAAAATGATAGTTTTGAAAACAATTGAAAAATTAGGAAATCTGCATATAATTTTTCATAAAATGGTATATTTGAAATGAAATAATAAGATACATGTCAAATAAGAAAATTAGTGTGAAGTAAAGATAAGTAATGGCATTAGTGCAAATAAATGATAAAAGAAAGCACCACTGTAATTTAATGAATGTGCAAAAACTAAATTATAATTTAGCAAATGGAATGTTAATTGAAAGATGAAATTGTGAATGAACCCTATTGTATGGTAAGATATGGATCAAAGTGTAATTTTCACACTTTAGTGAAAATAGGGACCAAATCGAAATTACTCATGTAATAACATGTATTAAAAATGAAAGAAGGAAAAAATTAAACCTTAAGAGTATAAGTGGCTGAAATAAGAAGATCCCTTTTAAAGATAAGCAATTGGATAAATGCCTATATGTTTGGGTGAATGAATGTATATGTGAATGATTAATTGACTGTGTATGAATAAAGAATGAAGATAAATTCCCAAGTGAAAATGGAATGTAAGTAAATACATTTGTAAAAAGTGGAAAGAATTGGAATTAAAATGTAAAATGATTAGAAAATAGTATATTAAGAATCAAAATTTGGTAAATTGCATAATGAGTAGTAAGTGAAGTGAATAGATAAGTTCAATTTTCTACATTGAAGAGATTAATTCTAATTGAAAGTTAATGTTGTAAATGAATGGAAGGTAAGCATGAAAATGGCAATTACACTAAGTGATATATTTAAAGGATAAAACTGATAATTGTATCTTATTGAATGATCAAAATAGTTTTTCCATGTTGATTGTATGTGTGCATGATTGTATGATGCACATCAAAATGATAAAATGAATAGTTAATGTTAAAGAATGCTCATGGAAGCATGCATGCATGTATGTATGTACGTATGGATGCATGTATATGTATGAGTGAATGATATTTTTGTGGAAAGTTTGGGATATGTATTCACCACTAGGCATTTTGATGCTCAGCGCGTAATTATTGACTGCCTGTAGGTTATAAAGATAGAAAGATAGTAGGTGATACTTCAATGTTGATCAAGTTCAAAGTGAAGTTCAAGGTTGTTAGTCGGCATGGCATGTATATAAGTGTATATTGGAGGTATAGCATATGTATTATACTTGTACAATATTTTAATCATAGATATGTTTACCAGTTGGATATGTTATCTATACTGAATGCATTTGTGATAAAAAATTAACTGATTGTTTACGGTAGATATTTTTTTTATCACTACTCTATCGTGACATCCGATCATTGTACATTTGGTACAGTTGTATTAGGGTGTTACAATCCAGTGGTCATGACCCACAAACTTCAGATGTCTATAACATCAAGTGTCCCAGACTGCTAGAACATCCCATGTATGTGCAAGATAAGACCCTCTGTAAGTAATGGAGAACCTGCAAAGACAACATAGTGGCTTTCACCATAAAAAGGTTATAAGTCATGCCTAGTCTGACAATGGTAGCCCACTGGTTGGCCTAGCATATCTCCTCACAATAATGACATCCTTGCCAATAGGCAACTGAAAAGTAGTGGCAACCTGCATCAGCAAGAGACTAAAGGGTATGTCAAGAACCCAAAAGTGATAACCCCTATTTTGGTGTCGGGATTCTGGAATCCCTGGTAATGAAATGTGGCTAAAGATTACCTAACCATCTCAGGATATGTAGCAAAAGTCGGTGTGTAAAAGTCAAGCCAGCTAGCCTATCCCAATAACTTATAAGCCTCTTTCCAGATTCTCATCGTCTCAAAGAAGTATGTGCTCATAAACCTATTGGGTTGAAATGCACGTTCCTCAGAGCTCAGTATCTGTTAGCCTGATCTCGTGTAATCTAGGTTGGTGCTTGAGTAGCTGGTGATGCCTCTGGTTATCTATGATAAGGCATCTGTATAAATACAAAAAATTAATTAATTTATTTGACAGTATCTCCATGGCACACAAATGCTCCAATAGCAATTCTTGAATCCATGGATAATCATGATTGAATCATTTAAAATTAAACAGTGGTGTAAGTAGTTATCAACTAAATTTGGATGATTGAAATTCTAGCAGAATTAATAAAATTAGATAATATAAGTTTTAGCAAAATTGTTAAAATTGAATGATTTAAATTTGGATAAATCCAACAACGCGTTAGCTAATTATTCATCAGGCTAGTTTGTATGGGGAAACATACACCAAGTTCAATATTTAAATTAACAAACTCAATTTTGACCTTAAACCAAATGTCAATGAGCTATGCATAGACTATGCACAAGCACAAATACAAATAATAATACAATAAACAATTTTTTTTGACAAAATTTGGGTAGCATAAAGGCTAAGAATTTGGGGCCTCCTGCATAAGAAGGTAGTCCAAACAATGCTCGCAACAATTTATTTATCTTCACAGCCAAATATGCGCACACAATTAACAATACTAACTTATAAATTCGAGCATAACTATATATTTTTATTTTCTTTACTAACTTAAATTAGTTATTTTACTTTGCTTTTCTTTCCTTTTTCATTATATTTTTTTCATTGAATTCTACCAATTATTCTTTCAAAACAAACTATTCCCTTTGTCAAGCTAAATATTCGTAGACTAGCTATTGTATCATTTTTTCAAAGCAATTTAAGGCAATAAGAAATTCAATCCATGAAGTAACAATTCTAGAAAAGAAATGTTTCTAAATGATCAACAATGCCAAAATGGGCATTTGATAACTTCACATTTCTACTCTAATTCTCTATTCTTCTTTTCTTTTCTTTTCTTTTTTGCCTCATCCACTGCTCCTTCTTGGTTTTTTCCTTTTTTCGTTGTTTGTGTGTTTATTTTAGCTACTATCCTTCTTCTTTTTTCTAATCAATTTAGTTAACTAAAAGGCTACCTAAATCTAGGTTCACAAACAGTCATGCAATTAAAGAAATAAAGAGCTACCAAAACATAGACAAAAAAAAATCAAAGCAAAAATGAAGGAGAAAAGAAAATAATAAAAAATCATTAAACATGCAAATTTAACCAAAATCTGGTAAATAATCCTAGAAAACAACTTAAAAAATGGATAGCAAGCTCAATAACACAAAATAAGCAAGAAAGTGTGAAAAACCAACCTTGATCCTTTAATGGTAGATTGAATTTTATTAGACAAAAGTCAACAAAATTTGTTTCTAGACGTGAGCGCTTCAACCCCAATCATAGCGGTGAAAACGACGCACGAAAAGGAGCTCAAATGAGTGAGAAATGGCAAAAAACCGAGCTTAGATTAAAATTAATTTAAACTAATTATTTTATACATATTTTTATAATTAAATTTAAAATTGCTATCATTATTTTTCTTTACAACATTATTGTTAATATATTTTATTTATTTATTTATTATTATTATTATTATTATTATTATTATTAATCTATCTATACGTTTATTCATTTACCAATTATTATATGAAATATTAACATTATTGCTATCATTATCATACTCCCTGAATTAATTGCCTTGCTTGTCCTTTGTATAATTTTCTTGAGGCTTCCCTGTAAAATTCAAAAAACTTGTATAACACATAAAAGTAATGCATATTCCATGCAAAATGCATCATCTAAATGGATTAGAGGTGAGTTACGGCCCAAAGGTGTGACTCAAATGAGTCAAATGAGTAACTCAATCCTTGGCCTATAAATACCATCCTAAAGTCTCTCATTTGGCATGCTGGGCTTCTTCAAGTGGCCTTCTCTCCTAGTAAGCATTTTCTAACTCCATTTTAATTCTTCTCTTTAATTGTTGAATTTATTAATTATTAATTTACTATTTGTTTCATATATTATTATTTAATTTTTTTCCCTCTTTCTCCTTTTTTGCATTTCTCTATTTATATATTTTCTTTTATTTTATTTGTTATTATTATCTGATATTTTTGCTACTTTTGTTTATTATTATTCTTCAATGTTTTCATGTTGTGATATTATTTTCTACCTTTATTTAAATTTACCAACTATGATACACTATTATTTTTTACGCCCCTTATCTGTTATAAAGGCATTCATTATTCATTTTTATATACATGTGTCTCCTTTTCTCTCTCTTCTATTTTTTTACAAAATCTGTCATCCCACCATGGCCACTTTTTTTCTTGATAAGGTGCACAAATTGCTTGATTGCCCCAGAACTTGGGAAAATCCTATCCTGACCCTATATTCCAGCTTGAGATTTTTAAGAAGTTAAAATTGCTAGAAGAGCCTCCTCCTAGGATAGTTAACACATACTCCTAGAGGCACTACCTTTTTAGAATGTGACTGTACAACTTTGACTCTCCTAAAGAAGGCATCATATAGTTAGCGATAATGGTTGATGATGATATCAACTTTAAGAGCACGTGGCTGATGCCTTACTATGTAACCCAGGATGGGCATTCTAGATGCATTCCACTATGTGGCTTGCACAGGGCTACCTTTTGTGTTATTTCCCGCTGCACTTGCCATTTTGGGGAGCGATAGGAGATTGTGAGGGACCCACTATCTTTTCAAGGAGGCACTCTATTTGTTGCTTTTGCTTCTGATTATCATTTTCTCTATGTCCAACTATATGAAAAAACTGATATTCGAAGACCTACAAACTATGACTTCACTACTTTTACCGTGTATAAGAGATGGGTTACCAACCCTGCAATTGACAATAGGGCAAATTGGCTAATGTAAAGCCTCGGCAGAAGTAGTATAGGATGACTCATAGATTTTGTACATGTAATGTAAAAATTATGCACTACTTTTCATATCAAACAAAATAACTCTAAGCATGTAAAATAAATCGCTCTTGTTTATATTTTTGTACGAGTTTGCATTACATATGTGAGCATTTCAACATAATTTCACTATACATTATCGCTATTTAACATCAAGTTCAAAAATACAAAACTCTATTCAATCTTGTAATTAAACCTTAAAAGTATATTTTTCTTATTATTAATCTGCCCTTTCGGGTTTTCTTGAGTGAACATTTTCACTATGCCCCTAATTTTTGCCTAAGATGCCTTTTTTCGATTTTCACCTTGGTGAGGCACCCAATTTTAGCAAGGCCACCATTTTTTTTAGTTTTTTACTCGTAGGGCTGTATTCTCTTCTTTTTTTTTCTCATTTTTTAAGCCTAGCCATGAAACCTTTTTAGCTTGTTAATATTGATCGACTTTTTGAACTCATTGCCACCACTATCACTCAAAATCACAACTCTCTTGGATAATAACTTTTTCAACATGAATGGGCCTTCCTATGTAGGCCTAAACATGCTCCTGATTTTTGGGATACCTGGCTTTATCTACTTGAAAATTGGATCTCTTTCTTTTAGAGGATGCTTCCTAAAAGATCGAACCAACCTCTTCTGATAGATCTAATTACGATAATAGGATTGCATTCCAGCCTTATCCAATAGGTTAAGCTGGAGCTACCTTTTCCTAGCCCACTCCATCTCTGGCAGTTCAGCTTCTAAAACCACCCTTAATGACTGATGCTCAATTTTCACTGATAACATAGCTTCTGTCCCATAAATAAGTGAAAATGGAGTAGTTTCCATTGAAGTTCTAATAATGGTTCTGTACCCCTATAACACAAAAGTAAACTTCTCAGCCCAGTCCTTATAGGTTCTAACCATTTTACCTATAATTCTTTTGACATTTTTGCTGGCTGCCTCGACCACTCCATTTTCTTGATGGCGATAAGGGAACAACTTATAATGTTAAACCCTATACTTTTTGAGTAACCGTTCGATTTCTCCACGAAAGTGGGACCTGCTATCTGATACTATATGATGCAGAAGCTCGTATCTATATATCAAATTTTTCTTGATGAACTTGGCCATGTCTCTCACACCTAGATTCTTGAATGACTCTACTTCTATCCATTTTGAGAATTAATCAATAGCCACTACAATAAATCTATGTTTTTTTATTTCAGCGGGTGAATCATCCCCATAACGTCTATACCCCAAGCAACAAATGGCCAAGGTGAGATAAGATTACACAATTTTAACATTGGTACATGTCTCAAATCAACATATTGCTAGCATAACTGACACCCTTTTACATACCTAGAACGATTTCTGTCTATAGTGAGCCAAAAGAATCCTAAACGCACAATTTTATTTGCCAAAGCCAATCGATTCATGTGAGCACCACAAACCCCGACATGCACCTCTTTCATGAATCTTTTGGCTTTTTTCTCATCTAAGAATCTTAACTGTAGGCCATCTAGCTATCTCTTATAAAGTACTTTTCCTATACTGATAAACTAAGTAGATAGCTTATGAATCATCTTCTAATCCTTTTCTATAGCCTCTTTTAAAAACACTGAATTTTTAAGATAGATCTAAATATAAAAATACCAAGGCTTCCCATCATTGGCCTCGATATCCATCACATGTTTAGCTTCAAAGCACGATTTATCAAAAACTAAAACAAGCATAGGCTTTATGTTTAAGCCTTCCAGGTTATCCCACATTAACACCAAATTAGACGCTAGAGCATCTGTCAGCTGATTTTTATTTCGTGGCACATAGCTTAAGGTACAAACCTCAAACTGACCACTTAAGGCTTTCAAACAATTCATGTAAGGCAATAATTGCTCCTTTTTCACAGCCCATTCACCCCTTACTTAGCAGGTTACCAAAGATGAATCGCTATAGATTTTTGTAGTCTTTGGCCCCAGGGCTAATAAGGCTTCTAGCCCAAAGATACATACTTCATACTCAGCTTTATTATTAGTGGCATTGTATCTGAGCTTCTTGGCTAAAGGCAACTTTTCTCCCTCTAGGGTCACCAGGATCACTCCTACTCCAATACCTTTATTATTCACAGCTCCGTCAAAGTACATTTACCACCCTTGAACTATTGTAGCTATAATGTTCTAATTAGGGAACTCATATGTTATCTCTTCTCCCTCTAATGGCTGATCTGCCAGGAATTCCACTACATCTTTTCTCTTAATGGTTTTTCGAATGACATATTTGACATCAAATTTTGGTAGAAGGATTAGCCATTTACCTATATTCCCTAATAATGAAGGGGCTTCCTGTAGGTACCTAAGAGGATTCTACTTGGACACTGCTTAGACTCTGTATAAATGGAAGTAGTTCCTTAGCTTTTTGGAAGCCTAGATAATAACCAAACAAATCTTTTCTACGTCTACATATTTGGCTTCATATGACAAAAACTTCTTACTGAGATAGTACACAACATACTCAATCCCAAAATCATACTCTTGTGCCATCATTGCTCCTACTAAGTTGTCTTCTATAGCTAGATATAAGAGTAGAGGCTCAGTGATTTGTGATGGCCTCAGTACTGATAGGTATTCCAAACCACTAACTGATATTTTGGAAACAACTTGAAAATGGGCTCACAGATGAAGTCAGTGACCGGTGTCTAATAAGTGTACTAGATCGGTTAGTAATATAAGGAAGTAAGATTAAGACCCTAAAATATTGTACCTAAGGGATTGAATAGAAATTATATATTTTGAATTTTTTAGTGAATGATGTGTGAAAGAATTCTCAAGTTTTAGAGTGATGATTAATTGACTAAGTTAAAAACAAATACTAAGCACTATTATAAAATTAAAACAACAAATTATAGAACTAAAAACAGAACAAGATTGTAAAAGGTGATAAAATTCAACAATAAAAACACTTATGCTAAAGGAACTATCCACCTTAACTTTTATTACAATGAATTGATTAAAAATAACACAAGTGATTATGGAAAATCAGTGCAAATTCAGATATCTTATTCAGAATATCATTTTAAGTACTAAATTCTATGATTAGGAACAATCTAATACTTAACATAAAGATCCGATTTATAAATTCCTAAACTTTTATTAACTCCTCTTTCAAGAGATCCAACTCCAGCTTGTTCTTAATTCAACTTTCTTAGTCTTAATTATACTCTTTACCAATACATAATTACCCCAATTCTCATAGCATAGTCATGCATTGACTTAAGTAAATTTAACCAAAAACATGCTAATCATAAGTTATAGATAAATTTGACCATTAACCATTTATTCAATACATTAATCATCAATTCAACACCACTCAAAATAAGAATCAGCTAAAGAACTAAGAAATGACACACTTACATCAAAAATTAATCACAAAATAAAATTCATTACAATAAAAATATAAGGGTTCAAGTTTTCCACAACAAAAGTAAAGAAAACTACTCATTATTCATATTAAGAACAACTAAAAGACTAAAAGAAAACATTATAATACACATAAGGTTGTTAGCTTCCCTTAAAGTCTTCTCATAACATCCAAATAGTAGCCTCCAAATCCTATATTGTTGTACTCTTCCAACTAGGTTAAAAACTCCCCAAAACTAGCTCTCTTCTTTAGAATTCGTGCCCCTCTTAAATATTGGTATTTTTGTCTGCTAAAAATACCTCAAAAGGAAGTAAACCTGATGTAAATAAACTTTTTGTTATAGAAGAAAATAGAGTTTGGTTGTGGTTTGATAGAGGGAAAAAGCCTTCCACCAAAGCGATTAATTTTTTCTTGTGTCCCTTAGGTTGCCTTGGTAGAGGGAAAAGTCCCTCCACCAAGGAGAATGCCTCTGTAACTCCTTTTATATATCTTCCCTCGATAGAGGGAGATTTCCCTCTACCAAGGTGGCTAGTTTAACCTAACTCTTCAAATTCCCATATGTAGAGGAGAAATTCTCCTCCATAGAGGAGAATGGTTATGGACTACGTGATTTCAACTCTTCAAAAAACAATCTTCAAGTCAAACAATTCCTCTTTTTGTCGTGAAATTTTCTTCTTTCTTCAATTAAATCCCTAAAAACACCAAAAATTACAATTTAGTCCACCAAAAATGAAAATTAAGAAATGAAACATAAAATTAAACAAATTAACACTAAAATAACATACTAAACACACTAAAACATATTAATAAAATAGTTATAATTCACAATTATCAAATACCTCACACTTAGTCTTTGCTCATCCTCGAGCAAAATTAAACAAACCATCTTCTTAAAATAATCAAACTTCAACCAATAATCATGCATTTCAACACCTTGCTTAATAATTAACAAGAGCACTTAACATAATTTTAACTAGATCAAATTCAAGCAAGACAATATAAGTTAATTTCCATGTATATATGTAAGACCAAAACATTTTAGGTTCTTTTCAAAATTAAAAACACCAATGCACTTCATAGTTAAGCTCTAGAATTGATGTACACCTAAATGTACAACTGGTTTCTGAAACTCTAGAAACACCAAAAACCTCTTCTTTAGCATTAGAACTCGAATATTATCTCCACTAAACAACTCAAAATCGAGCATAGAATCACTAAGTCTTCATTACGTTGTAATATGGTTAGGGCACTAGTTACAAATAATGGAAATAGATAAATAAAAAGAAAAGCCACTCTTTGATTGAAAAGACCAACATTTCTAAAATTCACTACACTAACTCAAAAATATACCACTTAATCAAACTTGCTTACTTAACCCTTATACATAAGACTTTTTTAAGGTAAAGTTATTGAAACTACTCTCAATTCACAATTCAACCCAATTTAGAAGTCATAATTCTTTTCCCTTGTAAATACCCCATACTTAAAGTTTTGCCATAAATTACTAGCTTTATTGCAACTTTTCTTCTTTTTCTTTTCTTTTTCTCTTTTTTTTCTCTTTATATATATGTATATGCTAGCTTCATTGTAGGTAACCAATGATAACATACATGTTTACAAGGTCAATTTCCACTATTTGCTTGACTTCATCAATAACTCTTGACAATAGTACCAAAAACCTTTTCTAACTACACCTTTTAAAAAACCCAACAATGTTAATCCATCCCAATCCTAGAGTAGCTACTCTTAGAAAGGGAGATAAAAGCTTTTTAGGCTATATGGTTAATAAATGAGTGTAACAAGAAAAATAAATATGGCATGCATTAAGCATGCCTCATTAGGCTCAAAAATGGCTAACAAGGGACAAAAATATATATAGGGCAGGTAAATAGTGTAAGTTATGGCTAAATAAGAAAGATATGCCTAGATCACTTTCTAAGTTATTTGAGTTGTTTCTGTGATTCAAAGGGTGATAAGGAATGTTCTAGTGTTCTAAAATTCCTTGCTCAACTACTTCAATGCACTAGTTTTTTTTCTCTTTTCCAAAATTGGTCTTAGTATTCAAAAAGTGGAAAGTAACAAATATAGTTCAAGTTGAATGATAATCTCACTAAAATTCCATTAAACAACATGCATGCCTTAGTGCTAAATACAAATTCTGACCATTTTACATTCTAAGTTAAAGTTTAACAAGTTCAATTTTGAGAAAAAAAACTAGGTCAAACTAAACTTCGTGCAAACTATGTGATAATTGAACTAACTGAATTACTAGCATAACCAAAAATAGAAAACATACTAAACTAGCAAGATAAAACACTACTATTACTACCAAAAATAATTACAAAGTTACTAAGATTAAGATTATAATCAAAGCAACAAAAACTAAAAAGCAAGAAAAGATAACTAACTAAACAAAAATAGAAAACATAACATAAAAAAATAGAAAATAAAAATAAAAGCATTCATGAATAAAAAGGGAGATATGAGATTTTCTACTTCCTAAATCTCATAAGTAAAATTGAGCTTAAATAAGCTCTACCCTCTTTACAAAACCTTACTGTCTTTAGCAAAATAAAGCTCAGATCACTGTAGTGGTGGTGGTGGTGTTGGAAACTGCTCCTAAAAGTGGGTAGTGAACTGCTCAAAGTGTGCGGTGAAATGCTCAAAACTCTTGCATTTTGTCGATTTACGCAGCTTGTGTGTCTAATCTACCATTCACTTGGTTCATGAAGGCAACCATTTGTGGAGAAGGCTTCGCCTTAACTGCAGGCGCCTCTAGATCTTCATCTCGATTTCAGCCAACTGTGATCAATTGCAAGTATTCATCTTTATTCGTCTAATGTCAGCGTGACTTATCCCACAACACCCTCAATTTCTTTAGCATTGTCAAATCTATAAATTGGGGTTCACCAAGGAATCCCTCATATCCAAATGGTTTACTACTTTTTCCATGATTGTGCCGAGCCATCCTAAGGAAATCATCTTGATTACATTAGGGTTCCGCTGTAAGTCCTCGATCTTATGCTATAGATGAAATACTCCATTTAGTTTGATGCCTTCAACTATACACCTTAATATAAGGCACTCACTTGCATTGACTGCACCTAAGCCAGTAAGACAATTGTAGAAATTGATCGATAAGAATCGATGGAGAACCCATAATGCATGGCTACTTAATGTACGAGCCTTAGTCTGGCTAGAGTTGTATAGAACTGGGTTAACAAGATCTCGAATTACTTCCCAGTTCTGACTTGGAGTAAAATTTGGAAAATCTTTTATACCATCCTCCGAGAATCCCAAGTGTTGTAAAAATTCAAGAAAAGATATGGTGTAGGTTTTCTAACCAAGTTTGAAATGCATAGTGCCACAGTTATGCTCGTCTTCAAAGTGACAACTAAAATAATAGAGAAAATCCCTTACAAGTGTAGGATATACTTCCAGCATTTTTTTGATAAGAGCACCCCAACCAATATTATGAACCAATGTCTCAATTTCAGTCCAAAGATCACCAGCTATAATGTCAAGAAAGAGACTATTCAAGTAGAATGGATTCACATAAGTGGCCATCCCAAAGTACTCATATAATTTGACATGACCCTTATCCACGTAAGGTGGGATATGTAAGCCTAAGGAACTAGAAGCACCATCATGTCTTGTTTATTTTAGAGCCACTGCACAAGTTAAAAAAAAAAAGTAAGTGCCTAAAATCAAAGTTCCACACATTATCCCAAGATAAACTAGTACAATTTAACACATGCTCAATAATATTAATGACATTGTTTCAAGTGGCTCAAAGGTGCATATCAAGTATAGAATAAAACAACAACATATGAGATTGATCAAAGATGGTTGAGATTAAGAAAATTGAAGCAAAATAAATGAACATAGTCATTGAGGCATTTTATCGAATAAGTGGTGTGCACAAATTAATTAAGCCACTATGACAATAATCTCAACCTATATCAATTTAAAATTTGAAATCAAAGTTGAAAATCAATCAACAAGTAAGCAAAATGAAATTTGAAATGAAGATTACATCAAATGAGCTCAAACCAAAGTATGTGATAATCTAAGTTTAATGATTGCTAAACCCACAAAATGTAATCCAAATAATCTAAACATAAAAACTGGAAGAATTAAACCAAATATAGAGTAATTACTTGTTGAATGCAAAAAAAAATGATGAAGAACCAAAACGATATGTGAATGCCTCAGGGGAGGGAAAATGGAACTCGGGAGAGGAAGTGTTAAAATTAGGCAAAAATAAAGTGAGGGAGGGTTATGGCTCGGTGGAGGGACTTTATAGGGGTTGGTCCCTCGATGGAGTGAAAATTTCTTCTACTGAGGAGAGAGTCTTGGGTTAGGCAAGTGAAAGGTCCCTCGATGGAGGGAAAATCCCCTCCATTGAAGAGACACCTTCTAGACTAAAGGGAGAAAAGCAAGGAAAATAAAAAGAAAACACATAAGAGCTACCTCGATAGAGGGAATTTTCCTTTTATCGAGGAGATTTCATTTGGGAATAAGGAACAGGGTCCCTTGGTGGAGGGTAATATCTCTCTACTAAGGAGACCTCTTAGGAACTCCAAGAGACAAACATCAAAAATCCAATTTCTCCCTGTCTTAAGCTTAAAACCCAATTCTCAAATGAACCCAATTAGTTTTTCTTCCTTATTCCCACTCTAAATTACTTCTAAATTATCAATTTAAACCACTCATAATTCCCAAACAATTAAGCATACCAAAATTCTAAGTACTGATAATTTTAAATCAATTAACCAAAACTTAATTCAAAGTATTAGTAAACCAACTAAAGAACATATATACCTTGTAAATTGCACTCCACAAACACACCACACCGTGAATAACAATAACTCGCCTTTAATTCATGAATCACAAAACATACTTAAATACTAAAAACACAACTGAATAAAGAAAAACACACTAAAGAAATTATAAACAAAAAGACACAAGGTTAGAAATATAGTTTTGAATTTATCAAGTCTTCAACTAGACTTTGAGAACCGCCTTACTTGTCATAGAAAACCAAGGTTGCTTCAGCAACTTCCAAATAAGCAATATGATAAGGTTTCAATTGGTGCCCATTAACTATGTATTTGCAACCATCATTCGAATTTTAGGTGGTGACCACTCCAAATTCATTTCTCGAAACCACTTAATATGGCCCAAGCCATCTAGACTTTAACTTACCTGGGAATATCCTCAATCGACTGTTATAGAGCAAAACCAACATCCAGGGAGCAAATTCTTTTGGATGTAACTTCTTGTCATGTAAATGCTTCATTTTCTGCTTGTATAAGGCAACGTTATTATAAGACTATTGTCGAAACTCTTCGAATTCATTGAGCTGCAAACATTTATTTGCACTTGCACTTCTCAAATCAAAGTTAAGAAATTTTGTAACCCAATATGCCTTATGCTCTAACTTAACAAGCAAATGACATGCTTTCCCAAAAACTAACCTAAGCGGAGACATACCTATAGGGGTCTTAAATGTAGTTCTGTAGGCCCAAAGAGCCTCATCTAACCTTTGAGACCAATCTTTTCTAGCATTATTCATTGTTTTCTCTAAGATTGATTTTAACTCCCTATTTGACACTTCTACTTGCCCATTCGCTTGGGGATGATATGGGGTTGTGATCTTATGTCTAACACCAAATTTCCTAAGTAATGCTTTAAATTGATGGTTGACAAATTATTTTCCCCCATCACTAATAATAGCCTTTGGTGCCCTGAACCTAGTAAAAATATTCCTCCTAAGAAACTCAAGCATTACTCGAGCATTGCAGGTCTTAGTAGCCACTGCTTCTACCCACTTACTTATATAATCTATAACAACTAGGATGTACTATAACCCAAATAAGTTCAAAAATGGCCCCATAAAGTCAATTCCCCACGCATCAAAAATTTTAATTTTTAAAACATTATTCATGGGCATCTCATCACATTTTGATATATTTCCTACCAGTTGACACCTATCACATGAATTTACAAATGACTTAATATCAGCAAAAAGAAAAGGCCAAAAGAAGCCTGACTGTAGAATTTTTGCAACCTTGCAATATGGTCCATGGTGACCTCCAACATCTCCTTTATCACACAATCTCATTATGTCCGCTTGCTCCTCCTTCATAATACATCTCTAGAGCACTTGATTGGGATAAAGCTTGAATAAGTAAAGTTCATCCCACATGTAATGCCTTGCATCCACCTTTAATTTCTTCTTTTATTGCCAAGTGAACTCCTTTGGAAGATAACCTCTTACAAGAAAATCAACAATATCAGCAAGCCAAGGGGTCGAAATTTCACAAAAATAAACACAAACACATTTATTAGTAAATAAGTTAGAAAATTTTCCCTTTTCAACATGAACATGATCAAATCTAGATAGATGATCAGCTATAAAATTTTTTGCTCCCTTTTTATCTTTGATCTCCACATCAAATTCTTGTAATAGCAAAACCCATCTAATGGGTCTTGATTTGGAGTCCTTCTTAACAAAGAGGTGCTTAAGAGCTACATAATCCAACCACATTATGACCTTGTTACCTAGGAGATATGGCCTAAATTTTTCAAATGAGAACATTATTGCCAACAACTCCTTCTCTGTAGTGGTGTAATTCCCTTGTGCACCAATGAGTGTGTGACTTGCAAAGTAGATGGTATGAAAAATTATCTCCTTCCTTTGGCCTAAAATCGCTCCCACTATATAGTCACTAGCAACACACATAATTTCAAACGATAAATTCTAATCTGGTGGTGTTATGACTAGTGCTGTGATTAATTTTTGCTTCAATAAGTTAAAAGCCTGCAAACACTCATTATTAAAGTTAAATGCAGCATCTTTAAGCAGTAAATTGGAAAGTGGCTTAACAGTCTTAGAAAAATCCTCAATGAACTAGCGATAAAAATCAGTATAACCCAGAAAACTTCTAATACCTTTAACACTTATAGGGGGAGGTAATTTATCAATAACATTTACTTTTGCCCCATCTACTTTGATTCCTCTCTCAGATATTTTATGCCCTAGAACTATACCTTCCCTCACAATAAAATGACATTTTTCCTAATTGAGGATAAAGTTAGTTTCTTCATACCTTTTCAAAATAAAACCAAGGTTAGATAAATAATTCTCAAAATCATAACCATATAAAGTAAAATCATCCATGAAAACTTTCACGAATTTTTCAATAAAATCATGAAAAATGCCCATCATACACCTTTGAAAAGTGGCAGGGGCATTACAAAGACCAAAAGGCATTCTCCTATATGCAAATGTGCCATAGAGGCATGTAAATATGGCCTTTTCTTGATCTTTCTGGGCTATAGGAATTTGCATATACCTCAAATAACCATCTAAAAAAATAATAAAATCTATTTCCTGCCAACCTTTCTAACATTTAGTCAATGAATGGTAAAGAAAAATGATCATTCCTAGTGGTATTATTTAACCTCCTATAGTCTATACACACTCTATCCCGTTACTCTGCGTATAGGGATGAGATCGTTTGTCTCATTTGTTACTACAGTCATACCCCTTTCTTAGGCACATATTGAATAGGACTAATCCAACTACTATCAGAAATAGGATAGATAATATATGCATCAAGCAATTTAAGCACTTCTTTTTTCACCACTTCTTGCATTGTTGGGTTGAGTCGCCTTTGGGGTTGTACCACTAGCTTGAAATTACTCTCTATTGGAATTCAATGCATGTAAAAGCCAGATCTGATTCCTTTTAAGTTGGATGTCTCCCAACCAATTGCTTTTTTATGCTTTTTCAATACTTTTTTGAGCATTTCCTCCTCCAAACATGTCAAAAGTGAAGAAATAATTGCCGATTTTGCATTGTCCTCTAAAAACATGTATTTCAAATATGAAGGAAAGGTTTTAAGTTTAGAAATATTTTCCCCTTTAAGAGGGGATGGTTCTTCCTTCTTTATATCTTCCTCATCATTCTCTTTCTCTAGCTCTTTTATCAACTTTTCCTTTTTCTTTCCTCCTCGCTCCTTACTCTTTGGATGCATTAAACACCCTTGAAGCTTATTCTTCAATAGAATTTCTTTTTGTTTCTCATCTACACATTCGTGAACATAATATATAAAACAAAGGGATTCTTTAAAATCATAAGAAGGATGCTGCATCACTTTGTTGACATTAAACACCATTTTTTCCTCATTGAACCTCGAGGTTACTGTTTGCCCATACACATTGAATAAAGCCTTCGTTGTGTTCAAAAATGGCCTTCCTACTATTAAGGGTACTTTCCTATCCTCTTCCATATCCATCACCATAAAATCAATCGAAAAGATAAAATTTCCAGCTTTCACCAATAAATACTTAATGATGCCCTTCGGCTTCTTCATAGACCTATCCGCTAATTGTAATATCATTTGGGTCTCTTGATGTCTCCTAGATTTAATTTTCTATAAATAGAATAAAACATTAAATTTATACTTACACCAAAATCACATAAAGCATGTCCAACAAATTTCCATCCTAATTCACAAGGAAAAGTAAAACTCTCTGGATCTTTTAATTTTTAGGAATTTTTTTCATTAAAATAGCACTAAAATTTTCAGATAATTGCACTGTACCTACCCCTTTATCTTTTTCCTATTAGAATATAGCACTTTCATAAATTTAGCATATTTAGACATGTGTAATAAAGCTTTAGCAAATGATAAATTTACATCCAACTTCTTAAACATATCTAGAAATTGAGCTAATTGTTCATTATGTTTTTCCTTTTTAGCTAAAGACAGATAAGGCAATTTAGACTTATCAACATTAGAAACAAACTTTGTCTTACCTTGACCTTTTTAAAAAATAATAGACACGTTATTATTAACATTAGGTTAAGAAATACTCACCTATGTTGTCAATTCCACCAGTTGTGAAGAATTCTTACCTTTTTTAGTCTCTTTTACCTATTTCCCACTTCTCAAGGTGATTGCTTTTGCTTCCTCCTTTAGGTTGCGGTCCACATTAGATGGAAATGTACCATAAGTCCTATTAGAAAGAGAATTTACAAGTTGCCTAACTTAAGTCTCTAAATTTCTAATGAAGGCATCCTGATTTCTCATCCAAACATCTTAAGATTTTCATCTAACATCTTGACTGGCCATGAATGTAGATTATGTGGTCATAAAATTAGCGAATATCTATTCTAATTTTGGTTTCCTATCATAATTGGGTTGAGGCTTTGGTTGGAATCTTGGTGGTTGGTAGGGTGGAGCTTGGTAGGTGAATAGGTAGTGTGTTGGGACTTGTACTTGATATGGTTGTTGAGTGTTAACATGAGGGACTGTGTTATGGTTAAAAGGCACCTTAGGCTGGGAATTTAAGGTTGAAGCATGATTCCCTTCTTTCTAGGAAAAGTTGAGGTGATTTCTCCACCCAGGATTACAAGTGTTACTATAGGAATTCATCGTATTCACATCCTCCATCACTGTACTTGTGACCTCTCCAATCTTGTTTTCAGGTGTCATTTGTGTTCCCCTATAGGTATCACATCCTTGAGACAAAACTGACACATTTTGTATCTGTAAGACACTTAACTCCTTCTTTAGTAACTCCATTTGTGCTCTAAGCATTTCAACTTCATCCACACTATGCACTCCTTGATTCTTTCATGTGGTCTTTATGTTTGCCCATGAGCTTTATTTGTGGCCATCTTATCAAGTAATAGGAAAGCTTCTTTCGGTATCTTATTCATGATACTTCCACTTGAAGCTGCATTTAGGAGAGACCCATTTGCTTGATTCACACCTGTATAAAAAGTAGACATTAGTTGATGTATGCATAGTAATTTTATGGTGTGAGCAACCTTTTAAAAGTCTCATAAATCTCTCCTAAGCCTTATAAAATGGTTCCTCATAAAGCTACTGAAAATTATAAATATAATTTCTAATGATGGCTATTTTAGTTGGTGGGAAGAATTAGACTAGGAACTTCTCTTGCATTTGCTTCCATGATCTTATTGATTGGCTTGGTAGCATTTGCATCCAATCCCTTGCCTTACCAATAAGAATAAAAAGAAATAATTTCAGTCTAATAGCATCCATATATACATTTGGAATTGGCATTGTATCACTTATTTCTAGTCTAAATATTGAGCTGGATCTTTGATCTCCGATCTTGAAAATTGGTTCTTTTGGACCATGGTGATGGTAGCAAGTTTTAGCTGTAAATGCTGATTTTGAGGTAGCATAATCATCATGTGCTCCTTATTATGGTTTTTGGTCTTATCCCATTCACTTGGGCCTAATTTTGGATAACTTACCCTCTGAGTAAAGGTGGATCTTCGAGGGGAGGGTCATCATGTGGTGGATCCTGTGGATTTATGTTAACTTATTATAGTCTCCTGATCATACAAAATGTCCTTTTAGGTCAATAGGTAAACTTGGGGTGTCTCTTACCATAAACTACTAACACCTATAATGAACAAAAGATAAAATGAATAAAAGAATTAAGAATAGAAAGAAAAGAAGAGCAACATACAAAATTCACTTTAAAATCTAAAATAAATGCCAATCTCTAGCAACGGTGCCAAAAAACTTGACCGTTGTCTAGCAAGTGTACTAGATCAGCTAGTAATATAGGGAAGTAAGATTAAGACCCTAAAATATTGTACCCAAGAGATTAAATAGAAATTTTGTATTTCAAATTTTATAGTTAATGATGTGTGAAAGAATTCCCAAGTTTTAGAGTGATGATTAATTGACTAAGTTAAAAAAAAATACTAAGCAATAATGAACATAAAAAAACAAATTGTAGAACTAAAAATAGAACAAGATTGTAAAAGGTGATAAAATTCAATAATAAAAATACTTTTGCTAAAGGAACTATCCACCTCAACTTCTATTGCAATTACTTAATTAAAAATAACACAAGTGATTATGGAAAACTAGTGTAAATTCATATATCTTATTTAGAATATCATTCTAAGTACTAAATCCTATGATTAGGAACAATATAATACTTATCATAAAGATCCGATTTATAAATTCCTAAACTTTTATTAGACCCTCTTTCAAGAGACCCAACTCCAGCCTATTCTTAATTCAAATTTCTTAGTCTTAATTATACTCTTTACCAATACATAATTACCCTAATTTTCATAATATAATCATGCATTGACTTAAGTAAATGTAACAAAAAATATGTAAATCATAAGTTATAGATGAATTTGACCACTAACCATTTATTCAATACATTAATCATCAACTCAACACAACTAAAATAAGAATCAGCTAAAGAACTAAGAAATAACACACTTGAATTAAAAATTAAGCACAAAACAAAATTCATTACAATAAAAGTATGAGTGTTCAAGTTTTCCTCAGCAAAAGTAAAGAAAACTACTCACTATTCATATTAAGAACAACTAAAAGATTAAAAGAAAAGATTACAATACACATAAGGTTGTTAGCTTCCCTTAAAGTTTTCTTAAAACATCCAAATAGCAACCTCCAAACCCTAGATTCTTGTACTCTTCCAACTAGGTAAAAAAACTCCCAAAAACCAGCTCCCTTTTTTTAAAATTTGTACCCCACTAAAATATTGGTGTTTTTGTCTACTAAAAATACCTCAAAAGAAAGTAAACTTGATGTAAATAAACTTCCTATTATAGAAGAAAATAAAGCTTAATTGTGGTTGAAACACCTTTCCTCGGTAGAAGGAAAAAGCCCTCTACAATGAAAATTAATTTTTTCCTATGTCCCTTGGGTTGCCTTAGTAGAGGCAGAAGTCCCTCCATTGTGAAGAATGCCTCTGTAACTCCTTTTGTCAATCTTCCCTTGGTAGAGGGAGATTTCCCTCCACTAAAGTGGCTATTTTGACTTGACTCTTCAAATTCACCTCTATAGATGATAAATTATCCTCTACAAAGGAGAATGGTTCCAGACTAAGTGATTTTAACTCTTTTAAAAAATTCTTTAAGTAAAAAAATTCCTCTTTTTGTAATGAAATTTTCTTCTTTCTTTAATTAAGTACTTAAAAATACCAAAAATTACAATTTAGTCCACCAAAAATATAAATTAAGAAATTAAACAAATTAACACTAAAATAACATATTAAACACTCTAAAACATACTAATAAAATAGTTATAATTCACAATTATCAGTTAGCTTAGCTATAAATCGACTGATATACTACAGTCTACCTAGAAACCCTCTAACTTCCTTTCCTTTCTATAACATGGGCATTTCTTTAGTAGCCTTCACTTTATCAAGACCCACCTTTATTCCTCTTTGGCTTACCATATGTCCTAGGAGCTTTCTTGAGGTCACTCCAAACACACACTTGTTTAGGTTCAAATAGAGGTTGTACTTATCAATCTTCTTGAAGAATTTTTCCAACGCTTTGAAATGACCTTTCTGAGTTGCCGATTTAATCATCATATTATCCATGTATACTTTCACTTCCTTGTGAATTCAAATGATATGAACTGATAAGCATACATGTCCCATTCAGTGATGAAGTTTGTTTTAATTTTATCCATAATTCTATTTAAGATGTAGTTTTACCGAGCATACCTATCCATAAAGCTATACATTATGCACATAGCCGCACTATCCATCAAGACATCTATGTAGGGAAATAAAAAATTGTCCTTAGGGTAGGCCTTATCTAGATCCCTATAATCAACA
Source organism: Excoecaria agallocha (assembly GCA_037975025.1). Lineage (NCBI taxonomy): Eukaryota > Viridiplantae > Streptophyta > Magnoliopsida > Malpighiales > Euphorbiaceae > Excoecaria > Excoecaria agallocha. Next base: position 541,602 of record JBBPFJ010000072.1, on the reverse strand, counting down.
CAGACCCTTACTCTCCCATCTTTCTTCGCCATGAGAATCACATTTCCTAACCATGTAAGGTATTAGACCTCCACCAGGAATTTAGCCTTTATCTGCTTCTTTACTTCTTCTTTAACCTTTTCTACCCATTATGGCCTAAGCCTCCTGAGTTTCTGCTTGACATGCTTATATCCAAGGTAAGTAGGAATAGAATGCTTGACTACTTTCCAATCAATTCCTAGCATATTCTCGTAGGTCCAGGCAAAGACTCTTTTTTTTTAAATATTTTCTTAAATTTTTCTCTCCCTTCAGGAGTAACATCAGATGCCATTACGATTTCTCTTGGATTTTCAAGAATTTTGAGATTAAATAGAGTAATATTTATTGAATTAATGTCAAATATGAATGCTTTATGATCATGATCATGTAAAATGAAATCATGTGAAACATCACACAAATAAGCAAAGTTATTCACATTATTATTATAAGGGAACCACATACATCATTGTTAAAACGTTTTGGTACAAAAAGTACATCTATAAAAGCATCCTCATCTATATCCAGTGAGTTTGACACCATAGATGAGCCTTCCCTACTCTCTATATATAGTGGAGACTCCTTATTTGTCCTTGCGATAGCTTTTACAAAATTCTCATTCAACTCAAGCACTGAAACTTCAAATAGAACTTTCTCTTTCCCTTTAATTTTGGAGTCCAATAATTCTGGAGTTATGATCTCCTTAGGAGCATTATCATCCCACTCAGATAACCTGATTATGATCTTTTCATCCCAAAATCCTCTAGCAAGCTTGATGGTTCTATTGACCCAGTCTAAAACATCATAAAATATATCAAAACAGAGGATAACCTTCCCTTTAACCAGAACAGGTTCAATTTTACCATAGTATTGAGATGTTATGGATGCAAGTACAAAGCTATACAGGATATAAAGGACCCCTTCTGACTTTGTTGATATCTTCTTTTTATCATCAGATTTGTTATAGCCCAGCCCTTTTTGATTTATCTACCTCATTGTTGTGATTGATTCAGAAGAACCCTGCAAATCTCTACCAAGCCCAGCTCTTAGCAATAAGTTCATTTTCTTTATCATGTTCACCACTTGAGGAGTTGACACTCACTCACCCTCATCATCAGCACTGATAGCAGCCACATGAAATCCATTAAATGGTTGGTTAGCTATACCCCAAGCAGAACCTTGATTTTCTCTAGCAGCCTTAATAGTAATCACTTTACCCTCATGTGGAATCTTAATCATTTGGTGAAGAGTAGATAGAACTCCTTCCAATTTATGGAACCAAGGTCTCCCCAATAAAATAGAAAAGTTGGTTGGTATCGGTAACATCGCAAATTTTACCTCTATATCAATTGGCCCTGTCTTGACCACAGCTTTGAAAGTACCTACAGCTTAGCTTCAGAAATTATCGTAAATTGTGACCACCAAATCAGACTTACTCAGCATGAACTTATTCAAGCCAAAGGTTGAAAGTGCTACAAGCAGAAATACATTGATGAAAGACCTATTGTCCACCATTACACATGTTGTGTGTTTACCGTTGACTTGCGCCTTTATGTACAAAGGGTGGTTATGGTCTCTACCTTCAATGCGCAAATCCCCATTTGTGTATACAATATTCTCTCCTCCATTTCCTCTAACCAGATCCAGGAACTCTAAAGGTGAAATGATAATAGCAACAGTAGATTCACACAAGGCTTTCACCACTTTCTATCTATAGGAACGTGACTGCCTAAGCAAATTCCAGATAGAAATTTGAGCAGAGATTTTCTTTAACTGTTTAAGAATATAATTCTTCGCTTGTTCCCTTTCTGTAGGTGATAGTAAAGAATGTTGTTGTCTTTCTACTTCCGGCACTACTCTTCCACTTCTAGTAATCAACTTTAACTTTTATTTCTCCTTTTTATTTTCAGATTCCCAAGGATCTATAAGGTCTTCTTTAGCATCCTTCTAGTTCTTATAGGTGACTCCTAATAATCAGTTACACAAACTATCGGATTCCCCTTTCCTTCTCTAAATGGTGTTCCTAGACTTGTTAAAACATTTACACCTTTTTCCATTTTATATGCCCCTGACTGTGCAGGACAGGTCATGGCTAGATACTTATTGCCATAAAAGTCTTGTAACACATACATTTGGGTAGCCTTGAGCCAATCATTGACACTAGTAGTGGCACTGCATTATAACTTTCCTTTTTCTTTTCTCTTTTCTTTAGGTCAGTGATCTATTTACAATTAATGAGATCTTGAATTTTGTCCCTTAAAGTTTGATGATGATCAATAAGATGCCTAGTATGCTGATGATAGGCACGATACTAATCAGCTCAATGATTGGGTTGACCTTAACTTTGAGTGGGCTTAGCTAGCAATGGCTATAATTTTCCTTTTCTTTAATCAACCGATCAAATACCTATGACAAAGACTTACCTAGGCTAGAATAGTGCCTTTGAGTTGCTTTGGTGGCAAATACCTCAGTTGTTTCCCAGTAGTGTCTGTACCACCAGCTTTACCAACCATACCTTTATATCCTCGTTAACCACAACTGAAACCCATACCAATAATGGAGCTTGCTTTCTTTGCCAAGTTTGATGCATGCCGAAGCCTGCCTTTCATTATTGGGTTCGCTCTCAAAAGCTCGCTTTTAGGGCTCGAGATCAAAGGAGGTTCTTTTTTAATCATAAACAAGCCATTTCACAATAAGAAGGATTAAACCCTAATTATTGCTGATGGCCAACCCATAAAGACATCTACTAGTGAGCTCAAAGAGGTAGGTGTCATGGAGTTGCCACCCAACAAAACATTGGAAATTGAATCTCGACCTTATTTTGATGCCCAAATAGAGACTAGTGTTCGGCACATTCCTTTTATTAGGCATCTTGGTTAGGTATTATTTTATAATTGAGTTTTAAATATTAATCTACTCCTCTCTCTCACATGATGAAAGAGATAGAAATTAAGTAAACATCTCATTCAACCAAAAAGCAGTAAATAGATACTTAAAATAAAATTCTACTTAAAAATTATTACATAAGAAAATCATCCAGCGAAGAAAATAAATTACATACATAAATCAAGGTATTCATTTGGGTTGGGAACATTGGTTCCCTCATTTATGTTTTACAAAAAAAGGATTTTATTATATTATGTGAACTTTGGGTAGAAAATTTGACATTGGTCCATGTTTTATGGAAAAATCCTGATTATTTTGCTAGAAAACATTTTAAATGTCTTTTAGTTTAATGTGCTCGAAAAATCCATTTTTTACTAGTTATTACAAATGTCAAAAAATTACACATCCAAAATTAAATAAAATACTATTGAAGAAAATAAATAAATAACAAACAACATAATAATCAAATCAAAATTTAAGTAAACCGAATAAAGATGGTGACCAGAGCGGGAGCATGACTTTCCATACAAATACCATATGTCTTCCACGGCCATAAATATATGAATTACTCAAAAAAATATCAAACAAGCAAATTAATTAGCATTGATGATAAAAATATTTATATAAGTTGTGCACACAAGTAGGCTAATTACAAGTACAACAGTATGTAAATAGTAACAAAAACATACCAAATATTGCATAAATACTGTATAAAATAAATATTAAAATAAAAGACACAGAAAACCCTAAAATGCTTGAAATTCACCCTAAAAATATCCCAAAGACAGCCAAAAGAAGCAAGCGATAGCTATCCATAGAGTGAGAGAAGGCTCGGAGGAAGGCAAAAGTGAGGGAAAATCATCCCTCACACCTTTTTCCCATTCGTCACCTCTAAGACAGAATATAATCTTGCAGAACGAATGAAAAATGTAGAAAATTGCCCAAACAAATATCTTAGTCCTAAATATGCAATAATTAAACATCAAATCATGCCAAAACACATTAAAACACTAAAACATGCATCATGTTGTATTAAAATTGAGGAAATATAACACTTATATATATATATATATATATATATATATATATATATATATATATATATATATATATATATATGTAAAGAAGAAAAGCTTCATAACAACAATAGAGGATCCCTATTGTCCATTATGCCTTTAATGCATTACACAAACCATAAATGAATTATACTTTGATAGAGTATGTATATCATTAAGTTTCAATAGTCAAAATGAATCATATCAATAGTCAAATAATTATGAAATAAAATAAATGAGTTATGGAGAGAGAAAATATAAACGAGCCTAGAATATTACACTTAGGAGATATTTTCACTCTATAATTTCTGTAGTCCAGATCTCTGCTCCCAATCATGTTTTTAATTCTTTAAAAGAAGTATGAAATTCATATTGTGTGTGTCAAGAAAATTACTAAGGCATAAACCTTTTAGAGAGAGAAAGAAATTAATTTTCTTCCATCTTTAATGGTTTTCTCCCTCCAAAGAGTAATGATTCCTCCCCCTTTTTTAAAATTCTATTTTTTTATATCTAAAGGAGAGTTTCAATTCAATTACAACTCAAAAAATTGCCAGATTAGGAGATAAAATCCCTAAAATCCGAACTTGATCTTTCTCAAAAATTTTTTCATTTTTGAAATTCCAGGAAAATGTGGGAAAATCTAGGTTTCAACCCAAGGACGGGCGTATGTGAGTGAGGGATGGCCATCCCTCATTACTAGACCTCAAATTTCCTAAAATGCCCCTGATTTACACTATTTTGGAGGTAAGGACCTACAGAAGGCCATCCCTAAGGTAACAGATGGTCATTTGTCACTATTATAAGTCCAAAAGTTGGTTTTTTTTCCTATCTTGTTAAAACACACTAAAATGTTTGAAAGTATTTTGAGAATCATGAAAATGTTTAAGAGAAAATGACAAATCCACGATCGAAACTTTGAGATCCAAACCTACTATTAGCAATACATTGTTTTCTCATCATCGGGTAACCCTGATCTAGGCTCCCTCGAGTCATGATATCTACAACTATCCCTAATTTTGGGGAGCTAGTGCACTAGTGCCAAAGTAAGCCAAAATTTAGAGTAAAAGGAAAAAGACGTGTACCTAAGGCAACGAATCTCTTGTTTGATTACAACACGTACTTTTTGAGGAAGTGAGTCTCTTGATCGGGTAAAATCATCCATTTATTAATGTGTTAACCCTAAATTTGGATATTTAACACCATCTTGTCGATGTGTTAATCCTGTGTTGATTGTCCAATTAGCGCTTGGGGCATGCAGAATTGGGATAAATTAATTAACTCTGATTAGCATCTGGGGCATATAGAATTAGGTTATTTGAATGCTCCTAATTAGTGCCTAGGGCATGCCGAATCAAGACAGCCTGAGATTAACTCTATTAAAGACAGCGAGTCTCTACTTGTCTAATTAGCGCCTGGAGCATGCAGAATTGTGACAAGAATAAAGGTCTTCCTTAATTAGCACCTAAGGTATATAGAATCAGGTTGAATTGGTTGCATTTAATTACTACTTGAATTTTAGAGTTGTCCTGTTGGCTGTTTTTTCTGTCTGAGCTAATGCTTCATTGAGGATGTTCTTGGCAGATATGTATCCCTCCACTAGGGAATCACTTGGAATGTCTAGAATTAAACCCATCAGGGATGTTTTTGTGAGATACCACTGGGGTGGTGAAACCCATTATGGTTGTCCCTTGCTCAACAATTCTTTACTCTTAATATTAGCCTTATTTCCATATTAAAGTTTCTATCGCTCTGAGAGATTGTTGTTGATGAAGTAAATATTTGCCCCCTTGGTGGGGTTCTGAGTACTTGATGTAAAAGACATTAGATATTAATATACTGCTTATTAAATTTGGCCTCTTTTTTATTATTGTTGTTATTATCATTATTGCTGTTATTTTTATCATTATTGTTTATTACCTTTATTTTATGATGACATAGTTATTTATAAGTTATCATTAATTACATGACATTCACACTCATTCATCTTCTAAGCAAAGGAAAGCATAAATAAGATAAGACATATAAAGACAAAATAAGTTATATACAATTCTGTTTTATATACATAAAAAATTTTGATAAAGTAAAACTCCCTGAATATCGTAAAATAATCAATCACTGTAAAGGTCATGGCCCTAATGCTCAACGGTACGCTGGTCCTGATTGCGGTCTGAATGTTGCCAGCTATAAGGTTGGGCTGAAGCCACGCCTGAGGCATTGGAGTGGCTGCTCACCTGCCTGCTCAAACACAAACCTGAAACCTAACAACACTGAGGTCAATGGCTGCAGTATTTGAGATATCACATCTGCTAGCCTCTCTAATCCCTACCCCACCTGTAGGACTACCCAGGAGTGGCTCTCTAAATATCTCATCAAGTCCCCTCTCATGTACTTGATATGCCTCCTCAACTGCTCATCAATCTCAGTCACTATCTGTTTGGCCCTAGGAGCCTCTACCTTAATACAAGTACCCTGATCTCTGAGCTGGGTGAGGGAGTCATCTACCACCTATAAGGACTCATTAAACATGTGCCCTGTAGCCTGTATGTCTATCTTAAGGCCTTATACCTTAGTGTGTAATATGTGTATAGCCATTGGTAATGCTTGCAAAGATTATATCACTGTAAGCATAGTCCTCTATGTCATCTGAAATAGGATCCGAAGGTGCCTGGGCAGGAGGTGATGGAACTTGTAGAGGAGTTGCCATCGAGGTAGATGCCTTGGATGTCTATAAGGTAGAGGGGTGGTAGAGGATGAAGCTCTAGGGTGTCCATATGGAGGAAACCTCACAGCTGGGGATCTTTGGTGTCTAAATGGAGATCTAGGGTGAGCTAGTGTTTGGAGTGAGCCACCTAGGAGGTTGTGTAGGTCATTCTATATATTAAAAGCATAATTGAAATCCGACTCTGCCCCCTAAGAACCCTCTGCCTCTTAAGGCTCATTTGCTCATGCATCTTACTGAGGTGGCTACTCTTGATGCTCTGTTGGTACCCCCTTAGCTACCTGACCTTAAACATCCTGCTCTGCCTCCTGATCTGGTATAATAGGGTTAAGACTAAATGTATCTTAGGTCTCAAGCACTATAAGCAACCTATACTAACCCTCATGTCCTTCTATGGGCTCTACCATGCTCATAGTGATGGTTGCCTACAAGTCTATACACATACTCTCCTGAACGGGCTCCCTAAAGCAACCCTCCTCTAATCCAAGCAATATCAGTAGCCTCATAATAACTTCGCCTACACATACCTGTGTCCCTAGTGTGGTGCTAACTCTGGTTAAGGTCAAGATAATCTCATGATAGATGTCTATATGTTGCCCAACCTGCATCCCCCATAGACTGGTAATGTCTATGTAGTTGACATTACCTAGACTCTTAGTACATCCGAGGTAAAAAGCAGAGAAAACCCTCTGTAGGTATCTAAAAATTTGAAGAGCTACCATTTTCCTCTTTGCCTTGTCTCAATCATATATCGCTAATGTAACAGCCCTTTATCTATCACTATCCATCAATCTAGGAGGTGTGACTGTGGCAGGCTAATGGGAAGCCCCATAGCCTTTACAAATCTGCATCTGGTAATGTTGAATGGCCTTCACAAAGCTTTAAACTGGATTGTTCCATCTCAAGTGTCGGACCACTGGTATCCCCCATACCATAAGGTGGCCAACACCTTCTAAGTCACATCTGTATATATCCTGAAAATTAAAGCGAAGAAGTCAGTCCAACCGGCATTGGCTAACAACCTTTCAGCCTCCTATAGTAAATTAAAATCCTCTAGGAACTACTTGGACATGTACTAACTAGCTTTAAATTGAATATGATCTAAGGCTATGTATCTAACAACCTGCTCATCTGTCATATATATCGGCACCAGTTATGAAGGCTGACGATGCACTGTCTTATAAGGCATCCAGCAAAATATGACATGCCAGGTCGTGTTCGACTTATGCCATAGACAAAATAAGAATTTGATTATCTTGTTCAAGTAGAGTTTAGTATACACGTAATCCTAACAATCATACATGAAAAATAAGGCAAAATACATTAATTGATTGTATGTTTTTCTAGAAATAAATTTTGGCAGCATTCCAACTAGGAATAAGGTTGCCCCTGCACAAAAAGAAACATTTAAATAACACACAAGCTGTCATAGCTACTAACAGCATATTTCACATTATTCGAGGGATTTTGATAAAATTTCAATAGCATTCCAACTAGGCAAATGACTGGCCTCTACTCAAAAAGACACATTTAAAGTAAAGGTAATACAACACAGGCCCTCAGGGTAGTCAAATAACACATATATTAATATTTTATGCTTAACAAAGGTAAGGAAAAAATTCAGCAGCATTTCGATTAAGAATGTCACTATCTTCCTGTACAGACATCACATTTAAAAGCACACAATAAACATGGACCATCAAGGTTGCCAAACAACACAAATTCTTGATATTCATACTTGGTGTAATAGCAAAAAAAAAAAAGCAATGTCTCTAAAAATCTAAAGCTTATGTACATTACTGCCTATAAATAACAAGTTATAGATTTCACATGCTCATACATAAGGTAGAATGTAATAAGGTTATATAAATTATGTTACTTACACTAAAAGACATTATTTATTTATAAACTAAAAATCAATTGTAACAACAAAAATACATTGAATACCAATACAGCAGTAAGTGCGCACAACTATCATGCCTAGAACTAAAGTTTACTAGCTTGGATTTTATTTTAACTCAAAAAGAAAGTAAGAAAATACCAAATTATTAAATTATACTTACTTGGGAAGAGTATAAAGAAAAAATCAAGAAAAAGCAAAAAATTTAGGCTTATTGATGTGTGCTTTGCTTCCAAGAGTCCATAGGCGCAAACATATCAACAATCGGACATCGGACGAAGGAGAAAGGCTTGAAAAACCATTAAGAGGAAATGTTCGCTGGAAAAATAGAGTTTGAATGGAAAAATGAAAGGAATGGCCCTTATATAGCCGGAATCTAGTGAGGGATGGGCAGCCCGTCTTTTTCTTAGTGACAGTATGTTCTGTCCCTTAAGTTATAAAGACCATTTTGCCCTTTGTTTTTATGTTTCTCATATTTTCACATTTTGACTCCGTTTTCTTTGATTTTTAAATTAGTTTTCTCAATTTTTGCTCTCTATCTATCTAAAATTAGTTTACAATACTATTAACAATCTTTTTATGGGTTTCAATATTGCCTATTGTCTGAGACTATGCGATAAGGCAAACCATATCTATATATCAGGTTTTTCTCAATAAACTTGGCCATATCTCGTGCATTTACCTTTTTAAACGATTCCGCTCCTACCCATTCAGTGAAGTAATCGATGGCTACTATGATGAATCTATGTCCATTTGAGGTAGGCGGATGGATCATTCCCATGATGTCTATTCTCCATACAGCAAATGACCATGGTGATGTGAGGTTGCATAGTTCAGAAATCGGCAAATGTCTTGTAAACCATGCGTCATCATCTTCTTTGCTAAGGCTAACCTGTTCATATGAGCTCCACATACTCTTGCATGTACTTCTTCCATTACCTTTTTTGCTTCCTTTTCATCCAAGCGTCTCAATTGAATTCCATCGGGTTTTCTTTTATAAAGCACTCCTCCTATAGTGATGAATTGAGTTGATAGCTTACGAATCATTCTTTGGTCTTTTTCAGTGGCTTCCTTAGGGAACACTAACTTTTCTAGGTAATTTTGAATATCATAGTACCAAGGCTTTTCGTCGTCTACCTCTATATCCATGACCTATTCCTTTTCAAAGCATAACCTATCAAAGCTAGAAACTAACACAAGTTTCATAATCACTCCCTTTGAATTTCCCATATAGACACCAGAGTAGCTAAGGTAGCTGCCAACCAATTTTCCTCCTTAGGCACATATTTGAAAGTACAAACCTTAAACTAACTACTCAAAATCTTTAGATACCTAAGATAAAGCAGCAAACATTCCTCTTTCACTGACCATTCACCCCTCGCTTGATAAACCACTAGAGATGAATCTCCAAACACTTCTGCAGGCTTTACCCCTACAGCCAATAGAGCCTCTATCTTGAAAATGCAAGCTTCACACTCTGCTTCATTATTCGTGGCCTTGTATCTCAGCTTTTTAGCCATTAGCATCCTTTCTCCCTTTGGGGTGGCCAAGATCATTCCTACTCCTGCTCCTTTATTGTTAACAGCTCCATCGAAATACATCCGCCACCCTTGCACTGTTATGGCTGTTAAGTTTTCATCAAGGAATTCATAGGTCATCTCTTCACCTTTTAGAGACTGATCAGCTAGGAACTCCGCCACTACTTTTCCCTTAATAGTTTTCCTAGTGATGCACTCTATGTTAAATTCCTGCAAGAGGATTAACCATCTTCCCATCTTTCCTAACAGTAATAGGGCTTCTTGTAGGCATCTAAGGGGATTCTGTTTAGCCACAGTTAATATCTTATAAGAGTGGAAGTAGTGTCTCAACTTCTTAGATGCCTATATGACTACCAAACAAATATTTTCAACTTCTACATATTTTACCTCAAAAGAGAGGAATTTCTTGTTGAGATAGTATACTACATACTCAATCTCAAAATTATCCCCTTGTGCCATTATAGCCCCTACTGATCTCTGTGCTATTGCTAAATACAAAATGAAAGGTTTTCTCGCCTGAGGTGGTCTTAACACTGGTGGATGTAACAAGTAATCCCTAATGGTATCAAATGCTTTCTGACAATCCTCATTCCAAACCATGGGATTATCTTTCTTGAGTAGCTTAAAGATCAGTTCACAAATTGAAATTAACTTGGCGATGAACTTGTTTATGTACTGAATTTTTTTCAACAATCCCCTGACTTTTTTTTCTAAGGTACTAACATCTCCCTGATGGCCTTTACCTTGTCAGGATCTACCACTAACCCTCTTTAGTTCACGACATAACCTAAAAGCTTACCTAAAGTAACCCAAAATATGCACTTCTTTGGATTAAAATGGAGATTATACTTGCCAATCTTCTAAAAGAACCTCTCTAATGCTTCGAAGTGACCTTCTTTAGTTATTAACTTGATCATCATGTCATCTACATACACCTCCACTTCCTTGTAAATCAAATCATCTAAGATCATAGTGACCATTCTTTGATAGGTAGCTCTTGCATTTTTAAGTCCAAAAGGCATGACTCGATAAACATATGTCTCTTATTCTGTTATGAACGCTGTTTTGATCCTATCCAGTATTTTTTTTTTAAAATATGATTGTACCTTGCATATCCATCAATAAAACTATACATGGCACAGGTGGTAGCACTGACAACCAGAACATTTATGTGAGGTAAAGGAAAGTCATCCCTGGGATAGGCTTTATTCAGGTCTCTATAATCCACACAGACTCTTACCCTTCCATCTTTCTTTGCTATAGGGACTACATTTGCTAGCCATGTGAGGTATTAAACTTCCACTAAGAACTTAGCCTCTATTTGCTTTTTGACTTCTTCCTTAACTTGCTTAGCCCATTCTGGCCTAAGTCTTCTAAGCTTCTATTTAACTGGTTTATACCCTGGGTATGTTGGAATGGCATATTAAATGACTTCTCAATCCATCCCTGGCATGTCTTTATAGGTCCAGGCAAAGGTTTTTTCATAATTTTTCAATATTCTTTCAAATTTTTTGCTCTCCTTGGGAGTTATATCCGATGCTAGTAAAATTTCTTTGGGTTTTCTTTAGTTTCGAGATTGAATGAACATGTCTTTATTGAGTTAATGTCAAATATAAATACTTTATAATCATGATCATGCATATTGAAATCAGAAAAAACATCACATAAATAAGGAAAATCATTCATCTCATTAATGTAATCAAAAGAGCAAACATTGTTCTCTTCAAAGAATTTAGGAACATAAAAAACATCAATAAAAGTATCTTTTTGAATCTTGTCAGCATCAAGTGTCTCTCCAGTCTCAGGTTCAGCTTTGGGTGGCTTCTCAGTCCACATCTTTTTTTTGCCTTTCAGCTTAGTAGCTAGCAGCTTCTCTGTCATAACTTCTTCTAATGCTTCTTTATCACAAGTTGAATGGTGCAAAAGAATTTTCTCATCCAAGAAACCTTCAACTAGCTTGATGATTCCTTATTCCCAATCAAAAACATCATTAAACTGCTCAAATCCTGGCATTAGCTCACCTCCTATCATCTAAGGTTCATTCTCACCACAATAAAGGCACAAACCTAAACTTGGTATAAAACTTTGAGAAATGTGAGGGATTCATTCCACTACCTTCTTTTCCTTCCCTTTCTTACTGGTACTTGTGAAGCCTAACCCTTTCTTATCCTTCTAATCCTTAGTAGTTACAACAGTCTAAAGTCCTTGATAATTCTTGCCTAAACTAGCTTTGGGCAGGAAATTCATCCTTTTGAGCATATTGATTACCTAAGGATTGTCAGGAAAGTCATCTTTATTTTCTCCATCCTCAATGACTGCCATATGAAACCCAATAAATGGGTGTTTGGCTATTTTGAGCACAGACACCTGGTTCTCTTTTACTGCTTTGATAGTGACTACTCGACCATTATAGGGATTCTTAATCATCTGGTGCAATGTGGAGGGTACCCCCCTAACTTATGAAACCATGGTCTCCCAAGGAGTACAAAGAAATTTGCTAGGATGGGTAAAACTACAAACTCGACTTCAATCTTAATGGGTCCTGTCTTTACCACAACCTTAAAGGTCACAGCAGCTTGCCTTTTGGAGTTGTCATATGCAAAAATGGTCAAATTAGACTTTCTTAGCATATGCTCATTCAACCTGAAAGATGAAATTACCACCAAAGGGCAAACATTAATAGAGGACCTATCATCTATCATCACATAGGCTGTGTGCTTCCTATTAACTTGAGCTTTAATGTAAAGAGGATGATTATGATTTCTTCCTTTCGCGGGCAGGTCAGCATCAGAGTACACTACATTTTTCCTAGTTCTTCCCCTAACCAGATCCAGTAACTCAAATGGTGATACGGTGGTAGCAACAGTAGCTTTGCTCAAGGCCTCCACCAATTTCTATCTACACAAAAGAGATTGCCTCAACAAATCGTAAATACATATCTAAGCCTGTGTCTTCTACAACTGCTTGATTATCTGATCATCCTCAATTTCCTTCTCCATTGGCACTGTAGCAGGAGCTAACTACCTCTCAATCTTTGGGGCCACTCTTCCACTCCTTGTGACTACCTTTACTCCCTTTTCTTCCTCTTTTTCTTTTTCATCCTCACTGGTTGAACTCCAGATGTCAATGGGCACCAAAACTCCCTCATCTTAACTCTTCATAAGGGTATCCCAATAGTCAATCATAGAAATTGGTCGATTTACCTCAATTGGCTTTGTTACTTTCAAGGTGGAGCAAGTGATGACCAAGTACTCATTTGTGTACATATCCTTTATCATGTACCATTTAGGCAAGCTAGACCCGATCATATACATAGGCGAGGGCATGACATTGTATCCTCCCTTTTTCTTCTTATCCCTCTTTTTAGGGTCTAAAATTTTCTTACTATCTATCAAGTCTTGAATCTTATTCCTCAGAGTATGACAATAATTAGTTAAATGCCCCGTGTGCTAGTGGTATGCACAGTACCAATCCTCCCTATGATAGGCGAGCCCTTGACTCTTTACATGCCTTGATAGTAGCGGCTAAAGCTTTCCTTCTTTAACCAGCCTATTTAACACCTAAAACAACGATTTTCCTAAGTTGGAATAACGTCTTTGTTGGCTAGCTTCTGTAACGAATACCTTGTAGTCTTTACACCTTTATTTTGGCCACTACTATTCCCGACAGCCTTGTTACAACTAAAATTCCTCCTCGCATTTTGACCACTTTCCCTTCTGGCTAAATACTCACCTTTAACTTCTATAGCTATATCCTTTAAGGATTTCCATTCCTTCAGACCATCTCTTAAGTACAAACTTGCATTTCGGATAAACAACCTAATCTGATTAGCCATGTTCGATTTCCTCTTCATCTCCATTACTCTATTTCTCCACCTAGTGAGATATTCATAAAAAGAATGATCTTGCTTCTGTTGGAGTAACTCAAGGTCCTTCAAGGTGACTTCCATTCTTGTGCTGCAATTTTATTACTTAAGAATTTTCTCTATCAATAGGTCCCAATCCTCTTTAGTCTGTCTATCCAAACTATGATACCAATCTATCGCAGCCCCAGTCAAGCTCAGGCAAAATTATTCTATCTTTTGTTTCTTAGATAAGGAGGTTCCCTTTATAATCAACATGTACTACTTAATATGGTTTGAAAGGTCTGAGGTACCATAAAACATGGGTAGGTCTAGCATCTTAAACCTTTGGGACAATGTCTTATCTCCATCCAAATCCCTATCTTTGGGGTTCATCCCCCTACCAGTAGATAGTAGCCTAGACATAGCTTCTATCTTTTCCTCTATCTTCTTAAAGGTCGGATCCTCAGCACTAGAACCCCTTATTCTTATGTTCATCATTGGAGGGATATAGTCTTTTTCCTTTTCTTCTATAAAATCTTCCTCAGGATCATACCTCCTTTCCCTCCTAGGTAGATCTCGAAGCACAGTAGCATCAGCTGCGATAGCATTTTCGAGAAGAGTTGGATTCGCTTTCTCACGAATAAGTGCTACAGGGTGAGCTCTAGCATTAGGTGCTATAAAAGCCATCATTTCACCAATTATAGCTAACATCCTCTCCTCAAACTTCTACAAGCATCTATCCAACCTCCGGTCCAAGTCATCACTCACTATTGAAGGCCGAGTAGGAGTGACATTTTCCCTTTCCCTCAAAAATGAAAACCTTTGAGGTATCATTAGTAACTTTTCTAGTTTTATTTCCCCTTCTGATTTCATTCATTTCTTCATTTGCCATTTCTAAACTTGCTCCCTAGCTATTTTCTAATAACTAATTGAAACCTAAATCAGAACTGATCTCTGAACTCAAATCTAAACCTGAATTTGACCTCAGTAAATTGGATATAGACCTTCAAACTAAGTGCCCATTTGACCCTCTGGACCACCTAGGTGAGTCTGTGATGGCTGTAAGAATCAGATGTTAAAGGTGATGCATGTATAAGATATATACATGATGCATAAATGCAATGCATGGTTTCATTAGAGATTAATCACAAACACATGCAAGTATATACAAAGCTTTCCAACCTTATTACTCCTATATAAGAGGTCATACAGTCTCTTTCTAAGGTGGTCTTAGCCCATGGGTCAGTAAGGTACCTAATAGATACGCATGGTACATGGTGGAAAATCAGAAGCATAACCTCTTTAATTGAAAGCACATGTGTATGTTTTTTTGGCTATTATATATGTTGACTAACTCATATAGATCGGGTTGGGCCCATCGAGGCATGGTAGACTTTAACTAGTACCCTCCTAATTTGTTTGAGTTTGGTCAATACATAAAAGTCCATATAGCAAGCAAAACTTTTTTATGGTTATACAACATAAGAGAAGTTGATATTGTCATTACATGGGCTTTAGTCAAGGGTGATGAAACTTTAGGGCTGTCCAAGCATGGTCCCTACCAATAAGTCTAGCTCATCACGAGGCTCTAAGATATATGCAATAAATGCGATTTAGAAAAGAGATAGGATTAATAAAAAAACTCAATTATAAAGAACTTAACCAAAATTCTTTTTGGAGCAAGGCCTCTTTATCCACAAGAGAGTCGCCACTGTGACACATGCTGGAGCCTACCCTTTATTTTTGGGTTCACTCTCGAAAGCCTATTATTAGGGCTCGAGACTAGAGAAAGGCTCTCTTTTAATCATTAAATAGCCATTTTGCAATAAGAAAGATTGAAACTTAATTATTACTGATGATTAACCCATAAAGGCATCTACTAGTGGGCTCAAAGAGGCAAGTGTCATGGAGTCGCCACCCAATAAAACATTGGGAATTAAATCTTGACCTTATTTTGATGCCCAAACAGAGACTGGTGTTTGGGACATCCCTTTAATTAGGAATCTTGGTCAAGTGTTGCTTTATAATTGAGTTTTAAATATTAATCTACTCCCCTCTCTCATATGATGCAAGCGATATAAATTAAGTAAACATTCCATTCAACAAAAAAATAGTAAATGGATATTATGGTTTATGACAACCCGATGAGAAGGAAAATCAATTGTTCAACAAAAATCAAAGGTGATTTTTCTTATTCTCATTAATATGTATATTGTAAATTCATGGCAAGATAAGATCTATTGGTTAAAAAATTTTAAATTCCGCTTACGTATGAGATACATGTAACCGATAATTCCTAATATGGTATTAGAGCCACGGTTTTGCCATGAATCTACAATTCTATATGTATGTGATCAAATATATAAAACGAAAAATAAAAATGATTCTTTTGAGAAAAGAATCATTGTGTTTGGCATGAATGGCTTTTATTTTTCAATATTTTAAGGGTTGTTCTAAATTAAATTTTTATTGATCCACTCTAAAATTATTTTGATGATAATTTATGTGTTTAATATATGATATTAAGCCATAGGATAAAAAAAAATTAAAATCGAGCATGTTTTACATGAAAACTAGTTTAGTCGAAAAGTTCGATAAATTGGTGTTCTTATTTAGAACGATTTTTAACCTTCTAAATCTTATATATCTGATATATTAATGTATTTTTAATTAATTGGATTAATTAAAATGGGCCTTGAATTAATTGGATTAATTTTAATTCATTAAAACCACTTAATGGGCTTAATTATGTTTACGAACTTGGTTTAAATTAGTGAATGACTTGGTGGGCCCAAGGAACTTATTTAAATTAAATATTATAAAATATAATTAAGTTTATTACTGGGTTTTAAGGGCTGGAGTGGGCTTGACTCATTCCAAAAAGTCCAAATGGTCTAATAGACACAAAACTAGTTTGTGTGTGAACACATCTTAAGGTTTAATTTTGTGGGTTTCGACCTACCCTTTATTTGAAGCCCAAAATTGATTCTTTAATTATTTAATATGATTAATTAATTAAATAATCAATTAATAATTAATTAATAATCAATTGGATTGATAATTAAGGCAAGAACACATGCATGAAAAAATGTTTCCTAAAATGGAAGTTTTCAAAATGGAAAAAGTTTCCTAATTTGATCACATTATTAAAATAACTCAAAAGTAAGTTTCAAGAGTTAAAACAAAGTTAGTATTCTATTATTTGTTTTTACTTTATACATTATAAATGCATATAAGGGTGTATGATTGGCATGATGGATAGTTATGGATAAAGGCCCAATGTGATTGAGCATAATGTATGTTTCGGCCCAATGAGGACTTTCATGTCCCAACCACTTGTTTTTGGTTTGTATTTCTTTTTCAAATTGTAATATGTAATTAGATTAGAATTAGAGATAGAAATGGAGACCACTATTAAGGAGCAAGATGGCCCGGATGGAGATCCAATAAGTTTGAAGATAATGTAATTATTTTTACTTGTTTGAATCATGCATATTACCTAGGTTTGACCTTTCGATTTCCCTTTTGTCTCGGGGAGATCAATGTAGTAAAGTTCATAACTATATCATATTTGTATGCTTATATTTATGTGATAGATATAGGGTGCATACCAATGTATGCCAACCATGTATGATGAGACTTAATTAACTAAAATCCCTCAAACTAATACTAAGGTATATAAGCCTTCCATTAATTTGTAATTTGAGGAGAACCAGAGTTTTTTTATAGTGTGGGTTGTTGACCACAGTCAAGCTCACATTATATCAAATATGTTTGAATCTAATTAAATGGGTCATCTTAGCTAGCCCATTAGCTTGTTGACCATAGTCAAGGCTAATGGTTCTAGAGGTAAGATTAGGGAATGCATATATGATATGCACGTATCAAGAGTTGATATCGTAATAATCCAATAGTTGTGGAAAAAAACAATTGTATAGAGATACCTACCTTTCAAGGGTATGGAGTTTGATTTGTTGACCACGGTCAAGGTCAAATTTCATATTAAGTATTGGATATTGGCCCACTACGAAAATCATCGGGTTTTCTCGAATTAAATAGTGAGGGCTATTGATTCGCAATAAAATAGTGGGAGTAAATGGATTAATTAAAGAACTAATTAATGCATACATATATATGAAAATACTCTCATATATTTTCTTTTTCACATCTAGGTCATTGTCATGAGCACATCAAATATTAATAGATAATTAATCTTGGATAACAAGCTGGTTGGCAGAAACTACTCTGACTGGATCAGGCAAGTGAGAATTATTCTTAGAGCTGAAAAGATCCATTAGTCCTTGGATAAAGATCCACCACCACTTCCATTAGATGATGCCACTGATGAGATCAAGGGCACTAATCGAAAATACATGGAGGATACTGAAGCAACAGCATGTTTGATGCTGGGTGCTATGTCCTCAGAGCTTCAGAAGAAACATGAGATGATGGATGCTAGAACCGTCATTTTGCATCTAGAGGAACTTTATTCTTCTCAGGCTAGAATTGAGCAATATGAGATTGCTCGAGCTCAATTTAGCTACAAAATGGTGGAAGGCACTTCGACTGCTGCTCATGCATTGAAGATGTATGGGTATATTGAGCATTTAAGTAGACTTGGCTATGTAATGGATAATGATCTATACATAGATTTAATCTTGTACTCATTGGCTCCAAGTTATGCACCTTTCATGCTTAACTTTAACATGAACAAGATCCAAGTAACCATTCCTTAGTTAATCAATATGCTCAAAACAGCTGATGGGTCCTTCAAGAAGGATTAAAAAATGTCATGATTGTCACTTCTGCTAAAGGCAAGAAGCAAAAGAAGAAGAAGATGATGACCAAGGCACAACCAAAGAATGGTGGGGTTTCCAAGAAAAAAGGTTGCCAAGAAAGAGAATCGTAAAGGAACTTGCTTCCATTGTGGAAAAGATGGTCCTTAGAAGCATAACTGCAAGGCCTATCTAGATTCTCTCAAAGAGAAGAAGCAAGCTGATGCTTCTACTTTAGGTATTCATATGATTGAAATAAATACTTATTTTATTACTTCAAAATAATCTTAGGTATTACATACCATATGTGGATCTCATTTGTGTAATGATCTATAGGGGCTTAAAACATCAAAAGAGTTAGAAAGGCAGAAATATGTCTACTGTCAGCTATTGGACAAAACATCTCTACAACAGTTGTGGGGACTTACCATTTGCTTCTTCCAAGTGGATTAATACTGGAGTTAAATAATTGTTATTATGTTCCAGCATTATCCAAAAGTATTATTTCTTTCAATTGTTTATTGAACGATTATGACATTTCTTTAAAAGACAAATGTTGTTACATTTTTAAGGACAATATGTTTTATGCTAAAGCTATGATTGAGAATGGTATATTTGTTCTTAATTTAATTAAATAAGTGCATAATGTGGATACCAAAAGAATGAAATAAGAAAATCTAAATACCTTATATTTATTGCATTGTCGTTTAGGCCATATAAATGAGAAATGCATGACCAAATTATACAAATCAGGTGATTTAGGATCATTTGATTATAAATCATTTGATACATGTAAATCTTGTTTATTAGGAAAAATGACAAAAGCTCCCTTTATTGGTAAAGGAGAACGAGCTAAAATTGTTTTGGACTTAATACATTTAGATGTATGTGGTCCAATGACTACACATGCTAGATGAGGTTACTCCTACTTTATTACTTTCATAGATGATTACTCCAGATTTGGATATATCTATCTAATGAAATATAAATGAAGCATTTGAAAAGTTCAAAGAATTCAGAAATGAAGTAGAGAAGCAACTTGTCAAGAGTATTAAAACACTTAGATCAGATCGAGGTGGAGAATACTTAAGCCAAGAATTTCAAGATTATCTTAGAGATAATGGGATTTTATCTCAATGGACTCCACCGTATACACCACAACATAATGGTGTATCTGAGAGGCGAAATCGAACATTATTAGATATGGTTCGATCTATGATGAACCGAGCAAACTTGCCTAAGTCCTTTTGGAGATATGCACTAGAAACTGCTATTTATGTGTTAAACAGAGTTCCTAGTAAATCGGTTGATGTTACTCCATATGAGATATGAAATAACAAGAAACCCACTCTTTCTCATATGAAGGTATGGGGTAGTCCTACTTATGTGAATAGGACAATGTCAGAAAAACTAGATGTTAAGTCTTACAGATGTTTATTTGTGAGATATCCAAAAGAAATCTTTGGATATTATTTCTACCATCCCTTAGAACAAAAGGTGTTTGTTTCAAGACATGCTGTCTTTTTGGAAAGAGAATTTCTCCTACGAAAGGATAGTGGGAGTAAAATTAAACTTGGTGAAGTTCAAAACCTGCAAATAGAAGTAGATCAATCGATTGAACCTAAGACTGAATTTCATAATGATGAGATTACAATTGAAATTGATTATACATAAAATCCTAGAAGATCTACTAGGATGCATTCTATCCCTATGAGATATGGATTTCACGTTGATTCAAATAGAGGCATAACTGTAGTTATAAAACCCATAAGGTGCAAATAGGTCTTCAAAAAGAAGACCAATATAGAAGGTAATATAGTCACCTATAAAACTCGTTTAGTAGCAAAAGGCTATCATCAAAAAGAAGGTATTGACTATGATGAAACCTTTTCTCTTGTAACGATTCTTAAGTTTATAAGAATACTATTAGCCATTGCAGCTCATTATGATTATGAGATTTGGCAAATGGATGTGAAGACAACTTTCCTAAATGGAAATCTAACTGAGGATGTGTATATGACACAACCAAAAGGGTTCACATTAGGAAATGGCAAAAAAGTATGCAAGCTTCAAAAATCCATTTATGGATTGAAGCAAGCCTCTAGGAGTTGGAACATACGATTCAATGAGACAATCAAAGAGTTTGGTTTCTCACAGAATGAAGATGAACCTTATGTATATAAAAGGGTTAGTAAGAGGGCAATTGTCTTCCTCGTTCTATATGTGGATGACATATTGATAATGGGAAACGATATTTCTCTTCTCCAATCTATTAAAATATGGTTATCCAAGCAATTCTCCATGAAAGACATTGGAGAAGCATCTTATATTTTGGAAATAAGGATCTATAGAGATAGATCCAATAGGTTGCTAGGTCTTTCTCAAAGTACATATATATATATAAAGTATTGAAGAGGTTCAATATGGATATCTCTAAGAAAAGGTTTATACCCATGGTGCATGGGAAATAGCTTTCTAAGTCTATGTGTCCGTAGACACTAAAGGATAGAGAGAACATGAATAGAATACCATATCCATCTGCAATTGGTTCTATAATGTATGCTATGTTATATACAGGTCCAGATGTAGCCTTTTCTTTGAGTGTCACAAGCAAATTCCAATCCAATTTTCGAGAGGAACACTGGGTAGCTGTTAAGAATATCGTTAAGTACTTGAGAAGGACTAAGGATATATTCTTGGTATATAAGGAAGGCAGTTTGGAATTAAATGGTTATATAGATGCCAACTTCTAATCTGACAAAGATGATTGTAAATCACAGTCTGGTTTTGTTTTCATAATAGAAGGGGCAGTTAGTTGAAAGAGTTCCAAATAAGAAATAACTACTGATTCCATGACAGAAGCTGAGTACATTGTTGCTTCGAAAACAGCCAAAAAAGCAGTCTGGATCAAAAAGTTCATATCCGAACTAGGAGTAGTGCCTAGTATTGTTGATCCGATTCCTTTATATTGTGACAACAATGGAGCCATTGCGCAAGCAAAGGAACCACGGTCTCATCAGCGGTCCAAGCATTTTCTCATACGCTATCATCTTATAAGGGAAATAGTAGCTGGAAATGATTTGAAAATATAAAGGGTTCCCATAGATGATAATGTAGCGGATCCCCTCACTAAAGCACTTTCCCAGATTAAGCACGATCACCATATAAATAGCATGGGTCTAAGACATATGTGTGATTGGCTCTAATACAAGTGGGAGATTGTTAAAGAGTATGCCCTAGAGCCCATGTAAAATGGATGTATTTCATATGTATGAATTCATATTCTTAATAAAAGGCATCATTCATTTATTAATGCTATGTTTAAATACATGAGTTTGTAAATCTTAAATTAATAAATGAAGTCCTAGATTTTATAAACACATTGCAAAGGCAATCATAAAAGTGTTCATGATATGAGATGTCTATTACATGCAAATGTGTTAATATCTAAATATCCCTAGTCATAGAATTAATAAGATAGGACATTGTTAATTCGGACAGACTAGCACATGTTATGCTTCTTAAATGGTTCAAGTAGTGATTCTCATAATTGTGATTATGAAAGATAATGAAAGCTAACATGTGGATGCTTGTTAGAAGAACAAGTTCAGTGAAGACCTGCAAAGAGAATCCTCACATGGATGTTAAATTTATTTCAGTGAGGATTCTCTTCATAGCGGTTGTGCAAGTATCCTTATACTTGAGATCACCAAGGTTATCTTAAGTAGCAAGTGGTATACTTTGACTCTATAACTGATTACTTCCAACTAGGGGTGAACATAGTTAAGAGGTTGGGTATATCATGACCTACTTGAAGATAGTTGAGTGATTGACAAAGGATTCACCATCCCAAATTTATTAAGGGAAGTTATCTCGCATGATTATATAATTGCCTTGTTCAAAGAATCTCTAGCCAGAGTAACATGCCAAGATGGATAGGGATCCATGAAGGGCATTTTAGAAATAATGGATAAATTAATAGAACATACATAATTAGATTTATATGAGTTGACAGAAATCCATATTCAGAATCTAATTAATATAAAGAGTGGTGAAAGGAGTAATTGCACGGTAACTATTTCTAGGAAAGGTATAGTCAAACCACTTGACTTTCCTGACATTTAGGTAGTCATGATTCCTAGCTAGAGGCCAATCATGACTTGTATAATAGTGTATCATAAATATCAATAGGGATTGATAAAATGATTTAAAAAAGTTTAAATCATGTGAGTTTTGAATAGAACTCACAATTACATGTTATACTACCAATATGGATAGGAACCCAATAGGTCACACACATATAGAGAAAAGGATAAAATGGCAAAATGACAAGGATAATAATATTTGATATTATTATAGGAATAGAGAAGTGAATATGAGAATAATTAATTAAAGAGTTTAATTAATTATGATCAAGTAAAATTGTTCGCAGAGCTTTTTATAAATATTTTGTAAAATGGATCTAATTGAAATATTGTATTTCATAATTAATTATTATTGGACTATAAGTGTTATAGGGCTGATATAATAATTAATAGATCCATTGGACAAATTAAAAAAGGCCCAGAAGATTGGTTTTGGTGTAGAAACCCTCCAGAGGAAGGGTTACATGCCAAACCCTGATAGAAGGTCTTAGAGGCCTAATTCTTGGATCAAAAGAAATTAAATATTTTTCATAAGTGTTATGGAGCCTACATATTTAATTTGGATGGATTTGGAATTCATTTGGGTGATTAAATCTAAGTGTATGCATGAAGGGCCTAGTTTGTGGGTTTTGTGCATTGTGTTTTATGAAAGGATTTAAATTGGATTTAATTGAGCCCAAATAAATTATTAATAATTCTAGAAACCCATTTAATAT
Source organism: Excoecaria agallocha (assembly GCA_037975025.1). Classification (NCBI taxonomy): domain Eukaryota; kingdom Viridiplantae; phylum Streptophyta; class Magnoliopsida; order Malpighiales; family Euphorbiaceae; genus Excoecaria; species Excoecaria agallocha. The sequence goes on along the minus strand of JBBPFJ010000072.1, from coordinate 518,009 downwards.
TTCTCCAGCAATTTTAAAGAGCGCAATCCCATTATGAATTTGGATTTTTTACATAACTATGAAAATCCAAGTGATAAGGATTTTAGGGTTAAGTGAACATTAAGTGAAAAGAAACATTCTCCTACTCTCTCAACCCTAGCCGCCACCCCCCTTGCTAGCATCAAGGGATTTTGGCCAGCCCTTGTATTCCTCCATTGTTGGTTCATTCAAACCTTCTTTAGTGTGGATTACTAATTGAAGGTGTTCAATTTTGGACACCGTGGTTTGCGAAAATCCGGTGAGAAGGAAAATCAACTGTTCAACAAAAATCAAAGGTGATTTTTCTTATTCTCATTAATATGTATATAGTAAATTCATGGCAAGATTAGATCTATTGGTTAAAAAATTTTAAATTTCGCTTATATATGTGATGCATGTAACCGATAATTCTCAACATATATTTATAAGTATAAGAACACTATAAATAGGGGATGAGAAATCAGATTCATAGATATGGTATGCTCAACTTAAAAAATTTGATAAGTATATTCTCCCAGTCTTATATTCTATATCTTAAAAAGGCTTTTAGGCTATGAAATAATTGCTGTTATCATGCATTAGTTGTTAGTGGATAAAGCCATACCAGTGGCGTAAACCAGATCTTCGCTTCTACTATTCTAGTTTACTACATGATAAAAGGTAAATATAATTTTTCTCTTTATTGATATAATATGTTATATCCTATTTCTTGTTGCATGCACACCAACAATAATGATAATAATAATATTTTATTATAATAGCTTAGTAAAAAAATTTTTTATTGTTATATATATTGTTTCCATTTTATTTTATGTTGTAAAAAATTAGTTCTATATTTTTAGGGTAAAATTATTATTATTCATATGCATGCAATGATAAATAAGATATAACATATTATATTAATAAAAAGGAAATTATATTTAACTCTTGTAGCGCAATAAACTAGAATAGCAAGAATTTAGTTTACGTCACTAGAATGGCTTTATCTACTGAAAATTGATGCGAGATAACAACAACTGTTACATGGCCTAAAAGCCATGTGAATATGTAGAATATAAGAGTGGGAGAATAGAATTCTCAAATTCTAATAAGTTGAGTGTACCACTTCTATGAATATGATTTTCATCCCCTATTTATAGTATCCTTATACTTATAAATAAGAATATAATCAAATAAAAATATGTATATCTTTTCTAAATACAAATCTAATCAAATAAAGATACATATATCTTTATTTGATTATCTAAATCCAATTTGATTTAGAATCTTATCAGATTAAATTAGATATATAACTTTCTTCATATCTAGAGTTATGTGCATATGCAAATTCTATCAATTATTTTCAATACCATGAATATGAATAAAAAATTAAAAATAAATATGTAAGAATGACTCAATTAAAATTTCAATTTGTGATTTAAACAAAAAAATAATAATGAAGAGTTCACATTTTTTTATTATGGTTTGATTTTTTAAAATTGTAAATAAAAATATTTTTATTGAATTTCATACACAATTATTTTCATATTTATATATATTTTAATAAAATTATTTGGTGAATATGTAAATTTTTTGAATTATTTTATAAACAAACAAATTTTAAAGGTAAATTAACTACATTTTATGCAAATAATTTGTCACATGCAAGACACATGCGTAAAAACCAATAATTTAAAAATGAAAAAAAAACTGTTCAAGTATCTGAATTTTAACATTTTATTTATATTAAATTTATGTATTTTAAAAAATTAGTATTGGATCTAGTACTTTTCAAATTACTTAAATTAGATCCAATTTAGACAAAACTAATGGAATTAAGATGGTGCTATATTAATTTTGCATGAAATTAACTTAAAATAATTATGTTACCCACAAAGACATAAGTTGACCCATCCCGTTTTATGTTACCTATAAATTTTTTTTAAAAAAAGTCAACCCATCCCGTTTTGCATGTTTTAAATGCTTGTATATTTCTTTGATTTTTTTTTGTATGTTGTGGTGAGCCTTATAATGATCATAAGTTGACTTTACATGATATAAACAAATATTACATTTTAATTTTACTAGTTTTATCTAAATTGAATCTAATATAAATATTTTAGAAAGTAAAAAAATTTTAATACCAATTTTAAATATATAGAAATTTAATGTGAAAATAATAAACTTCCGTAATGGAATATTTGGTTTAAAAATGTAGGGACATTAAGATAAGAACTAAGAAGCCATAGAAGGGAAGAAAAAGATATGCAATCACAAAATCATTTATTTCTTGTGGAATTTAGGTTCAAACAACATGGCATTGACTCCAACAATGATATTATCACTTGAGATTTGTATGTTCACAATATGGGAAGCATTCTTAATTCTGTCAAAGGATAGTTTGTAATCATTTGTGATTTGTCAAAAAAAAAATCTAATTTGGAAATTTATTTTTAAGACGGAGAGCGACAGGATTCTATTGTTAAAACCATGGTTATTAAACTCGGATTGATTTGGCCGGTCGGACCGGTTGGACCGTGACTTGGCAAGCAATCTGAGTTGATTCAACTTGAAAATCAAAAATGATAAAAACTCAGTTTGGCTCATAAAAAATCAGGTTGACTCGGAACTCATCGACTCGGACCAGACTCGGGTTCAATCCTAAAATGGTGCATTTCGGGGGAAATTGTCCTAAAATAAATCCTTAAATTTCTTCTCTCCTTTATTCCTTCTCGGATTATCAATTATATATCATTTTTGTGATTAATTTTGATTTTATTCATGCATAATCGCTGAAATTGAAGCTAATTTTTGAACAGCTGGGGTATGGAAGCTATCAAGGAGGCTTTTTGCTACTACGACTCTAGTTCGCCGGACGGAGCTGCTTCGTCGGCAATGATATTGGAGCTTGAATCTGGGAAACTGAAGAACAGTCCTGCATGTTTTGATTTTGATTAGGATCTCCCTGTGCTGTTGAGTTCCAAGAAGAAAAGAATGGATCAAATTTATAATTCTCTCGCCTCTAAAACTTATCCAATTGGAGTTCTTGAGGTAAGCAATCGTTCTTTTAACTTAATCATTAAATTTGAAAGGAAATCAAGTAATTAATTAATGTATGGATTTGAATTGCAACTAACAGTAGATTACATGAGAGAAAAAATAGTGCTAGTGCGTTTGATATGTAGCAAAAGGACCAACACATAGTGATTCACATAATCTGTACATTCTTGTTATTTAAAAGAACTGGTTGCTGTATTAGAATATGCATAATTACACAGCACATTTTGTAGTATACTTAACGAGATATGCTTACATTTTATTTGCTACTTAATATAAAACCTATATTTTTCCCTTGTTGACACTTGCATGTTTGCTTTTGAGTATAAAATACTGCTTTTCTTGGAAATTTCATTTTGTTTCTAACTTCATGAAGTCAGTTGGCATCTTTCATTCTTTTATTAGCTCTTGAATTGTCATTTTTCCCATGCTTCGCTTGTAGGTTGGTTAAGGATACAGCTTGGCATCCAGTTTGGAAAGAGGAATTCGATTCAACTCCTCTTTTACGTAAGGCAATCATATATGGTTATGGACCATTCCGGCCTTAGATGTCTATAGCTCATTGGTAAGATTCGATAATAGAAGAATTAATTATGTGGAGGATTAGACTATCTCTTTCTCATCCACATTTCTAATTAGTAACTTCTAAACTAAAGTGAAATGATTCTATTGAACATACATTTGCTAACATTTATATTAATCTTAACAAGTTGATCTGGCACTTTGACTTAAAGAAGTTTCGACCCAATGAAGTCAAAGGGGTGAAGATAAGCATGGCTTGTGTATTTGCATTCATGGCAATTGGATGGCCTTTAATTATCTATAAAACAGGGATCATGGGATGGATCAAGTTCTGGTTAATGCCATGGTTGGGCTATCATTATTTGGTAATCTATTGTACAGTCTTTGGTTAAACTTATTAATTGTATTTGCTTGCATCTAATTATTCTTATTACCAGTTGCTGATTGGGTTCAAGAACTCATGCTTTCTTGTTAAATGGAGTTAAAAATTCCTTATTTTTGCTCTCTGCAGGATTGAGGTCCTCTGCCATAACATCAATGTCCACATCCCCCACCATATTTCTTCGAGGATACCTAGCTATAACCTACTAGAAGCTCATAAATCCATTCAAGAGAATTGGGGAAAGGTATGTTAGAATCTTAGATATTAATGATAATTGCTTGTCATTATGTTAAATGAATTTATTTAGATATTATGTGAATTTATTTAAATATTTACTATTTATATTTGGACTACTTATTTGATTTTTTTAATTAAAAACTTTATTGAACTTAATATTTTTATATTGATATTTGATAACTAAAAGTTTTTTTAATGTATTTTGACATATAATATTTTTAATTTTTTATAAATAATTATATTTATAAAAATAAAAAATTCGGAGTCAACCCGATCCAACCAGTTGACTCTCGACTCAGTTGGCAAGCCGAGTCGATCTTTGAGTCGCTTCTGAAAACATTGGTTAAAACTTCAATTTATTCCTTATTATTTAATTTTTCAAAAATTAAATATGCAAACGGCTTTGAATTCAACTATCAACGATCATGACAAACAATTGCATTGATAGTACAGTCTATCTTTATTATATTATATTAATTTATATATCATAAAATATTATTTTCAAAATGTAATATAATATTTTTAAATATAAAATTTTTATATTTTGTATTTAAATTTAATATTCTGTAATTATAATTTAATTTGTTAGGTTGGATAAAATAAAAGTTGTTTACAAAAATAAAAATTATTTTATTTTATTTAAAACGAAAGTGTATTATTTATTTTATTTTTAATTTAATTTTTTATTGACTTTTAAATTTAATAGATACATTAATGTTTTAATTTAAATTGCCTTTAAAAAGTAGCATTACTAATGAACAAATAATAATAATAAAAGGTTTTATTATATATATATATATATATATATATATATATAAAAGTGGAAATAACAGAAATATTTTTTGGGCCCTTCATGTTACATGTCTCACTTTATTGGAGATAAGATGTTTTGAAAGACCTATCTTTAAGGAAAAAGGGGCAAATTTTCCACTAGAATTTGTGAAATGGTTCAAATATGTCACTTGAGTACTTTTTCTTTAAAAAATGCCATTGTTGTTATAGAATAAGTCCAATTTTACCACTTTAGTACATGTCAGCAAACGAAAATATGAGTTGCGAACAACTTAATCGACACGTTAGTAATAAATGTACACGTGGCATTGGAATTAACCATACCTATATTAAATGACTTAAACCGAATTAAATCCTTAAACCCAAGTAAACCAAACCCAAATTAAAACAAATTAACCAAACCCACTCTAATCTACCATTTATTCCTTCTCTCTCTAATGCATTCTTAATGTCAAGTTCTCGATCCCCCATTCTCTCACTAGCCACTCAAATTTTGATCTCCGTTCAGTTGCAACCTCTTCTCATATTTTTATTTCTTGATTGTTCTCATATCCACTCAAAATCGGGGATTGTCGTGTGCTTAGTGGGTGGAGCTAGGAGATATGAGCTCATAGGGCAAGAAATAGTTTTTTTTCCTTAAACTTTCCCAATTCCAACTAAACATATTTTATTAAAATCATTAAAAAATCATAAAACACTATATTGTACCATACAACAACACACAATACAATAAATGAACACACCATCGGGTACTTCCTTATGACCTCTGGCAGCTGCTGTCGTTACTAACCAAAAACTAATTTTCCAAGTTAAACGATTGTTCTTCCCCCTCTTTTTCGCCTCTAGAATCGAATCAAAGAGGAAATAACCACGACAAGTCATTCCCCATCTTGTGATGATATGGGTTGCCGACCCTATTGTGTTTACTAAAGTTTGGTATCTTGAACCCTTCTGGCAGAGCTATATTTGAATGTCGGCAAAAATCCTTGAATATTAATTCTACTCTTTACTTGCTAGCTCGTATGGAAAAAGAAAGAATCTCTTAATCAGAAGCTCCTTTGCAGCCTTATTAAATTCCTAGAACCTTCTTTAGGAGCAAAGGAAATGGCAATAGGTTGAATGATTTCTCCCAACCCAACGGGTTCCCTTTTTTTCAAAATGGCATTGCCAAAAGTTGTTTACCATCCAAACAGGCTCGAAACAAAAAATACCTTGCTCTCTAATTTTCTACCTTCCACTCATCTTTAGCCACTAATCTTCAAATCCCAATGGTAAAGTCTCTTTTCTCTCTCTTTGTTTGATCTTTGTTCTTTTGATCTTGAGTTATTTTGCACAGGTTTTGTGCATATATTGTTTCCTAGAATTGATCATTTTTACTACTTTAATGTAGAGAATCTTCATTTTTGAGTTGTATGCCTGCAGGATATTGCAGAGTAGTCGACTAGGGATTTAAATGCTTTATATGTAGTATTTGAATCATTCTTGTGAGGGGAAGGATTTAAATGCTTTATATGCAAAACTGAAAGAAGATTGAAGTGCATATGAAGTGACTGTTTGACAAAAGTTTGATTTTACTACAAACTAAGCTAGAATAAATGTTGTTGTATTTTGATGCTTGCTGTTGCATTCTACAACTGGAATTAAAACATTTTTCTGCTATTGTATTACTCTATTGGAATTATATATTCCTTTGTTGTTCTATTATTCTGCTAGAATTAAGAATGAACAAAATGCTGGTTGTATTATTCTACTATTAAATTTGTTGTCATGAAATTCTTAATGAAATAAGAACGGACCATGAATAAAGATAACACCAATTGGTTATATTTTGTTTCATTGTTGAAGATATATGTTCAAGACATCATATGGATAATCTTGGAGACAATATCAAGTAATATATAATTGGTTATTCTTGTGTAAAACTACTAGCCTTCTTTATTTTGAGCTTCCCAATCCTCTTCTTCCTTTTAGCTTCTAACTAACTACCACTAACCAAAGGCTTTCCTTTTGAGGTTAATGTTTTGGGTGAAAAGGCAAGTCTTTGGGCATAGAGGCTACACTTACATCTCCAACAAATCCTATCGCCTTGGGTACCAGTGCTCTTTTGCAATTTTTTTTTTAATTTCTAGCCTTGAGTCTATTTCATTGGGGATAGGATGTTTAATTTGATGATTTGTATCTTGCATAATAGAGTCTTCACCAAGCAAATCGGTCATTGAACTCTCAGGAAAAAAATAAAAACCTTGACTTTGTTGCATATATAATTTAATTAAAAATTAAAACATGAGCAATATAAAGCATAATAAATTATAGAGTTACATTACAAGAAAATACTCAATTAACAATGAAAATTAGCAATAGAATGAGTCATTGCAGATTTGACCATTGCTAAAATTTACCGATGAAAATAATTTTTATTGCTAAATTTAATAATGGAAAAAGATTTTCGTTGCTATTTTTAACAACGAAAATTACAAGTTCCATTGCTAAATTTAACAACAGAAAAAGATTTTCATTGTTATTTTTAACAATGAAAATTATAAGTTTCGTTGCTAAATTTAACAACAAAAATTAATTTTCCGTTGGCAAATTCACTTACTAATAAAAAAAATCACGATCGTGTCATCATTGCTAAAAAATTATTACAATTTTTTAATTATTATTTTCTCTCATCAGTAACTTGAAATTTTAGCAGCCATGTTTGATTCCATCACGCATGATGACAGTATAAGAAAATTTGTTTACTTTGCTTGCAATAGTACGACAAATACCAAGCACAGCATAACCCAAATTTGAAATTTTTATTATGTTATATTGTTTTATACAAACAGAAAAAAATTGTCTAATAATTTCCTTTTGACCCGGCAAAGCAACCCAACTATGAAGTGTCCATGCAAAAATGCTAATTTAAATACAAAGTTAAATTGAAAAAGGAAAGATTCAACAAGATTTACATTTGGTTTGCGTTCTAGATTCTTCCTCAGCATGCTTTTAATAAGCCCTCAGCATGCTGCAGAAAACCTCATAATCATTCTTCCTAGCCTGCATTTCACATTAAACATTAAGTACTTTAAACGTCATACTCTATAATACAAAAACTTGTAGGAAAAAAGAAAACAATTGCTACATATCATTATTAAAAATTAATGGTGGCTAAATTGCTAAATATCATTATTAATTCAAATTTTTTATTTGTTCTTCAAATATAATACTATCAAGTTAAAAAAAATACAAATAACCATTGAGAAAAAAAGATATACAAGCCATTTTTATTGTTCAAAAAAACTATAGGTAAAATTTGGGGGCAATAAATTAAGACATCATATCCTTTCCTTTGAGTTCTAAATTAACATTAAATCAAAGCAAATAAGACAACAATATTCTTTGTTTTTTGAGATACAATATGATCTTGAACAAAATATTGATTTGGACAACAAGTGCCCCTTATAATTCTTAATATAGAATTAGGTTGTTTGGAAATGTTTGATTAGCACCTAGGGCATTAAAATCAAGACGATTTGATTGAATCTAATTAGCACCTGGGGCATACAAAATCAAGTTGTTTGAGTAATACTTGGTTGGTGCCATATGTAGTGTAGACACCATGACCCGAGGCAACCTAAATCAGGCCTACCTAATGATGAGGAAATAGTATATTATTGGCAATAGGTTCAGATCTCGAAGCTCCGATCATGGATTTATCATTTTTCTCTTAAATATTTTTCATGATTTTCTAAATGGTTTTAGATATTTCTAAATGTTTTGCAAAATATGCATAAAAACCTTGATTTGGGCCTTCAATGGTGATAGACGGCCGTCTGTCGCTTGAGGGTGCCTGTCTGTGGGCCATTCTTTCTTGTACAGTCTAAACTAAAGGTATTTTAGGAAAAATGGAGTTTAGTCATGAGGGACAACTGCCTCTCATTGAAGGACATCTGTCCCTAGCTTGAACCCATATTTTCCCACAGTTTCTTGGAATTTGAAAAAAGGAAGTTTATCCCTTAAGATTTATTCTAGATTTGGAGGATTTTATCTACAAAATTGAGGATTTTTTTTATGTTGATTTGGACTAAAACTCTTTCTTATGTATAAAAACTAAAATATAGGGTTTTCATTGGGGGGAATAATTATTTTAAGAGCCACCATTAGAGAAGAAGAAAATTAATTTTTTCTCTCTTTAAGGTATTTTACTCTAGCAAATCTTTGTGAAACACACACTTATTCAAAAATGAATTTCATCTCTTCTTTTGAGAATCAAAGAATGTGATTTGGAATAGAGATTTGGACTACAATCATCATAGAGTCAGAATATCTCATGACGGTAATATTCTAGGCTCATTCTCACTTTCTCTCTCTAAAATTAATTCACATGATCTCATGACTATTAAATACTGGTTTGATTCATTTGAATTGTTATATCTAAATAATATGCATGTTTTGTAAAAGTATGATTTTTTAATTCGTTTAATATGCTAGAGGCATGATAGGTTTATTAAGGTTCCTCCATTATTGTGTATGTAAAGCTTTTCCCTTTTATTGTATGTGCTGTAATTTTGTGATTTTAATGTAGTTAATATATAATTATGTATTCTTAACATGTTTTGTATGATTTGATGTTTAGATATTGCATGTTTAGGGTTAGAAACCTACTTTGCATAATTTTTCTACATTTTCATGAAATTCTACATTTTTTGGTTCTGTTCAGAGGTGAAAAATGGGAAGATGGGTTGAAGGACATCCATCCCTCACCTAATGGACGGGATGTCTCAGTCCCATCTTTTCATCCCGTCCCTTGCTCACTTTGTGGTTGTCCCTTACTCATTTTGGCTGTTCCAGAGCGTATTTAAATGTATTTTTGCATGTATTTTAGCTTTTATGTATTTTTGCATCATTTATTCATTTTTTATAATATTTATGCATTATTTGATGCATTTTTGCTACTGAATAGCATATTTGTGTATCTGTATCTATTCTATTTATGCAAATAAGTATATAATTATTTTATCGTAAATACTAATTCATTTGTTTTGTTTGATTTTCTAAGTAATTTGATATATTTATGGCTTTAGAGGGTTTATGGTTTTTTGTATGAGAAGTTGTGCTACCACACTGGTCACCATCTACGTTCCCTAGTTAATTCCGTTATTTCATTTCATCTTACTTATTTATTATGGCTTTGTTTATTTTTTATTTCTGGCATTATTTGTTATTTTATTTTGGATGTATTATTTTTTTAGGATTGTAATAGTTAGTAAAAAAGAATATTTCAAGCATGTTAAAATAAAATGACATTTAAGATTTTTTCTAGCAAATAAATTGGGTTTTTTACAAAATATGGACCAATGTCCATTTTTGTTTCAACCTAAATCCACACAATATAATAAATGCCTTCTATATAAATGCATAAGGAAGCCAATGCTTCCAAATTGAATTGATAACCTATTTTATGTATGTATATTGATTTTATTTGTACTATTCATTGGGATAATTTGCCTTTATAATAATTTCTAAGTAGGATTTTTATTTTAAGTGTTTATTTACTAATATTTGATTGAAATGCTTTAAATTCTATCGTGTGTATTGTGTGAGAAAGGAGAAGGGATTACTTTTAAAACTCAATTATAAGTCAACACATAACCAAAATGCCTAATAAAAAGGATATCCCAAACACCAGTCTCTGTCTGCGCATCAACATAAGGTTGACATTCAATTTCGAATGTCCTACTGGGTGGCAACTTTATGACACCTGATTTTTTTAGCCCATTAGTCGATGCCTTCATGGATTAACAGTTAGCAATAATTAGGTTTCAATCCTTTTTATTTCAAAATGGCCAATTTATAATTAAAAGCGAGCATCCTCCGGTCTTAGGCTCTAAAAGTAGGCTTTCGAGAGCAAACCCGAAGCGAAGGGTAGGCTCCGATAGGCATCATAGTGGTGACTCTACTGGGAAACCAAAGAGACCTTGCTCCAAAAGCATTTTGGTTAAGCCATTTATAATTGGGTTTTATTCGTTAATCCTATCTCTTTTCTAAATTGCATTTCCTGTATTCATCTTAGAGCATTAGAATTAAGTTAGACATCCTTTTTTAGCCCCGGTGCTATCCTGAAGCATGCCCTACATTTACTCAATGTAGGGAGGTGTCAAGGAGATCCACCAACCTAAGTCCAATACTAAATGGTATATAAAATGGTGACCCATCAGTCATTATACGTGTGATGAACTAGACCTATTGGCAGGGACCATGCTTGGGTAGCCCTAAAGTTTTATTATCCTTGACTCAAGCCCATGTAATGAGAGTAGCAACTTCCCCTAGGTTATATAACCATAATAATCTTTGCTTGCTATATGGGCCTTTATGTATTGACTACACTCAAACATGTTAAGAGGGTACCATTCAAAGGCTGTCATACCCCGACAAGTCCAATTCAATCTATATAATTTAGTCAAAATATATAATGGTCAAAATCCATATACCTGCACTTTTAATTAGAAAGGTTATGCTGTCAGTTTTCCACCGTGCATTATATGCATCCATCGGGTCCTCTGTTGATCTATGGGCTAAGCCTACCTAGAAAAGAGACCGTACGACCTCTTATGTAGGAGTAATAATGTTGGAAGGTTATTGCTATGCTTGTGTGTGGTTGTGATTGACATCTAACAAAACCATGCATTGCATTCATGCATCATATATATACTCTACCCATATATCATTCACCATGCATCATTCCTAACCTCTAATTCTTATAGCCATCATAGACTCACTAGATAGTCTAAAGGATCAGACAAGCACTTGGTTTGAAGATCTATATCCAGTTTATTGAGATCATATTCGGGATTAGATTTAGGTTCCGAAGTTAGTTCTGAGTTAGGTTCAAGCCAGTTATCAAAAAGTAGTCAGAAAATAAGTCTAGAAATGGCAAATAACAAATTGAATGAGACCAAAAGGGAAAATAAGACTGGGAGAGTTACTAATGATACCACTATGAGGTTTTTATTTCTAAGGGAAAGGGAAAATGTGACCCCTATTGGGCCTTCAATAGTGAGGGATGACTTGGATCAAAGATTGGATAAATGCCAATAAGAGTTTAAGGAAAGGTTGTTAGCTATGATTGGTGGGATGGTGGCTTTTGTAGCACCTAATGCTATAACTCAGCCTGTAGCACCTACTCGCAAGACAGTAGAGCCAACGCATGTTGGGAACACTGTCAAAGTTGATACTACTATGCTTTGAGACCTACCTAAGATGGAAAGGAGGCATGATCCTGAGGAGGACTTTATAGAGGAAGAGGATAAAGACTATGTCCCTCTAATGATCAATATGAGAATAAGAGATCCTAGTGCTAAGGATCCAGCTTTCAAGAAGATGGCAAAAAAGATTGAAGCCATGTCTAGGCTATTATTTGCTGGTAGGGGAATAAACCCTAAGTTTAAGGACTTGAATAGAGATGAGTTATTGCCTAAAAGGTTCAAGATACCTGATCTATCGATGTTTGATGGTACCTCATACCCTTCGGTACATATCAAGTAGTACACTTTGATCATGAAGGGGACCATTATCCAAAAAATAGAAAGTGGAATACTATTGCTTGAGTTTGACTGGGCCTGCAATAGACTAGTATCATGGTTTAGATAGGAAAACTAAGGAAGATTAGGACTTGTTGACTAAGAAATTTCTTAAGCAGTATGACCACACCACGAGGATTGAAGTCACCTTGAAGGACCTTGAGTTACTCTAACAAAAGCATGATGAGTCTTTCCATAAATATCTCACCGGATGGAGGAATAAGGTGATGGAGATGAAAAGGAAACTTGATACATCTAATCAGATCGGGTTGTTTATTTGAAATGCTAGTCCATACTTAAGAGATAGTTTAAAGATGAAGGGTCTGAAAGACTGGGAGTCTTTAAAGGATATAGCTATAAAAGCTATAGGAGAGTACTTAGCTAGAAGGGCAAATAGCAAGAACGCAAGAAGGAATTTTGGCAGTAACAAAGTTGTTGGGAATAGTAGTGGGTAGAATAGAATTGGAAAGGCCGCAGAGGCGTCCATTACAGAGGCTAGTCAGAGGTATTATTCCAACTTGGGGAAATCACTATCTTGGGTTTTGAATAGGTTGGTTAAAGAAGGAAAGCTAGAGCCATTACCGTCGAGGACCACAAAGAGTCAAAGGTTGCCCTACCATAGGGAGGAATAATAATGTACATACCATCAATATAAAGGGCATCTGACTAATTATTGCCATACTTTTAGGAACAAGATTCAGGATTTGATAGACAACAAATAGATTTGCGAGTTGTGATTGTTGCTTGTATGTGTTTTCTTTTTCTTATTTTATTTTCTTGATTCTTTTTAGGTGATAGTGGTGCATGAATAGAGTGATTCGAGAACAACTAACACCCTTTGATCCTAAAATGAAGAAGACCTTACATCAAAGAAGGTGAACTAATAGAAACAACAATATGGAGAACGATCCTTCTTTTGATGAGTTTCCTCCCGAGAATGAATAAGTGTCGAGGGCACATGAAGAAATGCTAGGGGTACGAAGAGAAAAGGTGCCTAGGCAAAGGACTATAAGGGACTACACTGTGCCATGGTGGAATGAAAATCATCGAATAATTTTATTACCAATGGGGATACAATTTGAGCTCAATTGGGCCACCATCACTATGGTACAAAGGAATCAGTTCTCCGGTTCAGAAGTAGAAGATCCCGCTCAACATATTGACATATTTCTGGAGGTCAGTGACATGGTTTAAATTTTGCATTTTCCTATGAATGTAGTAAGATTGAAGTTGTTCCCTTTCACTTTGACTGGAAAAGCGAAGGAGTGGCTACAAATGCTTCTAAGCCTGTCAATATGGTCATGGGATCAGTTACAAGAAAAGTTTTTTATGAGATTTTTCCCTCCAACCAAGACTGCAAGTATTTGTAATAGTATAATAGGCTTCCATCAAATGAATGAAAAGCCTTTTCATAAGGCTTAGGAAAGGTTTAAAAGATTATTGAGAAGCTGTCCGTACCACGAGATAGTTGTCTACCAATTAATGACCATATTTTATGATGGAGTCACATCTCAAATAAGGTCATTGTTGGATGTAGCATCTGCAGGGTCTTTCTTAAATAAGTTGCCTGAGGAAGCTTTTTGTATGTTGGATGAGATGGTGGCTAATGACTCTCGATGGATTACCCCTAGATCAGTTCCAAGGAGGCAAGGGATACACAATGTAGATGAAGTGGCATTATTGAAGGCATAATTTGAGTTGGTAAAGAAAGATTTAAGCGGTTTGAAAGTGTAAAATGTAGCTACAGTTGCTCAAGGTAGTAGACCAATGGAAAATGGGCAAGGTGTTTAAGAAGGTAGAGTTGTAGGAGATGTAAATGCACTAGGAGATTATAGAACGAATGATACCTATAGCAATACATACAATTCGGGCTGGAGAAACCACCCGAATTTCTCTTGCAAGGATGGAAATCAACATGCTTTGTCTTCTCAACAATAAGTAAGAGCTCCATTCAACCAAATTGTCCACCACAATCAAAGCTAATCATATCAACCTCAAGCCCATACTAACTATCAAGCCCCTTATCCACCAAACCACCATCAAGGACAAGGCTTTAATCAAACCTAATCTCCACCATATCACCCATTGGGAATCCAACTAAATCATGTTTCCTAGTTTCATGAATAGCCAACAACAATTTATGAATAGCCAAGAAACAAGATGGAAATCTCAAGAGCAATGGAACTGGGATCAAGATGCTTCCATGAGGAACTTGAAGACATAGATTGGGCAGTTAGCAAATTCTTTATCTACAAGGCCAGTTGGAACTTTTCCCTCAAATGTGGATTGTAATCCCAATGAGGAGGCCAAGGCCATTACATTGAGAAGTGGCAAGGAGGTAGTATAAGAAGAGAAAAAAGGTAAATCACCAACTTCATTATGTCATATGAAGGAGCCGACATGGAAGGTAAATGATTCTAATCTTAAAGTAGAGGTAGATATAGATGCTCCAAAGAGTGACAAAGGAAAGAGTATAGTGAACCCAACCATATAGGATCTTGACATAAATAGGTTGCCATTTCCTACTATAGTTAGGAAAGAAAAGAAGAATGACCAATTAGCTAGGTTTTTAGAAATGTTTAAGAAATTGCATATCAATTTACCTTTTGTTGAAGCCTTATCTCACATGCCTATCTATGCTAAATTCTTGAAAGAACTTTGTTCTAATAAAAAGAAGTTAGAAGGGTATAAAATAGTTCAATTAATAGAAAATTGTAGAGAAATTTATCATGAATAGGATTCAAAAAACGCTGAAAGATCCAAGTAGCTTCACCTTGCCCTATGAAATTAGTGAAACTTCTGTTGGGAATGCCTTGTGTGACTTAGGGGCCAGCATTAACTTGATGCCATATTCAATGTGCAGGAAATTCAATGTAGGCAATCTCAAGGAGACGGGAATAAGGCTTAAACTTATGGATAGATCAATGAGAAAGCCAAGAGGAGTGATTGAGGATCTATTGGTGAAGGTGGGAAAATTCAGTTTTCCCGTGGATATCATAGTCATAGAGATTGAGGAAGATACGAAGGTGCCACTCATTACAGGGAGACTATTACTAAATACAACAAAAGCATTGATAGATGTTCATGGTCAGAAGGTCACCCTTTGATTCAACAATAAAGAATTTATAGTGGACATGAAAAAGTTTCAAAAGCATCCATCAAGTGATTTGAAAGAATCTATCTATTTCATGGACAAGGTGGATGAATGTGTAGAAGAGACTCAAGAAAAAGTGTTGCTAGATGATCCATTGAATCTGAGTTTGATGCATTCTTTGAAAAATGAAGAGTTGGATGGAGTAGAGGAAGAATTGATAGCAA
Source organism: Excoecaria agallocha (assembly GCA_037975025.1). Taxonomy (NCBI): domain Eukaryota; kingdom Viridiplantae; phylum Streptophyta; class Magnoliopsida; order Malpighiales; family Euphorbiaceae; genus Excoecaria; species Excoecaria agallocha. Next base: position 502,139 of record JBBPFJ010000072.1, on the reverse strand, counting down.
CTATGGAGAAGGACTGTGGAAAGGAAGAATCAAAGCAAGAGGGGACCACTCTGAAAAAGGGAGATTCTAAATCTAAACTTAAACCCCTTCCTCCTCATTTAAAGTACATCTTTTTAGATCATGAAGCAAATTAAGCTAGTAATTACCTCTTCTTTATTGTTAGGTTTTGAAGAGGAAATTCTGCTAGAGGTGCTGAAAAAACACAAAGAAGCAATAGGATGGGAGACGATGGACTTGAAGGGTATCAACCTGAGTTATTGCACTCACTGAATTCCTATGGAGGAAGAATGGAACCCAGTAGCTCAACCCAAAAGAAGGCTCAATCCAGCTATGCAGGAAGTTGTAAAGAAAGAGGTACTCAAATTGCTCGATTCAGGTATAATTTACCCAATCTTTGATAGCAAGTGGGTTAGTCCCATACAATGTGTCCCTAAGAAAGGAGGAATGACAGTGGTTAGGAATGAACTTAATGAACTCATTTCGACTCGTACAGTTACAGGTTGGAGAGTATGTATAGATTTTAGGAGACTGAACCATGCCATTAGGAAAGATCATTTTCCATTACCATTTATAAACCAGATGTTAGAGAGGCTAGCAGGAAATAAGTTTTATTATTTCTTAGATGGGTATTCAGGATGTTTGCAAATCCCCATAACCCCTAAAGATCAAGAGAAAATGACTTTTACCTATCCTTATGGCACATTTGCCTATAGGAGAATGCTCTTTGGACTGTGTAATGCATCGGCTACATTTCAGCGGTGCATGATGGCAATTTTTCATGACTTTATAGAAAAATTTATGGAGGTATTTATGGACGATTTCACCATTTACGGGCTAGATTTTGAGAGCTATTTAAAGCATCTCGATTTGGTGCTAGGTAGGTGTGAAGAAACCAACTTAGTACTAAATTGGGAAAAGTGCCACTTTATGGTGAAAGAGGGCATTGTGTTAGGGCATAAAATTTCTGAGAAGGGGATTGAGGTCGACAAGGCCAAGGTAAAAGTTATAGAGAAACTCCCACCACTAACTAATGTTAAGGGAGTTAAGAGTTTTTTAGGACACGCATGTTTCTACTGTAGGTTCATAAATGATTTTTCAAAAGTTACAAAGCTTTTATCTAATTTGCTCATGAAAGATGCTCCTTTTGAGTTGACCGGTGAATGTTTGTTAGCTTTTGAATTGTTGAAGCAAAGGCTTATTTTAGCACCAGCGATCATATCTCCGGATTGGAATTTGCCCTTTGAGCTAATGTCATTCAAGTAATTTTTCAATGGGAGCAGTACTTGGAAAAAGGTGAGAGAAGATGTTTTATGTAATTTATTATGCGAGCCACACACTGACAGAAGCCCAAGTCAACTATACCATAACTAAGAAGGAACTTCTTGCCATTGTATTTGTTTTTTAGAAGTTCAGATGGTATTTGTTGGGTGTAAGAATTATGGTGTGGTTTGACCATGCAGCGTTAAGACACCTCTTTGCCAAGAAAGAGTCTAAGCCAAGATTGATAAGATGGGTACTCCTGTAGCAAGAATTTGACTTAGAGATCCAAAAAAGAAAGAGGGCAGAGAACTATGTGGTCGATCATTTGTCTAGATTGGAGCATAATCATGTTGAAAAAGGGGAGATTTTAGATTTATTTCTAGATGAGCATATTTATGCTTTATTTGTTTGTGAATTTTCAGAGCCTTGATTTGCTAATGTTGCTAATTTTCTCGTAGGAGGTTATATGCCGAGGGACTTCACATGGCAATAAAGGAAGAAGCTAAAGGCTGATGCAAAGCACCACATATGGGATGATCCGTATCTTTTTCACCTTTTTGCTGATCAAGTGCTAAGAAAGTGCATCCCGAATGAAGAGCAAGGGGAGATTATCAAAGCCTATCATAGTGGGTTAACCTAGTGGGCATCATGGACCTAATAGAACGGTATCAAAAATTCTTTCTTCAGGATTTTATTGGCCCACTTTATTCAATGATGTAAAATTATTTATTCAATCTTGTGATCGATGTCAAAGGGTGGGGAATATATCTAGGAGAGATGAGATGCCATTGACAAATGTGCTTGAGGTAAAGTTATTTGATTTATAGGGGATAGATTTTATGCGGCCTTTTTCGATCTCTTATGGGTTTGAGTATATCTTGGTGGCAGTGGATTATATGAGCAAATGGGTAGAAGTTGTAGCCACTAAGACGTGTGATGCAAAAGTTGTCTTAGAGTTTATATATTCACCTGTTATAGAGGCCCGAGAGCTATCATTAGTGATGGTGGAAAGCACTTCGTTAACCACCAATTCAAAGCCTTATTGAAAAAATTTAGAGTGAGGCACAAAATCACTACCCCCTATCATGCCAAAGCCAATGGACAAGTTGAGGTGTCTAATAGAGAGTTGAAGGCCATTTTAAAGAAAACAATCAATGCACCTAGGAAGGATTGGTACCTTAAACTAGATAACGCCTTGTGGGCATATAGGACAACGTTTAAAACACCTATAGGGATGTCACCTTTTAGGTTAGTATTTGGCAAGTCCTGTCACCTACCAATTGAGTTAGAACATAAGGCATTTTGGGCTACTAAGTTTTTGAATTTTGATCTTGAGAATGCAGGAAAATATAGGTCTTTACAGCTAAATGAGTTGGAAGAACTCAGATTTTGGGCATATGAACATGCCAAGAAGTACAAAGACAATATAAAGAAATGGCATGATCACAGAGTAACCAAAAAGGAATTTATGCCTGAAATGAAGGTGCTTCTTTATGACAGCAGATTGAGGTTGTTTCCCGGGAAGTTGAAATCAAGGTGGAAAGGGCCTTTTGAGGTTGCAGAGGTCTTTAGCTATGGAGCAGTAACCATTAAACATCTGGGAGAAAGTCATGGTCCTGAGTCCAAAGTCAATGGTCACTGATTAAAGCTATATTTTGATTCCAATTATAAGGCTGCATTAGTGATCCTCTCTGTAGAAGATAACCTATGAGAGCTATCAAAGTTGAGCTGGCGACTTGTTAAACCCAAAACTTTTTCTTACCTTTGAACTCAATTTCTTTTCTTTTTAAATTGCTTTCAACTTCTTTGTGTGTCTAAATGTCTAGTGTTGTTAATTTTTATCTAGAGAATGGTGATTAGTTGTTCTTGTTGGAGTGGAAAATTTTCAAGACTTTTACTGAGGAGAGGGAGAAATTTTAGTATAACAGTGCAAATTTATGCTGGTTACGACTGAGACAAATTAGTCCCAGTCGTGGCCCATTCATTGATGAGGCATAATAGATGCACAGCTAAGACACTTATGTTCCAGCCGTGCCCCAAAAGAAGAGGGAATTTTTAATCTTACAAGTGCATGGCCGAGACCAAATGTCCCAGCCATGCCCATATGCAAGCTTGGAGTCTAGATGAGAGTCGCGACTGAGACCATAGTGTCCTAGTCTTGGCTGTATTAAAAGTTAATTAAGGATATTCATTGGCCCACGGCCGAGACCATAGTGTCCCAACCGTGGCTTGTTGTTTACCTTCGGGTCCAAATGGGTAAAATAGGGGGTTTTACTTTTATGCTGGTCGTGGCTGAGACCAACTAGTACCAGCTGTGCCTCTTAGGGTTCCCGTCGTGGCTCCCTTTAAATAACCCCAACCGGTTACAACCCCTTACCTTCATTTTTAGTTTTCTCACTTTCTCTTCTAGAGTCCAACCATTTCCTCTCATTTTTCTCTCATCTCCTTGAATTCTCTACTCCCTTGCATCAAGAAATAAGTAAGTTTTCTTTTCTTTTCTCTTTATTTTGGTTTAATTCTTGTTTTGTTTTACATTTTAGTATGATTTTTCTTATTTAGTTATTGAGTTTTATGGTAGAAATTTGTGCCAAATGTACATATTTGCTCCATGTTTAGGGTTTGTCTTATTGCATTTTGTTCTTCTAATTTTCATTTGTCTCGATTCTTAAATTTTGATTTTTAGCTTGATTGTAGTCTCTAGCACATAATCTTTAAGTTTTATGCTAAAAATTTGTTTTATGTGTATTGTGATTGCAAAAATCAAACCTTGCACACCTACTATTTGATAAAATGGCTAAGAGAATATAGACATTCATTTCTAGTTAGTTGTTTTTGTTACATGTTCATCATTTGCCTAACAACATGCCTTAGAAGTGTTTAATATGCATTTATGACCGATAAATGGTAATTTAGGTGTTTGGTAAATTGATATTTTAGGACCATATTGATAGTTTGTATTTATTCCCTTTGTTTTTGCTGGTGATTTTAGTTAATTTCATGCATGATTCTGTTTACTCTATAAAAATTATACTTTGTCAATAGTCATTTGTGTGGTTAAGCATGGTAGTTTATTTTATTCCCATCTTTTGTCTTCATATTGGTTCAAGCATGCTTTTAAGTTATTCATTTATGTTTACATATGCATTGTTCATGCATTTTATGTTAATTGCACCAAAGTATATAAGCTGAAACGATTTGACCTATGGGCTACTGGTTTCCAAAGGATGCTTGTTAATCATAGTTGAGTGCCACATATTTGGTGCAACTTTTGCTTTAGTTTTCATTATCTTTGTTTGTTTTTATGCATGTTAGTAACTTGTTTAAGTGCATTGTTTTGTTTTGAATTTTCTTTTTAATGCTTGTATTTTGTGTTGTTTGTTGTTATAGGAGCAATGGCACCCAAGCGCAGCCGTACTGAAGCTGGATCATAATCTTTTGCTCCTTAGGGGTCCTCCAAGCCAAAGGTGCCAACATGGGTTCCAAAAGAGTTTTCAAATTGGTGTACTCTCTTCAACAAGCAAGAGTATCTAGCCACCCCGCACTTAGACATGGAATTGATGGCAAAATTGAAATTAAAAAATGAGATAAACAGGTTAATTGATTGCGTAGGCTGGAGAGTTTTCTTTGACAGAAATGAGAAGGTTTATCCTCACTTGGTCCGTGACTTTTTAGCCACAGTGAAAATTTAGAATTGGAGCAGATAGTCATGCTGACCCATGCCATGTGAGTTTTCAGCTCGATAGCATTCCTTATCAAATGTCTTTCAATGCTTTCTTTGAGGTATTGGGATTCAATCAACTTGCTACTAAGGACATTCCTAATCTGAATAGGTAAGAAATCTAGATGGGAATTTATGATCCCGAGGACCCCACCCACTTCAATCCTAAGAACACCAATGCCCATCATTTGAGAGATCACCCTATGAGGATTATGCATTGGAGGGCCTAGAAATGTAAATGAAAGCAAGGCCATAATTCTTTATGCTATGACAATGGAATCTGGTTGAATGGAGCTGCATTCATTGCATAGAAAGTTTTAGACCTACACACCTTTATAAAGAAGGATTCCAAGTTAGCACTTGGAGGTTTTGTCACTACATTAACCTGCTTTCACAAGCATTTTAAGCTTGGAACTTCCATGGAAAACCCCATGGCTATTTATCGCAAAATACTAAGAAATATGGCTATCCTTATTGATGACCCTCGCTTTCCAGGCCAAGGGCATTTGGTGGTTTCAAATAGAGCCTTGTATAGGGATGTTGTGCACAAGGGAGCTATGGAGTTAGAAAGAGCTGGAGTTGGTACAATCACTCTATCCACTGAGCAATACATCGTTATCAACAACTGGCTTGATGACATTAATCAACGGATGGATTTTGCCTTCATTTCACTCACACAATGCATGGATGATATCGTCACTACCATTGGATGTTATAATCCCGATTTGATAGCCAGTTTCCACCCCTACTGTCCCTTTCCTTGCAATGATTATGATTTCAGGGATTTTTGCTCAACCCATCATTCTTATTTGATTCTCTTTGGTCTTTTACCAGGGCTAGCAAAATTTTAAGTGTGGGGTGAGGGTTTAAGGATGAAGAACAATCAACTTAATTTTTCTTTGTTAACTATGGATCTTGTTTCTTTTTAACTGTGGGGTGTTATTAGTTGTTTTGTGGTATTATTTTATGAATTTAGTTTGCTAATCAAAATTTCTTTTATTTTTGCCATATTTTTCATAGCTTTTATCTTGTTTGTTTCATTTTAGTTGTAGTTTTTATCTTTAGTGTTTAATTTTAGTTAAGTAGCTTTTAGTATGATTTTATTTTCAGTTTTTTTAAATCATTCTCTATTAGTAAGTTCATTGCTTTTTGTGTTCCTTTAGTTTTGACTTAGAGTAGTTCTTTTGAATTCAAGTTCATTTACTATTATATTGTAAACCTTTTTAAATTTGATTAGAATAATTGTGTTTGTCGAGTTGTTAATTACTTTTGCAGTTAGCCTGAGCTTGCCAGTTAATCTTGAAATGTGTCAATTTGAACTCAAATTTTGAACTGCTTGTTTAGGAGATCTGAGTAGCTAGAGAGTAGTAGCATTGTTCAGTGAAGTTTTTCTTTTGAATTGATCTCAATTAATTATATATCATTCAATTTCTAACTTAATGAGCACAGTAGGCTAAGTTTTGTGAAATTAATGGAAAAACCTAGTGAGTTAAAGCAATTGAGTGAAGGAATTCTAGAATAGCTAGAACCTTCCTCATCACCCTTTGAAATGAATATTCAACTCAGGCTAAATTAGGATATGACCCAGGCAACCTTTCTTTGTCAACCAATTTTCAAGTGACTTTTGACTTACCCTTGATAAATTTTGTCATTGTTAGCCCCTTTGAGCTGAATTGGTATGCTAAAATAGTACTATTTGTTTTTTTAGTGCACTAATGCTGAACCATATAAGCTAAATGCCTTTGTCTTTCCCACTTTGGAATTGGCCACTCTAGGTTGGGTAATGAAAATTGCATGTTGGGTGTGATTCAATGGTTACTTGTTAATTAAAAAGTGAGGGGAAGTTGAAAAAATTTTAAGGGTTTGTGAGCTTAAATTTCTAAAAAATTTTGGGATATGGATGATAAGAATTAGTGCTTTTCGTACTCTTCTCAGTAATTGAATAAAAATTTCACTATTAAAAAAATCTAGAAAGATTGGGATAGGCTGCAGGAATTCCATTTGATTCATACTGCAGAAAATAAATGTGGGGTACCTAGAGTTTGAGGGAAGTATTAATTAGTTGAGCTAGGAGATTTTAGCTCTTACTCCATAAGATTTTGAGAACTTATGTGGTGAAATGTATCTTTTCAAGTTGATAGCAAGAGGGCATAAATTTTGAAGAGTTATTTTTCTTAAGAAAGTTAGGTGGTATTTGTTTTTTCATAATGTGGTTGATTCTATCTTGTTGACTTTATCAATTTCTTTGAAACCAATACCGTCACCCTATTACAACCTTAATGTAAGACCTGGTGATCCTATTTTGTTCTGAGTTGTTTAGTGGAAGTGACCCTTATGGTTCAAATGCTAAAGGAGAGGCTTATGGCTATTTCGAGTTAAAAAGTGCGAAACTGTCATACTGTTCTATTGCTTGATTGCTGGAGATCACTAGTAGTTTTGGTTTTGAAAAGATATATATATATATGTTTTGGCCTAACACACACACACAAGAAATTGTTTGTTATGGATCAGTTTCAATCTTTTGATTGAATTCTTCATCTGAGTATCTCTTGCTGAGTGTTACTTTAGCCTCTTTGAATTTGCTTGTATTGAATTGGAGTTTGAGTTTTCAAGATTGTGGATGATTCATTTGCTTGAGGGCAAGCAAAGTTCTAAGTGTGGGGTAGTTGATAGCTTTGATTGTAATGTTTGTTTCTAGGATAATTTTGTGCATTTTAGTGTCCCATCTTGCATGCTTTTAGTGTTAAAATGTTTTTCCTTTGTTTATTTTAGTTATTTTTGATAAATTTAGGGTTTTTTGGGTGATTAATGGTATTAATTTGAATTTTGTGCAGAAAAATAAGCTAGAGCATGGCTGAGACAATTTGTCCCAGTTGTGTCCATTGCAGAGCTCAAAACTCATCATTTCACCAATAGTCGCAGCTGAGACCAATGGTCCTAGTTGTGGCCAATGTAGCCTGCGAAGATGTTTTTATCCAGAAGTTCACCTCGGCTGAGACAAAAGTGTCCCAGCCATATCCAAAGCAAAGTACCACTCTGTCTTCTCATGTCTAGGTTGTGACAATAGTGTCCCAGTCATGTCTTCCTGGATACCTCTATAAAAGCTACAGAGTTGTTTATTTTAAAGGAGATCTTTTTAAGGTTTCGTGTAGAGGCTATTTTTATAGAGAGAAAACACAAAGTTCTACATCTGAAGAGTTTTTCATACATAGTTTAGATTAGTTTTACTTCAAAAACATACAAAAATAGCCTTAGTTTAGTTTACTTACTTGAAGTTATAGCTTACAATCAAAGAGCAGTGTGGAGAATGAGGATCATCAACTTCAAATAGGTTTTATTGTCTTTACTTTTACTTTATTTATCTTTTACATTATGGATAGTGAGTAGTCTTTTAGTTGCTTGAGGATCTTTGAATCCCCTGCTTATAAGGTAAATATTAAACATATTTAGATTTATACATGAATGGATGGTTTATTTCACTTTTACTTATGTGTATCTCATGGTTTTCCAATCTATCAAGTTATCTCCCATGAATGGATGAATGATTTTTATCATATGTCTTTGATGGGTATTGAGCTTAGTGGATTGGATGCTATGAATGATTTTGCTCAGTTTTTCTATCATGATTGTTGTCTATTTCTGATGGCTTCAGAATTCGACTCTAGATGTGCATTATTTGTGATTTCAAAACTAGAGTGTCGAGTGAAATAGATGGGTTTTGGGTTGTTTGGCTTCAGAATAGGAAAGTAAACTGAACATAGGATGTTAGGCCTGTGTTTAGGCTAGTTGTTGGGTTGGCTCCAGAATGGGATGTTTAGCAACTAGAATAGCTAGCTCCGAAATGGGAAGCTTGAATTAAGAGGGTTATCCAGGATTCATTTATGTATGTTTTTAGGTAAAATTAATTCACATTTGGGTATGGGGTGGATGAGTGAACCCAAGCAATGTTTTCCTTACATTGATTTTTTTTACACTTGTTAATTTTTCATAATTTAGCTCTTACTTGATTTACTATTAGTTTAAATTTAATTTCTTTCCATTGAACATTTTAGCATTTAAAGTCTTCATTTTAGATAGCCATAGCACAATCATCAAAATTTTGGAAATTCTTTAGCATACGATCAATTGTCTTAACTTGCACACACAATTCCTTGGGTATGATATTCGAGAGTTTTAAAAATACTCCTCTTACTACTTGTCGATCCAGTATACTTGTAAAGGTCGCAACATATGTCTTAGTGTTTAAAATGTTTTAAGCATGATTTGATGATTAATTATTGAATGTCTGTGGCTAAAATATTTATTTGCGTAATTTCCTGCATTTGCCTTTCGTTCTACAAGTTTCTATTCTATTCTAGAGGTGAGGGATGGGAAGAAGGTGTGAGGGACGACCATCCCTCAATTGAAGGATGGGACATCCTTCTGCCTTCCTTCTAGTCATCCCTTGCTCCGTTGTTGGCTGTCCCTTACTCCTTTTGGCCGCCCTTCACTCCTTTTGGTCGTGGAATTTTTTAGGATTTTTTCATGCATTTTAGGGTCTTTTGTGTCCTTTATTTTAATTTATTTTTAGGCAGTATTTTTGTAATATTTAGTATATTTTTATTGCTGTTCACGTGCTACAATACATGTAATTAACTTGATTGTGTGTACAAATTATTTTTTATTGTCAATGCTAACTAATTTGCTTATTTTGTTCCCTTCGGGGAATTTATCTATTCATGACCTTGAAGGATACATAACATTTGCATGGAAAGTCAAGCTCCGACTCTGGTCACCCCTTTTATCTGGGTTATTTCAATTTCATTATGTTTGGTTCTTACGTTATTTATTTATTTGCTTTCTTTGTATTTTTTGTTTATTTGGATGTATTATTTTTGGGGATGTAATAGATAGTAATAAAATGGCTTTTGCACGTTAAAATATAAAATCTCACTTAAATAATTTTTATCAATCAAATTGGAATTTTCTTATTAAAAATGAACCGATGTCCAACTTTTAACCCAAAAATTCACGTAACATAATAAAAGTATTTTTGTAAATATGTATGAGGGAGCCAATGTTCCCAAATAAATTAATAATTCATTTTATGTACGATATTTATGCTTATTTTATACATTATTCTTTTCTTTGGGATGATTTTCTTATGTAATAATTTTAAGTAGGATTTTATTTATCACTTTTTATTTGAATGGGATGTTTACTTAAATTCTATTGCTTGCATCGTATGAGCGAGTAGAGTGGATTAATTCTAAAATTCAATTATAAAACAATGCCTAACCAAGATGCCTAATAGAAGGGATGCCTCAAACATAGGAGATGTTTAGGCATCAAAATAAGGTCAAGAATCAATTCCCAACGTTCTATTAGGTGGCGACTCCATAATACCTGCCTTTTTGAGCCCACTAGTAGATACCTTTATAGGTTGACCGTTAGCAATAATTTGAGCTCAATACTTTTTTATTATGAAACAACCAGTTTATGCTAAAAAAATGAGCCTTCTCTGGTCTCAAGCCCTAAAAGTAGGCCTCTAAGAACAAAACTAGAATTAAGGGTGGGCTCCGACGTGCATCACAGTAGGAATATGGATTTTGACCATTACGTATTTTGACTGACTGATACAGATTGGGTTGGGCCCATTGGGCCATGGCAGCCTTTGACTGGTACCCACCTAATTCATTTGAGTTTGGTCAACACATAAAGGTCCACATAGCAAGCAAAAGTTATTATAGTTATACAACCTAGGGAAAGTTGCTATTATCATTACATAGGCTTGAGTTAAGGACGATGAAACTTTAGTCCTACCCAAGCATGGTCCCTATCAATAGATCTAGCTCATCATAAGTATAACTAGTGATGGGTCACCATTTTATAGACCATTTGGTATTAAACTTGGGCTAGTGGGTCTCCCTGGCACCTCTCTATATTGAGTGAACGTAAAGCATGCTTCAAGATATCACCGAGGCTAAAAAGGGACACCTAACTTAATTCTAAGGCTCTAAGATGTATGCAAAGAATTCAATTTAGAAAAGAGATAGGATTAATAATGAAAACCCAATTATAAAGAACTTAACCAAGATGCTTTTAAAAGCAAGGTCTCTTTAGTCCCCAATGGAATAGACACTATGATGTGCTTCCAAGCCATTGCTCGTTTTCTCATTTACTCTCGAAGGCCCACTTTTAGGGTTTGAGACTGAAAGAGGCTCACTTATCTCATAAATTGGCTACTTCACAATAAAAAAGGGATCAAGCCCAAATTATTATTGATAGTCAACCCATGAAAGCATCTATTAACAAACACAAAAAGGTAGGTGTCATGGAATCACCACCCAACAAAACATTGAAAAATGATTCTTGACCTTTTTAATGCCTAAATAAAGATTGGTGTACGGAACATCACTCTTAGTAGGCATTTTGGGTAGGTTTTATTTTATAATTGAGTTTAAAATTTTAATCCACTCTCTTCTCTCACACGATGCGAGACAATAGAATTAAATAAACATCCCAAGCAATTAATAAAAGCAATAAATAAATAAAATAAAATAAATCAACTACTTAAACTTATTACAGAAGCAAATCATCCAACAAATAAGAATAAAATAATATGCATACATAAATCAGGGTATTTATTTGAGTTGGGAACATTGGTTCCCTCATGCATGTTTTACAAAAATGCTCTTTTTGTCTTGTATATGACTTTGGATGGAAAATCGGACATTGGTCCAAGTTTTTGAAGAAAATCTAAGTTATTTAATAAAAATCATTTTTAGTGCCTTTTCCTTTTATGCGTGCACAAAAGCCATTTTTTACTAGCTATTACATCCTCGAAATTTCAAATACATCAAAAAATACCAAAATAAATAAACAAACAAAATACAGAAATAAATACTAAATGAAATAAAATAATAAGATAATGAATAACTTGAATGGTTAAATGAATAACTGAAGGTAGGTGATTGTCATTAGCCAACTAAGGCACGAATCCCAATGCAAAATGCCTCGTGTGATCTCCCAAAACAAGTAAAGTCACATATTCACAAAAAAAATCACAAAAATACAAATAAATTAGCATTGTATAAATAAATAACAAATATAGGAAAGAAAATTATGCATTTAATTAATAAATTACGGAGTAGAAATATTTATAAAATAAAAATGAACATTTTGGGGTCAAAGAAATTATATAAACATGATAAATACATGTAAAAATACCTAAAATCCAGCCACGGAAGCCCTAAGAAAGGTGACAAACTCCCACAACTAAATGAGGGATGGGATAAGAAGAGATCTCCGCGATGTCCTTTTTGTCAGATTCACAGATGGCATCTATCGAGGCTTCTTCCCATCTATTAATCGCAAAACAAGGCAGAATGTAGCAAATAAAATCAAACTCATGCAAAATTATGGCTAACTCTAGATGCCTAAAACATGCATAAACAAGTCTATAACCGTAAATCATACATTAAACACCTTAAAACACATTAAATTCCAGAATTATAGAATAAAAAATAAAGCTTGGAGTAATATAACAATAGAGGGAATCTTTATTCAATCATGCCATTTGCATACACATTAATCCAGATTCGTACATCATTATTGTAACACCCTAATCCATAGGATATATAAAACAATAATTTATGATATAGTCATACTAAGCTTTGCTAACTTCACTATTCATTTGATAAAATTTTGGCAGCATATCATCTTAAAAATCATATTACCTAAACCTGCAATTGTTCAATTCACACTCCTAATAAATTTTCTCCACCTCCAATACTGCTTTCACATGCATAGCACTTCTAATTCCAATTCTCATCACAATTCCATGTCAACACATGCAACATCCTAATCCAAAGACATAAGCCTCACTCAGATTAGACAATAACATAAAAATAATACAGGCCATAATTACATGCCATAACTTGAACCAATAAACAACTCTGAAATAATAATACATAACATATATGCCTTTCTATACATCTATACAAGCACAATGACAATTGCACCCCTTCTAAAGCCTCCTTTTGTCGCTGGTCAAACCAAGGCAAGCCTTAGTGTCACCACTCCAAATTTATCAGCTCCTACAACTTCAAAAGGTCCCTTCCATCTTGATTTTAACATCCCAGGGAATAACTGGCTATCACACTACAAGAAAATTTGGAAATACAAATAGAAAAATAGCAACGAAATTGATTCCGTTGCTAAATTAGCAATGGAAAATATATTTCGTTGCTAAATTTTGTTAAACTTTGTAGATTTAGCAATAGAAATATATTTGGTTATTTTCCGTTGCTAAAAGTGGAGGAAATTGTTAGCACCAAAATTTAGCAATGAAATTCCTAAATCATTGCTAAAAAGGACGCCAATGGTTGACGAAGAAATTTTGGAACGAAAAATATTTCTGTTGCTATTTTAGCAACGGAAATTCAATTTGGTTGTATTTTTTATGCTAAGAAGGTGGAATAACTTTGGGTCTAAAAATATCAACATAATTACTATTCCGTTGCTAAGCTAAAATGGCAATGGAATTTAAATTTGGTTGCAATTTTAGCAACGAAAATATAATTCTGTTGGTATTTTTCGGTGCATGTGGAATAAGTTTGAGACCAAAAATTCCAACGGATTTATTTTGGCATTGTTAAAATACCAACAGAATATTAATTTGGCTACAATTTTAGCAACGAAATATTGCAACCGAGTTAATATTCCATTGGTATTTTTCAATTTGCCCTAGGTATAAATATAATCTTTTATTTCTCTCCCTTGCCCTCACCGTTCACCTTGCTCTCAAGTGCCTCACTTTAGAAGAGGGGATTGGGTCTGTGATAGAGAAGATTCACTCTCACGATTACAGGGCGCACTTCCAAACAATGGATCGAACATCCAAAAAGGTGGCCTATGGTGGTGTATTCTCATACTCTTTTTGTCATTCTTTTTGCTTCTCTTCTACCTTCCCTCTAACAAGAAACTTTATGGGTTGTCTTTCGGTTACCAACTAGTGCTGCTACTAGAGCTTTAGGTATAGTGATGGTCTTGCGTTTGGCAGTTAAATGATTTGTGATTGGTTTGTTTCTCTGCTTCTTCTCAAACTCATTTCTTAAAATTGATGGACGTGTTTTTCATGCTAATAAGTGTTAGTCATTTTTAGTGAAAAAGTTTATTTCTGCCTTAGGGTGATTGTTCGCTGCAATGAATTCGAGACAAGAACTATAGAAAGGTTTGGGATCATCTATTTCCGTCTTTTTGTTAACCTTTGTTCCCCAGGTGAAGGGTATAACATCACTATTATTGCTCTTATTTTCATTTATCTTTGTCTCGGTTCCAGCTGCTTATTTTTTCATAGCTGTCATTCAGCTTGTTGCTCATTTCATATCCGACTCTTCATTAGTAAAGAGTGCAACTTACTTGAGTTTAAGGAACGCAAGGCTAGATATTTGATTGGATATAACTGAAATTGTGACATTTATTTGGGACTTACTCATTGCTTATTGACAACATTAAAAAGTGAAACTTACACAATTAGCTCAATGATAAAAGAGGAAAAAGAATACTTATATGTACTTGTTGAATCTTATGAGAGTTTCATTTTTAGTTTATATGTGTGTGTGTGTGTGTGAAATTAAAGAATATAATTAACTGGATAATGAAATCTAATTAAGTGTTGCTACGGGTTGTTCTTATATTGTACAAGTATATAGCAGAGTACAACTACATTGGTCCATATTTATAAGTATGATTCTTTCTTTTATTAGTCTTTAGTTTTATAGTATTTTTCCCAAAATTTGCCTTGCGTAAAAGGGTAAATGTTGCCTTAGGCTGGCATATTTGCTAATCCTGTGCTCAATGTTTTTTTCCTAGAATGATTATTCAGTCAGGAGAGCATTTGGAATTTTTCTATTCTGATTTCAAGATAAGTTTCTGAGTATTTTCCCCCTCTTTTCAAGTTATCTGCAACCATTAGTGGAAGAGCTAACAGAAAATAATTGTGTTATGGAAAGCCAAGACAATGCAGGTGCAGGTTTGTATGTGTGTTAATGTTCTGCTGGTGTGAAGTTTGTAACAAATATTCCATATGTAATGGCTCGATTATTCCTTTTTTTGGTGTGTGTGTGTGTTTGTGTTTGTGTGTGTATGTGTGTGTGCGCGTGTTCTTGAGACAATTTAGAATTCAACCTTGGATTTGTACCCTCATTCTACTGACCGCTAAACTATGGTGATATTTTTTGAAGAAAGGAAACCTTTAGTTGCAAGCTTATAATTGTAAGTAGTGAGGAATGACAATGAATATCAAACATTTACTTGTTTATAAGTTTAGTTATGTTGCCATACTTTTGATCTGCATATTAAAAATAACATTGTTGCAGTGGCTATTCAAAATTCATTCTTTTTTGTATGGCATTGTTTGTATTTTATTCTCTAGTTTGTATCTATTTGTTTTGCCTTTACATAACTCTCCGTCTCTGTATATCTATCCATAATTCCAAAATATTATATTTTAGGAACTACAAAAAGGAAGGAATTGCAAGGAATTCCAAAATAATATACTTCAATCGAAAGTAGGTGACTCGTGGGATTGTATTGTTTATGCTTTCCTTTAATAAAACTACCCTCTATGATGTACCGACTAGAGTCCCTGATGTTAGCCAGTCAATTAAGGCAAGAGATTGGCTCTAGTGTTCCTCACTTCTATATCCCGAGCTCATTGGTTTGTCTTAGAAGTTAATTATCACTTGATTTGGTTGTGTATTTTACAATTCATCACTTTTGGTTTATCTAATGCAATCTTTCTACTGTTAGATACTGGAAGCACTAACAACTGAAAGAGCTTGTGAAGCTTTTTCCATGAAAAGATTGAAGTTGCTTGGAGATTTAGTTTTGAAGTATGATGTGAGCTGTGACCTCTTTCTATGATATCCTATAAAACATGAAGGTCAATTATTTTCTCGGCATATATCTGCTATTTGTAATTCGACCCTTCATAAATTTGGAATAAGTAGCAAATTACCGGTAGTTGGCTTTAATTGCTAATGAAGTTGCATTATCTTGTAAAAGGATTTGCACATTTATATGTGTTTGTTTGGCTTTTTTTCTCATCCCTTGCTGTATTTTAGAATATAATTTTGGTGGAAAGTTCTTTATAGAAAAGTAATCTATTGGCATTACTTTGTCAATGATGGATTCCTTTATCTGAATTTTCTTAGGAGTTTTAAGTGACACATGTCTCTGCATGTATCTATAGTTCTTTCCACTCTTCAAGCTATTTGTTGAGGCACTAATTTTGAACTGTTAATGGATCTTTTCTTCTTTTTCCTTTTTTCTTTGTTTGTGTATGCATACATTTGTATATGCATTTGACTTCATTCACTGTGCAAGTGGCAACAACTTGACCAAGTCATACAGCTTTGAATATGTAGCCTTGTATAAATTGGCTTCAAGGATTGATTTCAGAAAATTCATACTAAAGCACTACTATAAACCTTATTGCTTGCTTATACAAGTTTTTTTTTCTTTTAATTTATTTTTATTAAACTAAGATGAATTCTAATTGCCTTGCTTTCTCATTTGACATGGATATATAAGAGATGGTGTATTCATTCCTCGTTCTTGGGTTGCTCCCAGACACAGACCTGCTTATTATGTTCCTTGTAATTGTGGTGTCAATAATTTAGAAGTGCCTTTGGCCTTCAAATTTCAAATCAAAGACCGTAAAGTCAAGATTGGTACATGTTGTCCATTAGGCCATCAATGGATGTGTTTTAAAACAATATCTAATTGTGTTGAAGCCATGATAGGTGCTACTATGTTAGTGGAGGGTTGATAGCTGCACTTCATCTGATGAAGTGGCTTGGTATGGATGTCGCTTTTAGGCCTTCACTAGTATATGAAGCCATTACCAATGATTCTCTACGATCTTATACACCAAAAGAGGATGAGATTAATTAAGAGCCTAGAGTTAAAGCTTGGTTATACATTTTCTATCAAGTTTCTCTTACAAGAGGCCATAACTCATCCATCCATGCAATATGGCTACTGTTATGAGGTAGTAAATCTGAACTGATATAGTCCTCATTATATGATTCAATTAAATGTTGTTCTTTTAGGCTCAGTGAATAACCAAATATCTGGTAAGTAATATAATTTATGTGCATCTCAGATGCAACAGTTGGCTGCAAAAGGTGACAATGTTACTTTTAGGCATTGTTTCTCTGATATATTTAATGTTGCTCCAAAGCTGTGGGATTTATTTGTTATTTAAATATGGATATTTGGAGACATAAGATTTTTATGAATATATGCAAGGCAACAATTTTACCTTTTCAAAATTTGACAGAGGCTTGAATTTCTTGGTGATGTTGTGTTGGACTTGATTATTACATTGCATCTCTTTCAAAACCACACAAACATTGAGATTGTGCATGTTAAGCTAAGACTACAGCTAAATGATGTTCTTTTAGTTATGAAGGGATGTAATCAGAGCAAAAAAAGCTGCAAAAGGAATTGTAACATCTCATTTGTTGAAGGAACTTGAGGTTTGTGTTAGATGATATACGATAGGGATTGTTGATATATATATATATATATATAAAGTTTGTAATGGATTATATGGCTAGACTTTTGGCTGTCAAATGTGCTAACATAAAATAATAACCTGTTGTTTTTAGGTCCTGCTTTTAATTACTTGGAAAACGGTCTTGACAAATTTGATGATGGGCCATTCTTTATTGAGCATTTCAGTTTGGTAATTTTTTTTAAACAATGCATAATTATATATTGTTGCTTTTAATTTCAATAATATTATTTGTTAATTTTTATAAAATGATTCATTGTTCAGGTGGATATAGCATATATAACATTTGTTGAAAGATTCCAAATTATCTTATCTGAAGTATTCAAGTACGATATTACTGCTGGCAGGCCAAAACTCTCTGTTTGAATTGAGGTACATTTTACTATATTTTTTCCTTTTTAAGATCCAATTTGACTATCCAAATAAGAAATGAATTTAACCTTAGTTGATGAGTATTATGTAATCTTGATTCTCTATCTAGCATGGATGGTTCTATTGGGTTTAAGCATTGGTATACGGGTTATTAACATTATACTATCATTCCTACTTCAATAAGGTATTGTGACCAAAATGATCTTTTCGTAACTGATTTTTTTTAACATTAAATGGGTTGAGAAATAGTAGGAAATAGAGGTTTCTTGAGTAGTTTTCTTCTCTGATATTTTTCTTGCTTGTCTCCTTTGCCTTTAAAAAAAATAAAACCAAAAGTAGTTTTAACACATTTGAGTTTTTGCAGCTGAGAATATGTACTATTGTACGAGAACTCTGCAAGCTGATGGGCATCAATTTGGATCTCTATGATGTTTTTCCTCCAACGTACAGAAAATATATAGAAATTCTATTTGTTTACCATGAATTTTGTGTTGCTAATTAGAATAGCCTGTCCTTTTGCCTTGATTGGGACTAGATAGATCTTGTATCTAATGCCATCAACCATTTGGTTTATAAATAAATTAATTAATTGCAGTTTTTGTTCTTTCTCTGTATGTCTGTCTTTTCAAAGGTTGTAGTGCTACATTCTATTTTAAATTTATTTGATTCTCATTGCAGCTTGGGTGTGATAGTTACTACGCTTTGGCTAATATAGTAGTTTCAACAATTATAATAGTAATTTTTATAAAAGATTAATAATATTTTAATGATGGAATAGCGACAAAAATTCCATCACACAATTTTTTATAGTGGTGGCTGAATTTAAATTTAGCAACGAAATTGCTATTCGGTTGCTAACCTTTTCCAATAGAAATTAAATTTGGTTGTTATAAATAGTAACGGAAATTTATATTCTTTTGCTAAAATTAGCAACAAAAAACATGTTCGGTTGCTAAAAAATACCAACCGTCAAAATTGCAACCGATTTTGCTAAAATTAGCAATAAAAAACATGTTCGGTTGCTAAAAAATACCAACCGTCAAAATTGCAACCGAATGTTCTGTTGCTATTTTTCGTTGCTAATTTTGATTAGCAACGGAAATTCAACAAATTCGGTTGCTAATTTTCGTGCTATTTGCTAATTTTCTTGTAGTGTCATATAAAAGCACCTTCATCCCAGGCACAAACTCCTTCCTCATTATCTTCCAGTCATGCCATTTCTTTGTATTGTTTTTGTACTTTGTGGCATGGTTAGATGCCCAAAATCTGAGTTCTTCCAACTCATTCAGTTGTAATGACCTACATTTTCCTGCACTCATAAGGTCAAAATTCAAGAATTTGATAGCCCAATAAGCCTTATATTCTATTTCAACCAGTAAGTGATAGGACTTGACAAATACCAACCTAAAGGGAAACATCCCTATCGGAGTCTTAAACACAGTTATATACGCCCACAATGCTTCATCTAGCTTAAGGTACCAAGCTTTCCTTGAGGTATTGACCATTTTCTCTAAAATCGCTTTAAGTTCTTGGTTTGACACCTCAACTTAACCATTAGCTTAGGTATGGTAAGGGGTAGTGACTTTGTGCCTAACTCCAAACTTCTTTAGTAAAGCCTTAAATTGGTGATTAACAAAGTATACCATCACTGATTATAGCTCTAGGAGCTCCATACCGGGTGAATATATTCTTTCTTAGAAACTCAAGTACTACCCTTGCATCGCAAGTCCTAGTGGTTATAGCTTCTACCCATTTGCTCACATAGTCCACTGCCACTAAGATATGTTCAAACCTATAGGATACCGAAAAAGGCCCCATAAACTCTATCCTTGCCAAGTCAAACAACACTACCTCAAGCATATTGGTTAAAGGCATCTCATCCCTCTTGGAAATATTTCCTACTCTTTGGCATCTATCACAATTTTTCACAAATAATTTCACATCATTAAACATAGTAGACCAATAAAACCCAAAAGAAAGAATTTTTGATACTGTTCTATTCGGACCATTATGTCCACCGGCTTTTTCACTGTGACATGCTTTGATGATCTCTCCTTGCTATTCATTTGGAATGTACCTCCTCAAAACTTGATCTGCACACAACTTAAAGAGATAAGGATCATCCCAAATGTAGTGCCTTGCTCCAGCTTTTAACTTTTTCCTTTGTTACCATGTGTAGCCCTTTTGTAAATAGCCACCTGTAAGGTAATTTGCTAAATTAGGAAACCAAGGATCAACCACATCACACATAAATAATGCACATATATGCTTATCAGGGAATAAATCTAAAATCTCCCCTTTCTCAATGTGGTCATGCTTAAGTCTTGACAGGTGATTCGACACAAAATTTTTTGCCCCTTCTTATCTTTAATCTCCAGGTCAAATTCTTGAAGATGAATTACCCATCTTATAAGACTTGGTTTTGACTCCTTGGTAAAGAGATGTCTCAATGCCATATGATCATACCACACCACAATTTTTGCACCCAGCAAATATGGTCTAAACTTCCCAAACACAAAAACAATTGCAATAAGCTCCTTCTTGGTTGTGGTGTAGTTGATTTGAGGTCCTATCAAGGCATGACTTGCATAATAAATTACACAAAACACCTTTTTCCTTCTTTGTCCAAGCATGGCTGCAACTGCAAAATCACTTGCACCTCACATTAGTTCAAAAGGCAAATCCCAGTCTAGTGATACAATCACTAGAGCTAAAATGAGCCTTTACTTTAATAATTCAAAAGCACGTAAACATTCACCATTAAATTCAAATAGAGCATCTTTCATTAACAAGTTAGACAAGGGTTTTGTAATTTTCAAAAAATCTTCGATAAACCTACGGTAAAAACCTACATGACCTAGGAAGCTTCGAATTACATTAACATTGGCTAGGGGTGGAAGTTTCTCAATTACTTCAATTTGGCTCTATCTACCTCTATCCCTTTCTCTAAAATTGAGTGCCCTAAAACTATCCCTTCCTTCACCATGAAATGACATTTCTCCTAATTCAATACTAGGTTGGTTTTTTCACACCTCTCTAGCACTAAATCAAAATTCTTAAGACAACTCTTGAAATCTCTCATGTAAATGGTGAAGTCATCCATGAAGACCTCCATAAATTTCTCTATAAAGTCATGGAAAATTGTAATCATACACAGCTGAAATGTAGTAGGTGCATTACATAATTCAAATGGCATTCTCTTATAGGTAAAAGTGCCATAAGGGCAGGTAAAGGTCATTTTCTCTTGGTCCTCAAGTGCTATAGGGATTTGTAAATACCCCAAATACCCATCTAAGAAGCAATAAAACCTATTCACAGCTAGCCTCTATAACATTTGATCAATAAATGGCAAGGGAAAGTGATCTTTGTTGGTGGAGTTATTCAACCTCCTATAGTCTATGCAAAATCTCCAACTCGTAACTGTACGAGATGGAATAAGCTCATCTAACTCATTTTTTACCACTGTCATCCCCCCTTTCTTGGGAACACACTGCATTGGGCTTACCTACTTACTATTTGATATAGGATAGATAATACCAGAATCGAGGAGCTTTATTACCTCCTTCTTGACTACCTCTTGCATTGCCAGATTGAGTCATCTTTGGGGTTGAACTGCTGTTTTACATTCTTCCTCTATTAGAATTTAGTGAGTGCAGTAGCTCGGATTGATCCTCTTCAAGTCTATTGTCTCCCATCCTATTGCTTTATTGTCCCTTTTCAACACTTCGATCAACATCTCTTCCTCGAATCTTATCAAAATAAATGAGATTATTACTAGCTTTTTTCTCATTTTCCAAGAACACATATTTCAAATGAGATGGGAGAGTTTTTAGTTTAGTTTTAAAGTCTCCCTTTTTCGGTGCACATTCTTCTTCACTAAACTCCTCATTTTTAATTTCTTCCTCTAACTCTACCATCACTTCCTCACTTCTCCTTTTTAACTCAGCTACCATCTCCTTTTCTATTTCATCCAATTCCTTATGTTCTAATGAGTGCATCAAAGTTAAGTTCAAGGAATCTTTCATCAATAACTCCTTTTAGTTTTCCTTTACACACTCTTGCACTCTGTCCAAAAAGTAAATGGACTCCTCCAGATCACTCGATGGATACTTTTGTACCTTGTTTATATCTATCACCATTTCTTCATTATTGAACCGTAAGGTGACCTTTTAACCTTAAATGTCAATTAAGGCTTTCACCGTGTTTAGAAATGGTCTCCCTATAATTAGTGGCACCTTTTGGTTCTCTTCTATCTCCATCAAAACAAAATCCACGAGAAAAATAAGCTTTCCCACCTTTACCAATAGGTTTTCAATTACCCCTTTTGGTTTCCTGACCGACCTGTCAACTAGTTGAAGCCCATGCCCATTTCCTTAAGATCTCCTAAGTTTAACTTCCTGCACATAGAATAGGGCATTAAATTTATACTGGCTCCAAGATCACACAAAGCATTTCTAACTAAAGTTTTACCAATCTCACAGGGTAAAATTAAAATACCTAGATCTTCCAATTTTTTTGGAATTTTGTTCATAATAATAGCACTATAATTTTCAGTTACTTGCATAGTTCCATACCTTTATAATTTCTTTTTTTAAAATAAAGTTCTTTCATAAATTTGGCATAGTTTAGCATGTGAGCTAAAGCTTCGGCAAAGGGCAAGTTAATATGCAATTTTTTGAACATTTGTAAAAACCCAGCCAATTGCTTATTTTCTTCTCTTTCCTAGCTATAGCAGGAAATGGCAACCTACTTATATCAAGATCTTCTACATTGGTGTTCATTATGTTTTTACCCTTATCAATGCTAGGAGTTGCTACATTTGCCTCTACCCTAGAATTAGAGTTACTTACCTTCTGTGTCGGCTCCTCCTTACTTGATGAGACTGATGGCAAAGATGTTTTACCTTTTTTTTACTCTTACACTACTTCCTTTCCACTCCTTAGCATGATTGCTTTGGCCTCCTCTTTTGGGTTTCGATCGACATTGGATGGAAAAGCCCTAGTTGGTCTGGTGGATAATAAATTTGCCAATTGCCCGATTTGTGTCTCCAAGTTCCTTATAGGTGTCTTGGTTTCTATTCCACTGCTCTTGAGACTTCCATCTTGCCTTTTAAATTGTTGCTGGCTATTCATGAAGCTAGCAAACATATCCTCCAAATTTGACTTTTTTTTGAATGGGTGACCTTGATTGGAATCCTATTAGATGGTAGGATTGGTTGAGAATTGGATTTTGGCGATGACTTTGATGTTGATTTTGATTTGGCCTTTGGTTTTGGTAGTGGTGGGATGGATTTGGAGCTTAATAATGAGTTATAGCTTGTGGTTAGTATAACTAGCTATAGTTATGGTGGACATTTTGATTGAGTAGGGCTCTTAGTTAAGGTTGAGGCGATGAAGCTCCATGATTTCCCTCCTTCCAAGAAAAATTCAGGTGGTTCCTCCAACCCAGATTGTATGTATTGTTGTAAGGATCATTCCTCCTATAGTCTCCCACTACATTCACATCCCTCATAACTCACTATCTGAACTTCTTGGTCCACTTTTATGTGCTACACAGTATTGAGAAATTATAGCTACATTTTATACTTTTAATCCATGCAATTATTTTCTCATTAGCTCTAATTGTGCCTTTAACATTGAAACTTCACCAATGTTGTGCACAACTTGCCTCTTCGAAACTTCTCTAAGAGTCGCCCATTGTAATTCATTCACCGCCATCTCATCCAATAAATGAAAGGCTTCTTTTGGCAACTTATTCATGAATGAAACACTGGATGCTGCGTCTAAGAGTGACCGTGTAGATGGGTTCACTCCTGCATAAAATATGGTCATTAACTGATAAACTGTCACTTCATGATGAGGACAACTCCTCAACAACCTCCTGAACCTTTCTCAAGTGTCATGAAAAGACTCTTCATTCATTTGATGGAAGCTCATTATGTTGTTACGAATGCTTGATATTTTTGTAGGAGGAAAGAATCTCATCAAATAGACTGCCTTAGCAACATTTGAAGCCAAACCCTTGCTTTTTCGATTAATGTGAATAGGAATAACTTCAACCAAATCGCATCTATTGAAACACCCAGGATTTGCACTATGTCACTGACTTCTAAGAATATGTCAAGATGTTGAGAAGGACGTTCTAGTTCTAACCTTGAGAACTGGTTTCTTTACACTATAGTGATGGTTGCTAGTTTAAGTTCAAACTGTACTCCTCTAGGCAACGCAATTATCCTCTAGTCTTCATTCCATCGAGGCACTACATAATCTCTTATTATCCTTTGCCTTGGTATTTCCTCTGTTTGTCTACCTGGAATTTCTTTTTGTGTCCTTGGCACTTCTCCATTCTCGGGAGGAATTTCACCAATAGGAGGATCCGAATTCATATTATTTTCTCTATTTGCCCTTTTTCTTTGGTGTAGAGTCTTCTCGATTTTAGGGTTGTAGGGTGGTTATTGTTCATCTCTTAGTCTATGCATACACTAAAAGTAACTAAAAAGAATGAAAATAATAGATTCAGAAAAAGTAAACATCTACAAACAATAATCAAAACTCACAAACATGCCAATCCCTGGCAATGGCACTAAAAACTTAACGCCTATTCAGCAAGTGTACTAAATCATCAAATAATAAAGTAGGGTATAGTTGGAACCCTCGAATATCATACCCAAGGGATTGAGGATGCAAGAAGTGAAAATCAATTGTATGCTAAAGAATTCCTAAATTTGTGTGTGTGTGTGTAAGCTATCAACTAAATGGTATGCAAAAAATGTAATTATGATGGTTAAATGTAAATTTGGAATAAATTCTAAAAACAAACTAACAATAATTTTTCTATGGCCAAGCCAATTAACAAATTAATAAGAATGAAAATTTATAATTAAAAACATTGTTTAGGTTCACTCATCCTCCCTTTACCCAATCTGAATCAAATTAATCCTAAAATTGTATATATATGAATTCAGGATAACCCTCTTAACCCAAGTGTCCCATTTCAGAGCAAGCTATTTTAAACATAAGAAATCCCATTCCAAAGCAAGTCTTATACTTAGCCTAAGCACAGATCTAACATCCAAAGTTTGGTTTGCTTTCCCATTTCGGAGCCAAACAACCCAAAACCCATTCATTTCACTCCTTACTCTAGCTCAAAAACTAAAAAATCTTGCAACTTAAAGAGTCCCATTCTGGAGTAGTCTAAAAATCATAGCATCTATGATAAAAGAACAAAAGATTGAATATTCAAGGCATTCAACCAATCAAGCACAACATTCCAACAAAGATATATGATAAAATCATTCATCTAGAGCTGAAAAGTTTATAAAAATGATAAAAAAACCCATGAAATCTCCATGAAGTAATAGTGAAATAAACCATTCATATATATATAAATATTCAAAATATGTTCAATATTCATATTTGGACAGGGGATTCAAAGATCCCCCAAAAAACTAGAGACTACTCACTATCCATTACAAAATAAAAAGAGAAAAAGAGAGAATAAAACCAGAAATTCATGGAGGAAGAAAACCTAACTGAATCCCAAGCTCCTTCAACCTTCTTCTCCAAAGCTTCAAAGTAAATGAGCTCCAAATTGTGAAAAACTAAGAATCTAAGCTAAATATAGTGTTTAATCTATGTGTTTTGCTATAAATCTATCTATTTTTAAGTATAAAACATGTATTTAAAAACTATTTATTTATGTATAAAAATGAAGTAAAGAATGAAAGAAAGAAGAGAGAAAAATTAACCCTAGATCTGAAAAAGAGTAGAACTCTCAATTTTGCAAAAAAAAAATCTACTATATATAGGCCAAATGGAGTCACGATCAACAAGATCAGGTTGACCGTGACCTATTAAAAATCTCCTTTTTAACTGCTATGAGTCATGATAAACACCAAAAATCTGCTGACCGTGACATAGCTCTCCTTTGCATTCTGGACTAATGGCTTGACTACCTCACAGTCTACACCAAAAATCTATTAATCGTGAGGTCCTTCTTTTCTTAGTTCTGTACTGAGGAGCTTCCTAGGTCATGGTAAACACTCTTATAAGAACAATTGCACTGCTGACCATGACACTCCTTAAAATGATGCATTTTGACAGAAAGTATAGGTGACAGTCAACAGGTAAAACTTGCTGACCGTAAGGTACCTACAAAATTTACAATTAGCACAAAATTCCATCAAAAGCTCTCTAAAACTCATAAAAGCTAGGATTAACTGAAATTAGATAGAATTTATTAAACTAAAGAAAAAACAAAGCAAAAGACACTAAAACTAAACTAAAAAGGAATTAAAAACATATACTGAATTAGAGTTATCACCCTAAACTAATTCTGTGGGGGATAATGCAACAAATCTTTAGCTACATCTTTAGAAAGTTTCCCTAGTTCTTTAAACATATCCTTAAATTCTTCCTCATAGCAACTCCATGCACATAACCACATTAACTTTTTTAATTAGCCTCTCCATTTACTACACCAATTGGATTCTATATGTCTCATGCAATATCTATGATGTGCATGAGGCATCACCTTTTTGACTGACTCCAATAGACTCTACAATAACAAAAAAAGAATTATATGACACATGTGAAACTTAATTTAAAAAAGAATTATACATAATAATTACATGTTTTTTTACCTTTTGCATATTAGAGAGAAAAGTAATTCCTTAACCTTCGTTGAGATCTAAAGAATTTCTTAATAATTGCACAAACCAAGTCCAAGTTCTTTCTGTATCTTATCAATAACTGCCCAAGCTGAGGGATAAAAATGTCCCATAAAATCTTGGCCAATAGCTACAAGCAACTGCTATTTTACTTTTCCATTTAGAAATCTGCCATCCATACTAATAAATGGTCTCAAACCATGTCTCCATCTCATCTTCAATGCATTAAAGAAAATATACATTCTTAGAAACCTTCTCCTTCCTTCATTTAAATCATCTCTAAATATGTTTACAAACCCATCAATTTCTGGATTGCCTTTTTTTTTAGTTCATATGTATATGTAATAAGTTTATTTTAATCATCGATAAATAACTCCTCAAGATTATTAAGAATCATTCTCTTTGCTCATTTTACTTTAAGTAACTTACATTCAATTGCAAACCACTTTTAAAATCCTTCCTCATCACTTTGGCCTTATATTGTGGGTCATTTTGGACTCTATTTTTTAAAGTAATGAGCAAGAATCATTGCACCAGCTCGTAGATTATCATAAGTTATGTTGCAATTGTGATTTGGGTTCTATATCATGATCTTGAAACCTAGATTGTATCCATCTTTGGAAATGTGGCATAGAAATGGGCAGTTAATATCACGTACATACCTGGCCCTTTTTTATCACTTTTTTGCACTTTCACCCTATAACCATTAGCTAGTGTATAAAAGTTTACAACTTGTCTAGCTTTTTTCAAGTCAGCAAAAGTCATCTCCTTTTGTAAAGTCTTGAGATGTCATAAATTATCAATCATCACTATATTTTTTTAAAATTTATAGGCATCTTAATGGTCTTGTTCATTGCCAAATCCATTTACATCTACCTCAAATATACTATCTAAATCAGAATCACGGTCAGTTGCAAACTCAACTTGAACTTTATAATCACTTAAGACCATTGTTCCTACATCATTTATTTCCTCATCATCAATAACTCTATCATCTAACCTATCTACACAAACATCTAGTCTAGATAAATTCCCTATATCCCTATCACATAATTTTGGGACATTAATTGTAACATCACACTCATCTACTGCAAACACATCAACATAATTTAACTCCTTACAAATTACGCTCTAAAATGCTTTAACATCTTCATCTCCCTTAACCAAGTAATACCTCTTACTTTTTCTCCCTTTAGGTAAAGCTACTAAGACCTGATTAATTTCACTCAATCTTAATCACTTTTTTAACTCTGTTGTAATGTCTAAATAGGCCAGCAAATCTGTGTTATATTTCTCTCATATATTTACTTTTTTTGTCACTTACTAAACTCCATGTGATTTCACCCATTCACCCCCATAATTAAATGCAAGATCCATATAAAAAACTCATTATCTTTGGCACTACATAAAATACAAATAGACAAATCAATAGATAAACATTATTTTTAAACACAAACAATGTCAATCACATGTGTGAAGTTTATGAATAATTCATACATCAATCCAATCATTATAACACAATTAAAGAACATAATTACAGTCCAAATCAACATGAGACGATACACAAAATAGCTAGTTGAATCCCAAATAAAATAAGCTCTATTACGCCAATTACAACACAAGTAAATAAAAAAAATTACAAATAAGAGATAATTAATACATAGAATTCTAACGTGAATTACAAGGCCAAAAATACAAAAGTATAGTCCTAAATAAAAAAAGCTCTATTAAGCCAATTACAACACAATTAAATAAAAAAAAACTGCAAACAAAAAAATACCTAATAAAAAGGATTCTAGCATGATTTACAAGAACAAAAATAAAAAGTTACAATCCCAAATAAAAGAAGCATTGTTAAGGTAATTACAACACAATTAAATAAAAACATACAAACAAGAAATACTTAATACACAAAATTCTAGCATAAAGTATAGGAACAATAATAGAAAACTACATAGGTGGATGACACTAGAGAGAATAACTGAATGGCATTGGAGAGAACAGCTGCCACCAGTTAAAGAAGCTTGAATTAGAGACCGAAATCGACGTTTTAACAAATTGCAAAATCAGAAACTTTTTCAACAAATAAGATAATTAGAGTAGATTTGTTTAGTTTTGTTTTAATTTGAGAAGTTGGCGACAAATCACCAAATATTGAGAAGGAGAATGGCTAAATTAGAGTAGGTTCATTTAATTTGTTTTAGTTTGAGTTTTTTCCGAGAATGGGAATGGGTATATTGGAGGGCGTTTGGTTAACTTGTTTTAATTGGGCTTAAGGTTTTAATTTGGTTGGTTAATTTGTTTTTTTATTTGGGTTTGGTTTAATTTGGATTTAAGGTTTTAATTCAGATTGGTTTAATTTAGGTCTAGTTAATTTCAATGCCACATGTCCATTTATTGCTAACGTGTTGATTAATTAGATTATTGCCAACTCGTATTTCCGTCTACTGATGTGGACTAGAGTGGTAAAATTGAACTTATTTTATAACAATAATGACATTTTTTAAAAGAAAAAAATACTTAAAGTGGCATATTTGAAGCATTTTAAAAACTAAAGTGGCAAATTTGCCTGTTTTCCCTATCTTTAACTAGAGATGGATCTCTTATTAAAGATGATCACTGCCAAAATGAAATGTGGAAGCATTTAAAAAATATTAACGAACTTATTACAATGGCCAAATAAATATTCATTTGGCTTCTTTTTTTTAATGCTATGTAAATCAATTCACGTTGAATTATTTTTCAAATAAATTTATATTTATAAATTTTTTAATTAGTTTATATTTTTATTGTTAAAAAAAGAAGAAACAAATGGACTTAATTCTGACAAAATGGATACAAATTGTATGATTATTATTAGGAAAAAAACCATATTTTAGTCCTTGTACTTTAATGATTTTACACATTAGATCCATATACTTTCAAAACTATACATTGACTCCCTGAACTTTTCAAGGAGATCAAATTAAGTTAAAATGGATGGCACAAACAACAGCGTAACAAACGTTCGGTTAAAGTCGCATGTATTTTAATAAAACGCTATTGTTTTTAACGTCTGGCCATAATTAATGTGTTCTAATAGATAAGTGTAGGCATCCATTGTGTAGTTTTGAAGGTATAGAAACTCAAAGTATAAATACATAAATTTGAGGGATCCAATGTGTAGTTTTAAAAGTATAAAGATCCAATATATAAAAATGTTAAAGTTTAAGGACTAAATTATGGATATTAAATTATTATTATTTTGCATGTTGTGGATGACATATGACATATGTCATTTGATTATTTCTTCCTTTTTTTCTTTTATGTTCTTTTTTTGCTATGCTTTTTTAATTTGTTTTATTTTTATTTGTTTTCTTCTTTCGTTTTTCTTTTCTGCTTTATTGTTTTTTTCTCATTATTTTTTTATATTGTTACTGTTTTGTACTATTTTCTTTTTACTTTTGTTATTCCATTTCTAATTTTTTAATTCATTTCTTGCTAATTTGATACTATTATGTCTTTTTTATTCTATTATTATTATTATTATTATTATTATTATTATTATTATTATTATTATTATTATTATTATTATTATTATTATTATTATTATTATTATGTTTTTTTTGTGTTTAATATTTTTTTTACTTTCACTGTCATTGTATCTACTAATTGATTCTTATTTCTTAATTATGGGTTTAATTAGGGATGATCATTGGATGGGAAATACCTGACCCTAGCAAGGACTCAACCCAAATATGGCAGGGAATCCCTATATTTTTCCCCTACAAGGACAATGACAAGGATAAAAAATAATGATATATTGATTTTGAGGTAGGGCCGAGGAATGGGTATCTACCTCGGTATAATTTGTAATATAAGGCTTAATATTTTTATTATTTACGTTTATGCCATTTTTATAAATAGGGGTATCAAAACCCTACTTTGATTTTTCCTTTTATTTTTCTTCTTTTTCTTTCTCTTCTCTGTTGCTAAGCCAATTAAGAGATCGAGTCCCATTCCCATTTCCCACCACTGATCTATAAATCTCATCGTCATTCATGTCATCTCTACCTCTAATGTTCAATTGCTCATCTTCTTCTCTTTCCTATTTTTTCCTCAAAAACTCCAATCCTTTTTCTTCTTTTTGTATAAAAACTTCACCATGGTCCAAACTTGGGTCTGCTTCTTCTCTTGCTGAACTTGGTGCTCTGGTTCTTTCTACCAGTGATCCTCTCACAAACACTACAAGAAAATTGCAATTTAGCAACGAAAAATAGCAACTAAAAATTAACAATTTATGTTCCTAATCAAAAATAGTAACAAAAATTAGCAACAAAAATTTTGGTTGCTAATCCTGTAGTTGCTATTTTTAGCAACGAAAATATAATTCCGTTCCTAAATTTAGCAACGAAAAATGAATTCCATTGCTAAATTCAACCAAGACAAGTTTCGGCCAATTTGTCAATTTTAGCAATAGAAAACTTATTATGTTGCTATTTGTAGCAACGGAATTGATTTTTCATTGCTAAAATAGCAACGAAATTAAATTTTCGTTGTTATTTTTAGCATAGATAAAAAATTTACGACAGTGCTATCCGTCGTCATTTCATCGCAAAAATTTTTTACAATTTTTTAATTATTATCATTGGAATAGCAAATCCTCTTCGATGATTTTTGGGTGTTATTTTTGCAATGTACACAAGTATTTGTATCATAAACATTTTTTTTGGTTGTGTTTAATTAATTTAAAGTGTAAAGTAATTAAAATTATTAGGCTTTGTTTAATCAGTCTAATTATATAAAATAAAACCAAAAAGCTTACCACAAAAGAAAGAAGCCTGACTCCACATTTTGTGAAGAGTCTTCCAAGGTCAAGCAACCAAGCTTTCTATAAGAAATATTGTCAACTAATTAATTAATTAATTGAAAATCTGACCTAACTAAAGAAGGAGAAACTATAAATTAAACCTGAAAAAATGTGATTGCAAGCCAACCAATGATGCAAGCTATTTTGAAATTCCCATTGCCTGAATCATTAGAATTATTAATTAGTATTATTGTCATAAGAAATTAAATGCAATGACTGCACAACAATTAACAAGAAGTCAAAATTTACTTCATAAAGTAAAGCAACAATTGGAAGCACTTATATAAGCACCATCGGTGCAATTATAAACTGTCTGATGTAGAATATGCCATGCATCATTTATTAAGGGAACTGATTTACCATACCGCCTTGTTGAGTACAGATCAATCAATGCCTAGCAAAAGGAATAATTATTTTAGTTTTAATTGTCGTTTCCCTTAAATATTGTTCTATTATTAGCCATATTTGCTGAAATTTATTAAGAAGAAAACGACAGGAGAAATAAAAAAATTTTCAGAATGCATTTACATTTAAAAAAGCACAAACATAGTTTTTTGAATGTTCTGTGTTGTCATAAGCCACTCACCCTAGCATCAACAATAATAGGCCTACCAAGATGGTCCAACTCTGATTCAAGTTCATCAATGGTATTGTTAATCAAGGATGTGATGCTTGGAAAAAAAAAAGGAATCCATTCAGGGCTGAAATATTAAATAAATGGCAACACAAGTTAAATTCAAAATAAGGAATTACAACATAATAACTGCAACTTTTGTGAAACCAGGTAAATCGACCAAGGTTAAGTTGACAACTGTAAAAATGAAGCAAAGAATTCAACCTGTAAGCTAACAATTAATAAAAGATGTGGTGTATGAAGTTACTGCATAACTATATGTGGGTTTAGATCCCATAAACAATTTAGGTATGCAAGATTACGTAGATCTTAGTAAAGACTGGAAATATACAGAGACACTAGTCTCACTTAATATGGTCCAGTGAAAATCCTTTTTAGATTCGGTTGTTTAAGATAATTTGTCATGTGCAACATTGTTGCTATGCTATTCAAGAGATTTTAGTCTATAGAGATGGAGTTATTAAATATTTGTCATTCCTTCTTTCATAAATATTTAAGTGGATTCCTTCATCCTCACTCGGACCTCTTTAGGGATTTAGTCCTCATGTCCAGCGAAAAAACATTTTTCAATTTTTTATTAATAAGACTTCCCTCTATAAATTAAGAAAAGGAATCTGGACATGTTAAACTTGTAGTTTACCATTTAAGATATAATTCCAATTTAAGTTGACAACTGTAAAAATGAAGCAAAGAATTCAACCTGTAAGCTAACAATTAATAAAAGATGTGGTGTATGAAGTTACTGCATAACTAGATGTGGGTTTAGATCCCATAAATAATTTAGGTATGCAAGATTACGTAGATCTTAGTAAAGACTGGAAATATACAGAGACACTAGTCTCACTTAATATGGTCCAGTGAAAATCCTTTTGAGATTCGGTTGTTTAAGATAATTTGTCAAGTGCAACACATTGAGACATCATCTCTTTTTCAGCATCAAGATGCATGACCTGAAATAGGGAAATTAAGCTCTTATATGTTGAACATGAGGACAGAAGTTAATTAAACACATTTACCATCCATATTATGGTAGATGGAAGATATCCAAGTCATGCTGAAATCAATAGGGAGGGAAGGAGTCCGCTCGTTAAAATTCTTGATTAAAAAGATAATAAACTAAAATGAAACAAAATTTTTAAATGTTCCAGAAATATATAATTGATTTCAGCAAGTACATCCAAAACTGTGCTACCGTTATTTCCCATCAAAATAAAACAAAATCATAAAAACTATGAACATCATTATATGAAACATATTTCACGTGTAAAGAGCTTATTGAGCAATCTACTTACAAGGGCAAGGACTTCAAACAGAATGCATATGCTGCATTGTTCTTATTCACATTCTTTACCACATCAGTTCCCATTAATATGCGCTGTAAGACCTGAAATCATGAACTAAGATCTTCATGAGAACCATAAGCTCTATAGAAATATCAAAATTAATTTAAAGAGTTAAAACGAACCTCAAACAATGATCTTCTCGTATTAGGATCTTCAATAGCTGGAAAATACTGAAGTGCTCTCATTGTTTTAACTTGTTTATTTGAAAAATAGAATTAAGATAAACTTTTAACATATTGATTGAAAAAAAAAACTATTTATAAAAAGCCACAAGGAATAAAGACCTGAAGCCAAGGAGATGGGATTCCATAATAAGTGTATTCTTGCGGAATATCTTGGTTCCTAGCAAGTCACTCCAATATCTTTACACACTTTGGGAGACAACTCCAATAGGCTTCATGTTTATTTGATACTAATGCAACAAGAAGGCTCATAGAAGATGTCAAAACACCAAGATCACATTCATCTAACAGTTGAGCCATCCGATCCGTCTTAAAATATTTGGTAAATAGACAGTTCATACAGGCATAGAAAAAAAAGGTTGACTTAGATAAGAGGTTATTGCAAAAGATTCAAGCATACCAGCCATCAACATTCATAATGCCTGGATTTTTTCTATACAAGCGCAACGGACATAAAGCAGCCTTTTTTTCTCACTAACGGTCTGCAACTACTAGAAATTTGAAACCAAAATAAAAACCAAAAAATATAGTCTAGGATATTCTCAATTACATGACCTGAGAAGGCAACCCAAATCACAAGCATTCAAAATCAGATTATAAAAAAATTGCAACTTTCTTTTCTCTGTGCGTAGACAGAGAGTGGTAGAGAGAGAAAATCGTAATATCCCACCATCCCACTCATTGTACATAGGATGTAGCGTGATGTATTGGGAACATGAATATAGGTAAAAAAAGTAATCTATGTCTAAACTTTCAAATTTTTTATCTTCTTATTCCTCCTTTTTATTTTCTCCAAAAGGAATTATCATTTCCAAAAGAAACACACACCACACATATTTCATTCTCTATAAAATCAAACTACATCTCGAAACAATCCCTAGCCTGAAACGCTGAACACTCAAAATCCAAAATTGATACAGTAATCACAATCCTAGTAAATAAAAAATAAAAAAAACACTTTCTTGTATGCTAATTTAACTCACATACACATCTCAAAGCAAGCTTGTGAGAAAAGCTCACCGACATAAGCTCGAACCATCTCAACTCTGGAAACCTCCTTCGCCACCGTCGGCAGCTCCTTACCCAATATTTTTCCCTTTCCTCCTTCATTAACTACAAGCATATGAAGGAACCATAAATATAAAATACAAAAAAAACCCTTACAAAATTCACTTATATATAAGAAAATAAATAAATATTCACATAAAGAAAATTGGACCTGATAGCGAAGTAGAAGCACCAGTCAACTTTGCGAGATCGATTAAATTGGAACCAACCTCAGTAATAAGGCAATGAATTTGATTGGAGAAGGAAGCATAAGAAAGGACTTGATTCGAGCTTCGAGTTGAGGTTGAGTAGGGTTTGTTCCAAATCTAAACACTCCGATTACAGTTCAGAAGAGAGGGTTGGAGCAGCAGCGAGATCTTGCTCAGTACAAAGTCTGTTATTGAGAAATAAAGCGATTGAAGAGGAGAGAATTGAAGGATGGGTGGTCCATTGCCGAAAAAAGATTCCTGAAATGAGAGAGAGGGCAACGAGAGAGGAGGGAGAAGAGAAGTGGATGGCAGTGGTGGAAGGTATAATTTACTTATTTATACCTAGGTCAACAAATAATAAAACTACTTAAATATCCTTAATTTAGCAACGGAATTAGATTTCCATTGCTAAATTAGCAACCAAATTCCACTTCGGTTGCTATTTTAAAGTACACTACAAAAAAACTGCTAATTAGCGACGGAAAATTCCATCGCTAATTACCAGAATTCCGTCGCTAATGTAAATTAGCGACGCTGCGATGAACAATTGCTAAAAGGCCAGTCGTGAATATATTAGTGACGGATTTCAAAATCAATCGCTAATTTTTTTTTGTCGCTAATTTATATTCCTAATTAGTCGCCGAATTATAATAATAATATTTAGCGACTACATTTTCCATCGCTAATTCCGTCGCTAATTAAAAATAAATTTAGCAACAAAAAATTTGTCGCTAATTATTTCTTAAATTATATCTATTACATATTAGCGACAGATTTTCTGTCACAAATCCGTCGCCAACTTATTGCATAATTGAATTTTATATTATTAGTAATTAAATTATTACACATTAGCTAAAAAACTGCCTTGCACCAAACTAAGACGAATTATGAATTGGTAAGGGCCCACCTACTTCAACATGAACAAGGTGGAATCATTTCTTAAATTTTACAAATGATCTCACTAAGGCTTTGAACGTAGGAATTTCAAGAATAGCTCAAACTCCAATGAAGAACTTGGTATTCAACAAAATAATTCATAAACTCATTATGTCAGACTCTTGACCATAATTTACATCATGAATCATCATCCTTTCAAAAAAGAAAAAAATGCCGAACAATTCAGTACAAAATTGACACCTAGTAGACAACACAAGATTTCATCCAAAATTACCTAAAAGCTAAAGAAAACCCAAACAAGAGACTTCACGGACCTTCTGCGCCCTGTTCTTTCTTTCCTTCAATTGTTTCCTGGACTTCTCCACTTTAGTATCAAGCCCATTCTGCATAAAGACAAGACACAGTTTAGCAAGCACAGATAATATCTTGAGAATAATCAAAACCTGACAAATGAGTGCATATCTAATATGAGAACATAGTTATTATCATAAGTTGCCCTCATCAATAAAATCTATGAAGCATACATCAAATCTATTGAATTCTATATTAGGGCTGTTGCCCTCTTTTTAACTAAAAATAATGTATTGTGAAAACTTTTCAAACTCAATCATTGTCGAAAAACCAAATTCTATAAATGAACATAACATATATTCACTGATGTAAAAAATCTGACAACAATGACAATATAAATTTGAGAAATTAGCAAAGTTTCTCACATGGAATCTCAATATAAAATAGAACTCCAAGCTTTTGTTTTATTTTAAAATGCAATGAAACCAACTGAAAAGCAATTCAGTGAGAATGTATAAATCCTTCAGCCTATAAAGCTAGAAAACAAAACATGCTAGTAAGTTCTCATTCTCAAGGAGTGTTAAACTTACCCTGATGAGTCTGTATTTAGGCTCATACTTCTTTGCATTCTCAACTGAATCATAAATCAACCCAAATCCAGTGGATTTCCCACCTCCCAATCAGATGCACACCCAAGAAATTTAAATAAGATATATTGATTACTTAAGAACATGCAATCAAATGATAAAGAAGTTACTGTACTAAATACACTTTTTGCCTAGCCAAATTACCACCAGTAAGACTCCTATAAAACAGGAACACTTCCACTTGATTGCTGCATGGTTCCTATAGTTTTCCCTGTAAAACCAATGATAATATAACCTCATGGACAAGTTAATTTTCATCCAGATATGATTCTGACATCAAATACAAGGAAAAAAAGGTTATATTGCAAACCTGCCCTTCATGGGCTGTGTATAATAAGCATCAATCTCAGAGCCCAAAATAAAGCAATATTTTTAATTGAGGTGCTGAAAATAGTTGTCTATATCTGACAGTAAGAATTATAGCTATAATACAATGCTCATTTGCGAGCAACTGCTATTCTACTAGTTATTGAGCTGAATTCCAATTACATTGTTTATCCATGTTACTTTAAGTTACTCTCTATAAGCTCAGCTCAAAAATTAGCAACAAATTCAAAAATAAAGAACCAAAACTAGTAACAACATGACAAATTAGTAGGCTACCTGAGTTGCCTGTAAAAGGATAGGCCTTTGGGAGTATTTGCTTCTGAGCAAACCAATAGGGAATACCTGAGGCCTTAAAATATTATCCATAGGAATCTGGTTTGAGAAGTTAGAGGCTAGTGTACATCCCCCAGACTCATCCAAGTTTGCTTCTGTCCTTTGAGCAAGAATTCTAATCAATAGTTTTATCGGAGTGGAAGTAGTAAATCAAGAAATAATGCAAATATTGGATACTAATAATTGAAACAAGACACCTCCCACCTACCATCTGCCTCCATCCGATATCTCATGCCAAAAAAAATCCACAATCATTAAACATTGGATAATACACATGTATATTCCAAATTATTCAATGAACTAAATCAATAGAGTATCAATTTGACATATCGCATAAAAAAATTTATAGATATTTCATATAAATTTAGTAGCATATATATATTATTTTTATTATTAACAAATTTAGTGGGATAATCTAGTAAAGAATTTATTTATTATTCCTTAAAGAAATCGCTTAGAGGCTGAGGATAACCCTTTATTAATTATTATCAGATTTGCAGCAGAAACCCCAAAACCAAAGGTGCATTTTATTAGTTTAAGGCTCTATAGCAAAATAATCTAAAAAGGCAAATGATCAGTTAAAGACCTTCGAAAAAGTTAACCTGCAAAGAAGAAAAGCAGCATTCAAACCTGGATCACAGTCTTTGAACCCACAAAATCTTCTATCTTTTTCCAATCATGATCAAACCTAATTGAAAAGACCAATTGTTACTAAATTCAGATCTCATTTGCAATAGAAAATGTTCTAAAGAGTATGACATAAGCATTAGACACTATCCAAAATGCAAACAGCGAGTCGAGAACCATTGAAACTAAATTAATAGATCAACTATTCCAATTTTCCCTCAAATTCCAAAATCCACAAAAATTCTTCAACAATTAATGAGTAATTCAAAAAATTAAAACTATTTTAGGCAATTAATCAACTAGATATTCATCTAATTACCATAAATTAAAATTTTCCCAAATTAGTAAAAATCCCTAGATCTAAAATTATGCAAGCTTTCCTCCAATTATCACCAACATCTATTGTTAGAGGCAAGGAGAAGCTTACCCAACTCATGGAGAGGAAGCTTAGCACCAAGGGAGGCCGGAGTAGAGAGAACCGAGCCAAGGAGGAGAAGAGAAAAGGGTTGCTGCTGCTGCTGCCGTAAGGAGGAGAAGAAGAAGAAAGAGGCGGTGGCGTGGCAGCTGCGACGGCGGACGGCGACGATGGCTGGGGTGGTTGGACCGGAGAAGGGAGAAGGAGAAAGGGGTGAGGGAAGTGGCATCGAGCTAGTGTTTTTTTTTGGGACAAAGAGGAACCGATTGGTTCCTTAAAGAAGAAGAGAAAGGGAGAGGCCAAAACGACGTCGTTTTGGCCAACTTCCTCTTTAAGTCCCCCAAATGTACATTATTTGCAATTTAACCCCAAAACTTCTTCTTTTATGCAATAAAATCCAAAACTCAATTATAATTCAACCCAATTTATTTTATATTTATTTTATTATCAAATTTACATGTTATTCGGGTCAATTTATTTATTATTCGAATAATTTAAAAATTGGGGCATTACAAATGGTTACCATTCTTAAAATACAAAAATGTCCCTACCAATTTTCACCCTTTTGTCTTTATATTCAAGGATTGTTTGGTAAACATATAATTAAAATTTCTAATAATTAATATTTGATCAAAATTTTAACAAAATAAAAATAAATTATTAAATTTTTCAGAATTATTTATATGAGATAATAAATTTTATATTATTATTTTATAAATCTTTATTTTTATTAATCTGCATAATGTAATTATAAAATAAATATAACAATTAATTTATTATTATTATTATTAAAAATGTAAATTTTTTAAATAAATAAGTTTAGATTTTGGGATAATTGACAAAAAAAATTATTAAAAATGTAAATTTTCTAAATAAATAAGTTCAAAAAACAGATCAAGTATTCACATATTGAACTCACTTCAAATCACTCTCGATTCTGCTCTACTGAAAAATACAACATTGGTATAATAATCCATGTTTTATATTAACAAAAATTATAGAAAACCAAAGCTTCTATAAAGTATAGGAATAGAAACATCTTTACTTATACTCCAAATAAAAATAAAATTTACCCAAAAAGAATTAACAACCTCTTTTTTGCAACAAAAGCTGAACTTACAAACCTTAAAAACTACCGTTCAAAATTAACAATAAGGAGTTTTGAACGTACTCATCAAAAATCAGGCCAATCTAATGGCAAATGATTTTTCGATCATCTTCGTATACAAAACTAGTCATTACGTAAAAAATCCAAAAAATAACCTCTTTTTTATAATAAAAACCAAAATCACAGACCTTAAAAACTAATCTTCACCATTCAAAATTAACAACAAGGAGTTTAGAACGTACTTACCAAAAATTAGGCCGATCTAACGGCAAATAATTTTTCGATCATCTTCACATACAAAATTGGTCATTATTTAAAAAATCCAGAAAATAGCCTTTTTTTTGCAATAAAAACCGAACTTACAGATCTTAAAAACTAATCTTCACCATCTAAAATTAACAACAAGGAGTTTCGAATGTACTCACCAAAAATCAGGCCAATCTAACGGTAAATTATTTTTCGATCGTTTTCGTATACAAAACTAATCATTACGTAAAAAATCCAGAAAACAGCCTTTTTTTGCAACAATAATTGAACTTACAAACCTTAAAAACTAATCTTTACCGTTCAAAATTAACAACAAGGAGTTTCGAACGTACTCACCAAAAATCAGGCCAATCTAACGACAAATACTTAACTGTTGAATCTTTACTTACACTATTCCATATAAAAAGTTGTTCAATTTGTATTTGAAGATCTAACCAAATCGTAAACATGCAGATTCAAATGGACTATATATTTGGATTTATCAAATAATATCTTAACTTATTTATTAATCTCTGGCCATGTTTAGAATTTCAAAGCCATTTCTCCATTTTCAAATCAGTAGGTTTTCTCAGTCTTCCATACCACTCAATTAGGTAACCGTAGTAGTGAAGTAAAATGGTAAGGATGAGTTTAGATGGAGTTTTGAATATTTAGATAAATAATAGAAATAAAATTGAAAAGTGTGTGTGTGTGTGAAAATTTATTCATTTAGAAAAATAATAGAAATTAAATTGAAGAAATTAAATTAGAAAATTTATTCATTTTGACTTGTATGAGTTTAAGTCTTGGATTGAACTCTATTGTCTTATTCAACTAAATAATAAATTAAGCTTAAAATCATATACACATTAAATTGAAACGATGGAGAGATGTGAGGGAAGAGAAAATGTTATTTTTATATGTAGGGTAAATTTTTGAAATTACTAAAATTTCCCTACCAAATTTCATCATTTTATCCTTGTATTCAAGGATAATTTTATAAATATATATTTTAAATTTTTTAATAATTTAAAATTTTCTCAAAATTTTAACAAAATAAAAATAAATTATAAATTTTTTATAATCATTTAAATGAAATAATAAACTTTATATTATTATTATATAAATATTTATATTTATTATTTTTCATAATATGACTATATAATACTTATAAAAATTACTTTATTATTATTATTATTATTATTAAAATGTAATTTTTTTTAAATAAATAAATTTATATTTGGGGATAATTGATAAAGAAATCAATAGAATTCCTAATAATTTAATATTTGATTTAAATTTTATAAAATAAAAATTAATTACAAATTTTTTTATTATTATTTTGAATGAAATAATAAATTTTATATTATTTTTTTATCTTGAACACGCAAATATATAATAATCGTAACAATTAGTTTATTATTATTATTAAAAATATAAATTTTCTAAATAAATAACTTTAGATTTTGTTATAATTGATAAAAAATTATTATCAACTTATAAAATAATTTATAATTTTCTGTTACAAAATAAATATTAATTTCATATGGTCTATATTAAAATTACTTAAAATTATACATAAATCATGTGAGTGAAATTAAAAAAAAATTATTTCTTAATTTATTTGCGACGGATTAGCGACTAAATACTTCCTTCGCTAATTGTATTACTGTAACAAATTACTATTAGTGATAGACAAATTTTCGTCTCTAAATCGTCGCAAAAAAGGCACTATATTTTTCCTCAAAAATTAGCGACTAAAATATCCATCCCTACATTTTCTGGAACTAATTTCATGAATAAAAAGTTATAAAATTTAGCGACTAAAATATTCGTCGCTAATACAATCGCAAAAAATGGCGCGTATACTTTTCGCCAATAATTAGCGACTGTTTATTCATTCCGTCGCTAATTCATCGCATAAAATAGAAAATATCCTCCCCACGACAGAATTGTAAAAAGTTGCGAATTCGTCGCTAAAAAGTAGCGAAAATAGTGCCGTCGCTAAATTTAGTCGCTAATTGGCAGTTTTTTTGTAGTGGTAGGTTATTTAGCGACCAAATTTAAATTCGGTTGCTATTTCCATTGAAAATAAAACTTAGCAACGGAAATCTAATTTCGTTGCTATTTTTAATTGAAAATGTAAATTAGCAACACAATATTTTTTGGTTGCTATTCTAATTTTCGTTTGCTAAAATAGCAACCAAATTTAATTTTCGTTGCTATTTTAGCAACGAAAAATAATTTTCGTTGCTATTTTCATTGAAAATTTTCTTAACTCTGGTTATTTAGCAACTAAATTATTTTTTGTTGCTAAAATAGTAACGAAATTTAATTTCGTTGCTAAATTAGTAACGAAAATTATTTTCCGTTGTTATTTTTCCTTCCAAAATTTTTTCGCCATCTATTGGCGCCTTA
Organism: Excoecaria agallocha; assembly: GCA_037975025.1. Classification (NCBI taxonomy): domain Eukaryota; kingdom Viridiplantae; phylum Streptophyta; class Magnoliopsida; order Malpighiales; family Euphorbiaceae; genus Excoecaria; species Excoecaria agallocha. The sequence continues at coordinate 459,983 of JBBPFJ010000072.1, read as the reverse complement.
TTTAGTAACGGTATAGTGATTCCGTTGCTAATTTTCGTTGCTAAATTTTGGTGCCAAAATTTTCCTCCACTTTTAGCAACGGAAATAACCAAATATATTTTAGTTGCTAAATATTTAAAGTTTAACCAATTTTAACAACATAAATTATTTTCCGTTGCTATTTGATTTCCATTGCTAATTTAGCAATGGAATCAATTCCATTGCTATTTTTTCGTTGCTATTTTTACGTTTTCTTGTAGTGAAAATCTAAGCTTGCTCATCTCGCTTTCTCAAGGTGGCATAACGAGAAGCTTCCTATTGTGTTTGGAATATTTGGATTTGGGATCTATGTTTTTGTTGATCCTTTGGATGAGTGTGTGATTAGTAAGTATTATTATATAGTCAAATCTATTTATTTTTTGTCATTGGTTTTGTGGAACCTGTATTGTATTTGTTTAATGAAAACTTGTTTTGTTTTCTATTAATTATGAGCTTAATTATTTTTTGGTTTAGATAGAATTTTATTAAAGATCTTGCTATTAGATCCCAAAAGCATAATGGAAAAAAAAATTTTGTGTTTGGACTTGCATAGAAATTAAGAATCATATTGGCAGAACAAACGAGGATTTGATTAAGAAGAAAAGCTAAAAAATAGTTTAAAAATTAATTTTAATTATTTGTGAAAGATTATATTTTAAAATTTAAAAAATTATTTTATTGTTGGAGTCGGAGTTCCCTGCGGGGGGTGAGGATCCGTGCGGGGGCGGGGATGAGGGAAATTCCCTCCCCCTTATTGAATTAGGATTTGGGACAGGGAATCCCCGCCCCTAGTGGGGCAATGGGCGGTGGTGCATTCCCCACCCCTGCCCCACCTCGTGATCATCCCTAGGTTTAATGGGCTTCTCTTCTCATTATTCAGGTGATGGACTGGGCTTTTGAACTGGGCCTCAGGAAATCTCTTTTGTATAAATTTACTTATGGAAAAAGGTACTAAAATGCCCTCTAACTTGTCTCAGAGCAGCTAAAATGCCCCTAATAGTTTTTTTAGAGCAAGAATACCCCTCAACTTATAAAAATAACACTAAAATACCCCTCCGTTAACATTCCATCCATTTCTTTGTAATAGTGAAGATGTCGCGTATTACGTAGACTGCTACTTGATGATGTGGTTGACATACAAGCTTTTAGATGCCAATTAAGTGCCAGCATAGGACCTACCTTGTTTTCCTCTTTCTCCCCTTCCCCTCTCTTTTTCAATCTCTAACTCTTTACACAAAGCACGATCTGTGATTCTTCAAATGGAAAACAAAAAATCCCTTATTCATCAATATTGTTTCTAATTCTTCTTCCTTTATTACCTTTAATTTTTCATCTAAAGAAACGAAAAGCTTTCAAAAAAAAAGGAACCATCCTCTAGGCCCTTTTGGGCTTTCAGTTATAGGGAATTTGCATTAACTTGATGAATTTCCTCATCGTACTTTGTCCCAATTTTCCAAAAAATATAGAGATGTGATGCTTTTAAATCTGGGTTACTTACCCACTCTTATTGTCTCATCATTAGAAGCAGCAGAAGAAATCTTAAAAACCCATGATCTCAAAACTTGTAGTAGATCTCTTTTAACTGGTAATGGCAAATTATCTTACAATTATCTTGATGTTTCTTTTTCTCCTTATAGAAATTACTGGAGAGATGCTCGTAAGATCTATGTTCTTAGGTTTCGAAATAAAATTACAAAATCACAACAGAAAATAGAAACCCACCATGGATCCAAGCGATCTAATTGATTTAATAGAATAGTGTAATGATTACCAACCTCTTAAAGTGCAGATAAATTAAATTTGTAGGTGTGGCCTCATGCAAAATGACACCCTCTACCAATATCCACACTCGAATGCAATGAACAAAATCATCCAGGGTGCTAGCTTCCTTCCTTGGCGGCTAGAGTTTATTTTCTATCTTTCTCAATGTTACAGAAGAAAAACAAATTTTTTCTCTCTCTCAAAGTGACGGCTGCCACTCAATGTATTATTCTTAATTTGGTTGCCACTCAACGTATTATTCTTAATTTGGTTGAACTACACATATCACTATATATATATATATATATAGTTAACCTAAACCTAATTTAGAGAGAAATAAATTTTGGGCCCACATTTCTTATTAAAATAAGAAATATTTTATTTCTTATTCAAAATAAGAATTATAATATTAGCCTTAATTAATATTTTTTTATTATTTTAAATTTTTATTTGTCATAAAATAAAATTTGAAATGCCTGAATTAACCCTTAGTCCATTCATCACATTCTATGTATGCGACCCAATAGGTTCATATTATATTGGCAGTGGGCTCCAATGCCATCATGGGCCCACAAGTCATAAGCGGCTCTAGCAAGACATTATGACTACCCAAATAATATGAATATCGATAATTTAATTTTAACCTAATAAAATATGTTATAATCCCTTTGTCACACGATATCTTATTTGAACATAAGTCATGGTCCATGTCAAACTTATATAGTCCAAACATATAATTTCTCAATCACTAAGTAGACTAATAATATCAAATGATATTGATTGCTCCATCAATTCATTTGAGCACGACCATGCATTTCTCAATCACACTTATCGAGGAGCCTGATAGATTTCTCTCTCATAAGAGAGGGACAAATTCCTTCTTGATTATTCACTATCCTCTGCATGATTCTCATCATGTCCAATCATAACCTTTATGATTATCGGATTAAAGATAATATTTGATTATGTTAAAACATAATGTTTATCATGTAGGATACTATGATAATCTCAGGTCTAAGAATCGATAACATAACTATTATGAGATCACTAAAGATATTAACCCATGTAGTAACTCATAGCGGGTTTATCCAATACTCCGTTCTCTAACAGGTACTTATAAGTTTAATTCATATCACAATACATAATCATCCCATGATTATCAATCAAATTTATACTAGTCTTTATTTATCATTATTCATTTAATGATAAATGACTAGAGATAGTCAAAATAACATTAAATTGTTATTTACAAGCAGTAATATAATGTAACATGCCAACAATATAATAACATGAAGAAAATCCAAGTTTATACAATGAAATGTGACGTTACTCCAATCATTCATCGATTAGTTAGTTAGAATTGAAAATGTGTTTTTTGTAGTTTTGATCGTTGAATAATGATAGATTAAGACATTTTCATTAATTTCAATCTGCAATGATGAAACTAGTAATGTTAATTAACTTAATCACATAAACTCAAAAAACATAAAATTAAAGCTAAGAAAACTAACAGGATTTGATTCCCACACATAGCAAAGCAAGGACGGCAAGCAAACTGCACTTCATTTTGAACTCTATTACAAAATCTGTTAAAATCTACCGAACATTTATGCTCATAAAAACAATAAACTATATATTATGATACTATATAAAATCACAGTCAACAAGTCTAAACAATAATAAATCTGTTAAATAATATATTTCTTTTGACTATTGTTGAATATTTTTTCTTAAATTAAATATAGATTGGTTGAAATAATTTTATATTTATTTTTATTAAATAAATCTTTATAATGGACCAACTCAGCTTGTACTAAATAATAATAATAATTATACTAAGAAAATAAAATATACTTTTAATATTTTTTTCAATATGGATTGCAATTAGGGTAATATTATAGGAGTTTCAGAATTAAAAATAAAAAAAAAATTACAGGATTAAAATTACAGTGTTAGCGAGATGTGTAGTGCAACTACATATGCATCCAATCATTTCTTGAACTAAGCATTCGATCATTTAAACTAATTGTTGATTCATCACATAGAACCTTAACTACAAAATCTTAGTATAGTTAATTCAAAACTATGCACATCATAATTTTGAGATATAATAATAAATAAATAATCAAAAGAAAAACACTGAAAACAGCCATTCAACTAATCAACTTGACTGAACTTTGGGAAAAATTCTAAAAAATATATGAAGTAATCTAATAGATGAAGTGGGTAGGTAGGAAGTCAGAGTCAGAAAACGTGGTTTTATCAAACAATACAATCTAGATTGTCCATACGATGTCTTTTAATTTTAAGATAGTCATATGTCCAATTAAAAAAACAACATGAATATCTACCTTTGCCTGCATGTCGTAGCATGTGCGTGGACTAGTTTACGAGACATCCATTCATCCATAATTTTCAAACTTAAATTAAAAATAAAATAAAATAAAATAAAATAAAAATCATAATAGTAATAGTAATATAAAATTCTAAACTTAAACCAATGTGTAATAGTAAAGGATGAGAAAAAAAATTAAAAATTTAATTAACGGTAAAATCAGTTTTAAACTGAATCGATTTTTCAGTTAATCGATCTAATATATTATATTTCAATTTTTGAGTATTGTTTAATTCTTATTTTTTTATTTGTTTAAAATTTACATAAAATAATACTTTAATATATATTTAAATTATATTTTTATTTCTATATTTTAATTTTTTATATTTTTTATAAAATTTATATAATACTTTAAATTCTGTCATTCTTTTTAATTATATAGAGTAATATTTATACGGAATAACCGATTAATATTTATATATGTTATTTTTTATTATATATATTGATGTCTATATTTTGTTTGATAGTATTTAATTACATTTTCTTATATTTTAGAATTTATATTTTAACATTCAATTTTTGTCTTAAACTTTTCTTTGACTTAGAATTAAGAACTTTAATTTTCAATAATATCAAATCTAATTTATAATGTTAGCTATTAATTTGTTAAACATGAATTTTGACTAATATACTATTTTTTGTGATTTTTATTTTAAATTATTTTGCACATTTGAAATTTAATTAAATTTTATTTAATTTTTTATAATTGTATATTCTAAATTTTAGTTGCTAATCAAAAAATATGTTAACCAAATTAAATAAACCAAAACTGATGAACTGGTTAACCGTTTGTAACGAATTGCTTAATAATTAGTGATTTTAAAAATCGATATTAATGGATTGCTTAATTTTTTTTTGGCTAATAGACTAGTCTATGTTCATTCCTAATAATAATAAACACTACAAAAAAATCCATTTTACCGACGAAATTAACCTTTTTATCGACGAAAAATGACCTTACCAATTGTTTTTTATTATTTTACCGACATTTCATCGGTAAAACACGAGTAGGTAGAAATTTACCGGTGAAAAAAAAATTCTATCGATAATTTTGTTAAAAAATTTGTTGGATATTTCATCATTTTGACTTTTTACCGACGAAAATTTCCATCGGTATATTTAATTAATAAAAAATTAAATTATTTTAGAAGAGAATTTATCAAAATAACAGTGACGGAATTTCTTTCGGTAATTTGTAAGTAATCTGGATTGTTCATTTTATTAAATTTTTGTGCAAAAATTATATATTTCCTATTTACAAAAGTAAAAATAAACACGATAAAATCAATACAAAAAGTCTAAAATTTAACTTGAATATAAATATTAATTAATAATTTTAATATCAAACAAAATTAATATATACAAAAAATTATCTAAAATTTTATTTGTACAAGTATTGTGTAAAACACAATACCAAAAAACAAAAGATATATACAAGACATAGAAATTAACACTAAATGCTCTTATAACATCCTGAAAGATAATGAAAACTTCAAATTACTAAACCGGTCCATTGCTGGACCAATCGTATCTGTAATGCCAGTATGTCCACTAGGAAGCACCACCACAACTGCTTCTAGACTAATCGTATTTATAATGCCAGCACTTCAATATATGTCCACCAGGGAGCATCACCACCATTGCTTCTAGACCAAATCTTTATCACTCTAGAATAATTTAACAGATGCTCAATTCTATGCAATCTTATGCACATAATAAGAACCATCAAGAGACAAAAAGAATTACATACAGAGTTTCTTAAAGAATGCCTTGGTAAATACAAGCATACTTGTACGCTTCAAGGAGAATTTCTCTAGATGACCTAAAAGCAATATCCCCTGCACATTAAGTATTTAAAACTCAAACAATTCTATAACCACATAATAATTTTTAATTCAATAAAAGGTAGATAATTTCATTATGTTAGAACTTTTTTATAGGTAATATTCAACAGCTCATGTTGCTGCTTAAATGAGGATTGCTTCATCCAACATTTTTGCAAATATAACATGAAAAAATGTCAATCTAAGACCTTAAACTTTCCTCAAAAAGCATTGAATTAGATATAAGCCATACTCTTTATATATGCCTAAAAGAGTATGAGTTACAATGGATTGATATTGCATAAAAGAAGAAACAAATCAAAAGTTGATAGCAGAACTGCACTTAATTAGTCTTAGAAACTTTAAGCTATTAGTTTAATAGTTTGAGCACCTATTTAATAACTAAATTAATTAGATAGTCCAACTGATATATCTATTTTAGATTTTCTATTTAATGAACTCTCACTAATGTTATTAGGCATAAGGAATTAAACAAAAACACATAAAATTATGAAACATTTTGATGTATAATTCATATATTCTAAAATAAGTTTGTATACCTTACAAAAAATGTACTTCTTTAATTAGTGCTGTGTAACATCCCAGATTTTCATCTAACATGTATAGTATATTTTAGAGCATGAATAGTAATTCTGTGATAGTTATCATTGTGATTACAATAGTATAGCACAGTAAAATTTATAGTTCTTTAAGTGTTAAACGTACTCGAGCTAGAAAAATCTGAGGATGGGTGACCTACCGAAAAATTGTAGTTAACCATTAAATGAGATAAGATGAGTTAAATGAAATTCAGTGATACAATTTGAGGAGACATTGAGCTCATATAGGTTTCCAAAACAGATAGCGAAGGATTTGCTTAGTATCGTAAAAAGTATTGATCGAAAGTTTGATCGGGGATCTAAAATATTTGACGGACCTCATAAAATTATTTTGTTTATCCATATCTACTAGAAACATCTCTAATTAATATTTAAAAGTGAAGAATAATTTTTCTGATGACTTTGAATTTTTGAATTTTAGACCGATTCACTTTTCCTCTAAAGTTGGAACTATTCTAAAACAATCTCAGAATGATTTAAAATTTTAAAAATAGCCTTTTATGGGACAAAATTTTAGAGCATTCTGATGAGGAGAACACCCATTTTCGAAAAATGGTAAAAAACTAAGGTTAATTTAATTAGCCAAGTTAAAGGATATTTTTAATTGGTGCAAGGGTATAAATGTTATAAGGAATTGGGTTAGGGTCACTTGGAACCTGAAATTGAGTAGAGAAATTAATTGGGCCAAAAAGTGGGTCATTTAAATAAAATTGGGCCAATTGGTTGGACCAAGGTAGTTGGACCTAATTTGGCCCAATTAGGATGGGTATAAATAGGAGAAAAATTAGAAAAATATGGAGAACTCAGCCACCTTCTCCCTTATTCTGGTCATCCTTCATAACTTTCCATTTCTTCCATTTTCTTCATTCTTCCTCATGTAATCTTACATGTATGATATTTCATTCTAAATAATTCTAATGCCCTAATTCAATTTCTAGCCATCTCTAGAGCTTTTTTTGAGGAGAGAAAGTGAAAGAAATTGCAAGGAAAAACGGTGGAGTAAAAATCCAAGTAAGTGTATTTAGTGAAAATTTTATGTTTTAAACAGGTTTTTAGATAGATTTTGATATGAAAATTTATATTTTTCATTGAAATTGAATTATGGATGAGAAAAAAAAATCCAAAAACAATTCAAGGAGGATTCAGCCATAGTGAGTTTTCAAAGGAAACAAGTGAACCAAAGGAGAAAATGGGAGGAAAGGATGAAAAGGAAAACAAATCATAAAAGAAGCTTGGAAAAGAGGTTAGTGGATACTAAATTTCATTTATTTCTTGAATTTTTCACAAAGATTACATTATGTAATTATATGAACATAAAGGAAAATGTGAAATAATTTGAAATAACATAATAATATGATATTTTAACATAAAATAAGTAAGAAATGAGGAAGAAATCAAGCATATAAAGGGTGAATGGTACTTCATAATGTATAATATGTTAATTTGACATATATTGGTAAATTAATCATAAAGTAAGCAATATTAAGATGAATAAATACACAATGATTGATTTGAGCTTAAAATAACATATGGACATAATAGTTAGTATGTGAATATAATGGTATACATGTAAGTAACAAAGAGCTATCAAGGTAAAATGGATGTACATCAACATATAGATACATAAAATGATGAATTAACATGATGTGAACATGAATTAGTGAAGAAAACAACTTAGGAAGGTGAAAAACCTACGTGGATAAATTATGTCATCTAACATAATGTGAAATGATTTGATGATTAATGACATATTTGATTAGAAATACATAATATGATAATGAAAGAACATAATAAAATTAATTAGAATGAAAAATAACATGTGGACATGATGTTTTGTATATGAACATAATGGTGTTTATACATGTAAGTTAAGATTTTCAATGTAAATGGGATATGTATCAACATAAGGATACATGAAATGAGCTCGAGAACACATATGGCATGCTAACGAAGAAGAAATACATTATATGTATGAGAGCCCATTGAGGCCAAATGATGTATGTGATGTAGATGATATGATTCCATTACTTTTACATAATGTCACATGTATACATGATGAGTATATGGTTATTAAGCATTTATGGATGTGAAATAAGCATGTGACACTTATAGCATAATGTGATTAGTATGGAAAATTATGCATGAAAGATAGCATAAATGTAAATAGGTAATAGATAAAGTAAAAGTGTAATTAATAATTTAGAAAAGGGTAAAACTGTAAATACATGTGAAAGTGAGGAGTAGATGAAAAAAAATGCGCCAAAGATGTCATTGTGTGATAAAATAATGAAAAGGATGAAACATGAGGTAATTTTGTTTAAAAAGGGCAAAAACATTATTATGTAAGAATACAAGGATTAAATGGTAAATTATGCATAAAAGATATCGCATGTGTGATTAAACAGTAAATAATGTGTAATATGTGAATAATAGATTCAAAAAGGGTAAAAATATAATTACGCAATAAATCGGGGGCAAAACTATAATTTGGCAAAAAAGATATGGCTAGAAAGGTTAAAATAGTAAAATGGACAAATGAGAGCAAAATTATAATTAATGAAAAATTTTAGGGACCAAGATATAATTTACCAGTTCATAAGTAAGCATAAGGACCAAAATGTAAATTTTTCATGACAAAACCAAATGAAATCAAACAAAGTAATGCATTAAGTAAACAAAAAGGGATAAAGCTTTAGTTCCGAGTTTAACAAGTCCTTAACTAGACTTTTTTCCTCTGTTGATATTCATGAAATACCAACACTACTTCAGCCACCTCTACTCTTTCCTCAAAGTATGGCTTCAATCGATGTCCATTCACTTTGTACTCCCTATCATCTTTTAGACTCTTTATGGTTACCATTCCAAATTCATTACTGGACAAAACTTGATAAGGCCCCAACCATCTGGATTTCAATTTACTTGGAAAAAATGTAACCTACTATTATACAATAACACCATCATACCAAAAATAAATTCTTTAAATTTCCAACGCTTATCATGCCAATGTTTTGTTTTCTCCTTATAAATTACTACATTGTCATATGACCATCATCGAATTTCATCGAGTTCATTAAGCTATAATTTCCTCTTTTCTCTTTCACATCTCAAATTAAAATTAAGAAACTTTGTTGCTCAATAAGCTTTATGTTCCAATTCGATCTGTAAATGACAAGATTTTCCAAACAAAATCCTAAAAGAAGACATGCCCATAGAGGTTTTAAATGCAGTTTTTTTAAGGCCAAAGAGCCTCATCTAACTTATAATACCAATTTTTCCTAGAACTATTGATAGTCTTTTCTAAGATAGATTTTAATTCCCTATTAGACACCTCTACTTGCCCATTTTCTTGAGGGTGACATGGGGTTATTATCTTGTACTTAACACCAATTGTTTTAGCAATGTTTTAAATTGATAGTTGACAAAATGTTTGCCTCCATCACCTATAATGGCTTTTAGTGCTCCAAATCTGGTGAAAATATTTTTTCTAATAAATTTAAGCACCACATTGGCATCACAAGTCCTAGTTGCTATGACTTCTACCCATTTACTTATATAGTCTACAACAACTAGAATATAATGAAAGTCATCTAAGCCGATGATGGTCTCTGCCACAATCAAGGAAAATGGATTATGCCCCTAGCATATGTCATCAACAACATTGAACAACCTATAATCTATAGTCATAGGGTCACTAGCATGCACCAGTAAGCAGTAAGTAAGGCAATAAAGCATAACCATGCACGGAACGAAAGGTAGGAATGTCATTAAAATTAGTCAAGACATCTATTAGCCACTCTAATGAAAATGTCTCCCCATGAGGTACTAAACCTCTAGCCTCAGAAGGAAGAACACCCATGGCACATACCACCTTTCTAGGATAATTGACTGCAGGAAAGGGCAAGCATGGTCGAACATCGAGGTTAAATCTGATACCCACCATAGCAGCAAATTCTTCAAGTATAGGACATAACTCCTGATAAGTGAACCGAAATATGTGAAATCATGGGTCCCAGTATCAAAGAGTACCCATCAACAAATGCTTATCTAAAAAAGTCATCCTCAAAAACCTCAAACTCGAGTAAGGAACCAAAAAAGGTCCTCTTAAGTTTTTGAGTCATCTAGTAATCAGTGCAGTTTCACAAGCTTAGTAGTCATGGTTACAAGATTTCTAAGCATTCTAAAGTGCAGGAATGGTAAAAGAAAATAAATGACTAAAAGAAAAATAGATAGAAAAGGAAAGAAAGGAAAGGAAAATAAGAGAGGAGAATACCTGATCAAAGCTTCCCGGAAGATGAAAAGTCAAAGGCACAAAATCAAAGAAAATTAAGCACTATTTATGGAAAAGTGATGAGGGATAATCATACCTTACCACAGCGAGCTACGAGTTGCTCGCCCCTCACCTCTAGAATGCCAAGATTCACACATTTACATATCCCATGCATTATACGTGCATATTAGTGCATTTTCCTTTGTTTGCATTTTGTAGGTGATTTAGAAGGCTTGAGGACTAAATATTCAACCCTAGAATATTTGGAATGTCTGCAACATAATATTTATCCATCCACAAAGAAATGACTAATTTCAAAGGGTATTTCAGACTTTTTAACACTCTTATTTAGTAAAATATAATTAAAACCTATAAATATCATGAAAATAATGTTGTAACTCATAGAAAGAGTGTTAATAATATTGTAAATTTATTTTAGATGATAGAGCATGAAAAATCGATGAAAATGGTTAAAAAATCAAAGAAAATGGAGTTAAAATGTGAAGAATATGGAAAATTTAAGAATAAAGGGCATTTTGGCCTGAGGGACAGGACACCTGTCCATCTCGTCTATCGCTCAGTGAAGGACGGGTTTCTCATCCTTGCTCAATTCTGGCAATATATAGGCTTTCTTCTTTAGTTTTTGACCAAACCTTCATGTTTTCTGACGTTTAAGCTTCAATTTCTGATTTTTCAAGTTGTTTTCTCTCATTCGATGTCTGGTTTACAAGCCATTTGTGCTTACAGACTTTTGGGAACAATGCACACTTTGGGGAGCATAGCTTTTCTGCCATTTCTACTTTTTTCATTTTGTCTTCTCCAAGTAAGTATAATTTAATTCTTTTATTCTTTTTCTTTATCTTTTTAAATTTTTGTCTGAAGTTAGAACATAATTTAGGCTATAAACCTTTAGCTTTAGGCATGATAGATGCGAGCACTCACTGTTTTGTCTGTATTTACTATATTTATTGTTTTTAGTCAATAATGCCTTGTAGTTTAAGTAATGTAGTGTAATCATCAAACCTTCTTTATATGATACTGTATGCAATAAAATGCCTTATTTTATGAGCATGTGAATTTGTAACATTCTCTTTTAGGCGGTAATGTATGTGAACTTTGAATTTTTCGGGCATTTTGATTTTTTTTTTGCTATTGCATTAAGTGTAAATAATTTGAATTTATGTTGTTTTATGGCCTTAATGGCTCGTGGCTTGTTGTTTGGCTCTGAATGTATTTCTTATGTAGGGAGGCAGTGTCATTCCCAGCCAGGATGCCACCAAATTTTTGTCTTATTTTATTATTCTTGTAAGGCATGAAATGTTAATAATTATATTGTTTGGTGTCCTTGAGGGCCAGTGCTATGTTACCTTGCTTTAAATATGTCTTTTGTGCAGGGGGCAGTAACATTCCTAGCCAGAATACTACTGAAATTTTGTCTAAATTTTTCAAAAAGTGTGAAATATAGTACTGTGATTATATTGGTAGCTATGATAGCCTGTGTGTTGATTAAATGTGTTTGTATACAGGGGCAGTCTTATTCCTGACCGGAATGCTACCTAAATTTGGTTTCTCATAAAGCGTGTGATATATATTTTGACTCATTTTTCATGTATGATTGTTAGAATTATATATACATTCCTTGTGTAGATTAGCTATAAATATTTAATTTAATATGATATCAAGATTCTCATGGATTCTAACATCTTGATTTGCTTGCGACATAAATCAACTCCAGACTAATATGTAACATTTCTTATAGGATGCCTCACAAGACAGCACGCCTTTATCCATCATAGCCAGTACCGGCATATATGATGCCCACGCAGGCTGTGAGATACCGAGCTCTAGGCCAGATTCTATATAGAGCGAGCAAATATATGTCTAGGTAGCTTTTTGAGGACTTCAGATTACTGTAGGAGGCTGATAGGCTATTAGCCAATGTAGGCTAGACTGATTTCTTCACCCGACTTATAGGACATACCCGAACGTGATTAGAGAGGTCCTGAATACTTTATGGTATAGAGGGTATCAAGGGTCCAACACCTGTAAGAGGGCTATATAGTTTAGAGCTTTAAGGATACCATATAGCATCACCAGGCATAGATTTGTAGAGGCCATGGGACTTCTCAGTGGACTAGGTATAGTTACACCACCTCGACTGATAGACAAGGACAAATGGAGGGTTGTGACATTACCCAAAGCAATTTATGACTCAGATAAGGTGAAGAGCACGATGTTAGCTCTTTAGATATACAGATACTTACAAAAATTCTTATCTACCTCTTACCTTGGACACATTAAGAGTCTAGGTAATGTTAATTCGGTAGATATTACTAGCCTATAGGGGGTGCAAGAGGGCCACCATATAGACATCACTCACGAGATCATCGCGACATTGACTAAGGTGAGCATTAAGCTAGGGACCCAGATATGTGTGAAAGGAGTTGTTATGAGGTTGTGGTTGTCTCTGGGGGCATGAGAGGAGGAGTTTAGAGACGATCCCAGAGAATATGCATATAGACTTACAGGCAACCATTACTATAAGCATGGTGGAGCCTATAGATGGGTAGGAGGGTTGATATAGACTACTTACAGTGCTAGAGACTCGAGAGAGATGTGATCTTAATCCCATAGGTCCAGGTACAATGGTAGGGCAAGACAATTAGGCATTAGACGAGGCACTAGCAGAGCCTTAGGTACCTCCAGAGCAATTGCCTCAGCAGAAAGATTGGGTAGATGAGCCTCATGAGGCAGAGGATCCCCAAAGAGCAGGGTTGAATTTTGATTATGCTTTTGACATGCAAATTGACCTACGCGACCTCCTGAGTAGGTCACCTCAGACACTAGTATACCTCAGATCTCCTATCAGACACTAAAGGTTACCAGTTATGAGGTTTTCTCCTTACAGACATCTGGGAGCATCATCTTCGTTAGCCCCTCTATTTTAAGGACATCCGGGGGCATCTACCTTGATTGTACCTCAACTTTTTGTTCTGCTGTCTTCGGTACAAACACCGCCAGTCCTCTCTTTGGATGACATCTCTAAGAGGCTAGTAGTATTAAAGGAGACACAGAGGACCATACTCACTAGTAGCTAATGAGACATTATAGATAGAGGTACAGAGCCTCAGAGCAGACATGCAAGCTACAGGGAATAGATTTGATAAGTCCTTATAGGTGGTTAATGACTCCCTCACTTAGCTTATGGACCAAGGAACTTATATTGAGATAGAGGTTCCCAGGGCCAGAAAAATAGTGACAGAGACAAATGAGTAGTTAAAGAGGTACATCGAGTACCTGAATGGAGATTTGATGAGGTATTTGATAGCACAGACATTGCAGCCTTTAATGTCAGCACTGCCAAGCTTCAGGTTTTTATTTGAGCAAGTAGGTGAGCAACCACTTATAGCACCTTGGGATATGGCTTCAGCCCTACCTCCTAAATCGCAGCATTCAAACCACAATCAGGGCCAGTTTATCACTGAGCATTAAGGTCGAGGCCCTCACAGTGATTGATTTTGTATTTAGGGAGTTCAGTTTGTTAAAATTTTTTATGTATATAAAAAGTGGAGTTGTATGTAATTTACTTTATCATTGTCTATTTCATTTTATTTATGCTTTTATGCTTGGAAAATAAATGAATGTGAATGCTATGAAATTAACAAGATGACTTGTAAATAAGCTTGCCATGACAAAACAAAGCAAAAGAAAAGATAATGATAATAACAAGACTAAATAATAAAAATAAGACACAAATAAAAAAAGGAAAAAAAAAGCTAAATCCAATAAGCAATACACTAACATTTAATATCTTCCACATTAGGTACTCAAAACCCCACCAAAGGGGCAACACTTACTCTTTCAATAATAAGAAAATAAAGGCACCTACCTTCACCACAAAGAATTACCCAAGTAGGCATCCATTCACCATAAACCAAAGCAACCATCACCATCTATTAGAGCGGGAGAGGCTTCGATCTAAACACATAGAAACCATAAAGCTGATGTTGAAAGCAAAAAACTACCAGGAAAGATGCAACTGGGAGTATACCAGAATATATTTTAGCAACTCAGTGACACTTCACAAAGGCATATTTACTAGAACAACTTTAAGCATCTCAGTAATTCCCTAGTGGATAGATATATATTTTCCAAAAACATCCCCAGCGGAGCATTACTTTAGAAAAAAGAAACCAAATCTCTCAGAAAGAATAACCAATAGGTATGTCAATGAATGACACCAATCAAATATTACTCTAAAGATCTCATTTGATGTCGCAAGATGACTCTAATATCGACCAAAGTAAGACATATCATTTTGACTCTGCATGCCGATAAGCTAGTGCTAGTCACGATGTCTTTTCAGCAATTTGATTTTGCATGCCCCAGGTGCTAATTAAATGTAATCAAGTCAACCTGATTCTGCATGCCTCAAGTGCTAATCAGGGAAGACCTTTGTTCTTATTGCAATTCTACATGCCCCAAGTGCTAATTGGATAAGTGGAGACTTGCCGCCTTCAATGGAGTTAGTCTTAAGCCATCTTGATTCTGTATGCCCCAAGCGTTAATCAAATGCATTCAAATAACCTGATTTTGCATGCCCCAAGTGCTAACCAGAGTTAATCAATATGTCTCGATTCTACATGCCTTGGCGCTAATCGGACAATCAATACAAGGTTAACACACCAATAAGCTGATGCTGGATATCAAAATTTAGGGTTAACATGTCAACAAAACGATGATAGCTACCTAACCAAGAGACTCACTACCTCAAAAGGTATATTTTTTAATCAGCCAAGAGATTCGCTGCCTCAGGTATGCATCTTTTTTCTTATAATCTAAATTTTGGCTCACTTTGGCATCAGTACACCAGCTCCTCAAAATTAAGGGTGGTTGTAGACATAGAGACCCAAGGTAGCCTAGATTAGGACTACCCAATAAAGAGGAAATAGTATATTGCTGGCAATAGGTTTTGATCTCGAAGCTCTGATCATGGATTTCTCATTTTTCTCTTAAAGATTTTTCATGATTGTCTAAATGTTTTCAAATATTTCCAAGTGTTTTGACAAAATATGTATAAAAACCTTAATTTGGGCCATCACTGGTGACAGACGGCCATCTGTCACCTGAGGGATGCCTATCTATGGGCCCTTTCCCTCCTGTGCAATCTAAATTAGGGGTATTTTAGAAAATTTGGGGTTTAGTGATGAAGGATGGCTGCCCCGCATTGATGGATGCCCATCCCTGGCTCGAAACCTAAATTTTGCCATGGTTTCCTAGAATTTGAAAAAGGAAGTTTATCTCTTGAGATTTATTCTGAATTTGGGGGATTTTATCCGCAGAATTGAGGATTTTTTTTAGTTTGATTTGGACTAATACTCTTCCTTAAGTATAAAAAATAAAATCTAGGGTTTTCATAAAGGGAAATCATTATTTTAAGAGCAACCATTAGAGAAGAAGAAAATTAATTTCTTTCTCTTTTTAAGGTATTTTAGTCTACTAAATCTTTGTCAAACACACACTCATTGAAAAATAAATTTCATATCTTGTCTTGAGAATCAAAAAGTATGATTCAGAATGGAGATCTAGACTACAATCATTATAGAGTCAAAATATCTCCTAAGCGTAATTAATATTCTAGGCTTATTCTCACTTTCTCTCTCTATAATTAAATAACATGATCTCATGACTATTAAATATTTGTTTGATTTATTTTAATCACTATATCTGAATAATATGCATGTTTTGTCAAAGTATGATTCATTTTTTATTCATCTAATATGCTAGAGGCATGATAAGTTTATTGAGGATCATTCATTATTATGCATGTAAAACTTTTCCTTTTGCTTGTATATGCTTTAATTTTGCGATTTTAATGTATTTAATATATAATTATGTATTCTTAACATGTTTTATCATGATTTTATGTTTATGTATTGCATGTTTAGGGTTAGAAACCTACTTTGCATAATTTTTCTGCGTTTTTATGAAATTTTACATTTTCTAGTACCTGATGGATGGGACTAAGTCTCAGTCCCATCTTCTTGTCCCGCCCCTCGCTCCTTTTGTGGCCATCCCTCGCTCCTTTTGGCCATCTTTAAGTGTATTTTAGGCCTTTATGTATTTTTGCATCATTTATTCATTTTTTACAATATTTATGCATTATTTGATGTATTTTTGCTACTGAATAGAATATTTATTTATTTGTATCTATTTTATTTGTACAAATAAGTATATGATTATTTTATCATAAATACTAATTCATTCTTTTATGTGATTTTTCCAGTAATTTGATATATTTATGGCTTTCGAGGGCTTATAGTTTCGTGTATGGGAAGTCGTGCTCCCATATTGGTCACCATCTCTATTCTCTGGTTAATTCAATTTTTTCATTTCATCCTACTTATTTATTATGGCTTTGTTTATTTATTTATTTTTGCCATTATTTGTTATTTTATTTTGGATGTATTTTTTTTTTGGGATTATAATAGTTAGTAAAAAATGATTTTTCAAGCATGTTAAAATAAAAAGACATTTTTAGCAAATAAATTGGATTTTTTTTCCAAAACATGGACTAATGTCCAATTTTTTCAACCTAAATCCACACAATGTAATAAATCCCTTTTGTAAAAATGTATGAGGAAGCTAATGCTTCCAAATTGAATCGATAGCCCATTTTATGTATGTATATTAATTTTATTTGTATTATTCTTTAAGACAATTTGCCTCTATAATAATTTCTAAGTAGGATTTTATTTTGAGTGTTTATTTACTGATTTTCGATTGAAATGCTTTAAATTCTATCATGTGCATTGTGTGAGAAAGGAGAAGGGATTACTTTTAAAACTCGATTATAAGTCAACACTTAAACAAAATACCTAATAAAAGGGATGTCTCGAACACCAGTCTCTATTTGAGCATCAAGACAAGGTCGAGATTCAATTCCCAATGTCCTGTTGGGTGGCGATTCCATGACACTTGCTTTTTAAGCCCACTAATAGATGGCTTTATGGGTTAACTGTTAGTAATAATTAGGTCTCAATATAGGAAAAACAATCATCATCAAGGTTATTAATATGCCTAGTCTTACCCTATGTCTTCCATGAATTTGCATTATCATCAAGCTTTTGCCTCTTATCTAATAGCTCCTTGTCATCAACATCAGTCTTTTGACTTCTAATATGTTTGGATTGAAACATCCCGTGTTCTAAAAAATGTAGCAAATCGCCCAAAGGTTTTCTTAGTTTTAGCCCAAATGAACATTGACTGCTATAATGGTATTCTAACCATTATATAGCTCTGGCTCCAACAATATTCCATTTTGACCTTGTTATAATCCAAGTTTTACTGGGTAGCTAGTGGTAAAGGGTCCCAAAGATGGCCTTTCCACAACTTAGACCTAACAATAAATACATGTCCAGTTCACAGTGAAGGTACTTTCTTAAGCAGAATGGGATGTAAAATCCTTTCGAAATCTAAAAATATATACACTTCTCTTTGTTGTGCATCTATTTTATTTCAACCTGTTTAGGCATTTTCTTGTTATAAGGATGGGTGTCTTGGCCCGTTCTTTGGTTATGGTGATAGGTATATGCCCTTTGATGGGGGATTTTGGGTACCTGTGAAAATGATATGATATTAGTACTGTTGCTCATTGAATTTGCATATTTGTTTTATTTTTATTTTTCTTTACTGTTATTACACATTAATTACTTTTTTTGTGATTACATGTTAATTATAGGTTTTCTTATTAATTTTATGGCATTTTTTTCATTTTTCCTTACAAGCATAATAAGCATGAATAAAACAAAACATAATATCAAATAAGCATATAAATTAAATACAAGTTTTATTTTTATGTACATCAAAAATATTCAAACAGAGTTCTAAACTCTTTAAATATAAAATGATAAATCTACTACGATGGCCTCGGTCCTCTATGGTAAGCTAACCCAAATGGAGGTTTGAAGGCTGAAGGCCTGAAAGGTCTAGCTGGTGCCATAGCTTGTGACACTGTCAGTGGCTGATCCTCGCCCTATCTAAATCTAAAATGAAATCTTGGCAATGCGGCTGTCAGGGGCTATAGAACCTATGCTATCACCTTTACTAGTTGCTCTAATCCTTAGCCAACCTTAGTGACTGCCCTAGAATGCTGTTTAAGATATCTCATTAGGTCACCCCTTAGGGACCTTATATATCTCATCAACTGCTCATTTATCTCTACTACGGCCTGTCTACCTCTAAAGACCTTAGCCTCAATACGAGTGCCCTACTCCCTAATTTGGGTGAGTGATTCATCAACCACCTGTAGGGTTGCCTAAAATCTCCGACCTACAGTTACCAAATATCCCTTGATACCTTGTACCTCTATCTACAAAGACTGCACTATTGCTGGTAATGCCTATAGAGACTGCACCACTGTCAGCACGCCTATAACATTTGATCATGGCATCTAAAAGCCTTCTCCATCACTCTTAATCTGTTAGAGATGTCATAGGTGAAAGGACTAAAGATGGATGTGTTGGTGGTACAACAGGCGAAGATGCCTCTGAATGTACTGGTGGCAGTAGGGCAGTCAATGTAGAGGCCCCTGAGTGTCCATAAGGGGAAAACCTCCCCATCCTCCTAGCTAGTGATCATTGATGTTTGATAAGCAATCGAGCACATATTGGTGGCTGGTGACCTATCTAGAAGGTCTTATAGGTCTATTTGCATATCAAACTCGTAGTCAAAATCGATGCCTTCCCTCTAATGATTCTGTGGCTCACGTGGTTTCTTTGCCTAATCCTCATATTGGGGTGGATGTACTGGAGGTGCCTCCTATGGTTGCTGGTCCTGGACATCCCCCTCTATGGGTGTATCTAGCATTATAAGATCTCGACCGCACTTCTATCTTGTCTTAGAAACAATCAACAATCAATACAGTGATAGCAATAATTAAGTCATAATGCCCCATATGCAGATCTATGTGCTGGACTGAGTGGCCACCTTGATCAATAAGGCAATGATCTCATGGGTGATGTCCACGCATCTGCGCTCACGCATCCCCTATAAACTAGTGATGTTAGTGGAGTTAACTAACCTCTAACTCCCTATACGTCCTAAGTAAGAAGTCGATAGAACCCTCAAGATGTATCGGTAAGCTTGGGTGGCCAACATCATGCTTTTTTTCATATCTGACTGATATCTGGCCCCAGAAGTGTCATTGCTCTCCACTTGATCTGATTTACAATCCTATCAGGTGTAACCACATCAGACCCAATTAGAAGGCATATGTCCTAAGTGAACTACCGGTGCATGATACTATAGTGAATGCCTAATGCCCAAAACTAGACCACACCACTCATCGGTGTCCAACCTTTGGAAGCCACCATGCTCTAGTATGGCTAAGACCTCTTGGGTGATGTCTAAATAGGTAAGAAACATAGGGGCAAGGAACTCTATCCATTCTGCTCTGGCTAGGAGTCAATCAACCTCCTTTATTAGCCCAATAGACTGTAGAAATTGTCTAGACATGAAGTGGTTGGACAAAAACTAAACTCGTAGCAAGGATCGATATCTAGTAGCCTACTCAAGTGTCATATATACTGGTATGGGTTGAGATGAGGTAGCACATACAATTCTTTTTAGCATCCTATAAAAAGAGTACATGTTAATTTTTATGACTAACTTAGATCACAAGTAAACCAGTGTGTTAGAATCAGTCAGAATTTCGACAGCGTACTAGCTTAAATAGAGATAAATGACCTGTATGGAAATGTGTGTTAAGTGCCACAATATAATGAATAACATCGTAAACCCATCATTGGGCGTTCCAGCAAGCATGCACGATAAACAAGGTATAATACATATTTTAGATTCTATATAAATTTGGTCAAAATGTTGCCAGCATTTCGGCTAGGAATGTGCCTACCCCCTGCACAAAAATTAATTCCAACAAAACCATAGGCTATTATTGGCCGCCAAGCAATGCAGTCTAAGTTTGTATGGAATTATTCAGGTGCAATTTAGTTTTACGTACAATATGATTTTAAAGGTACAAACAGAGAGGTTACTCATGTTAATTGCTAAAAAAAGGGTTTACAAATTTATGTGCTCATACATAAGGCTTTACCTAACTATAGGGTCATGCAAAGAGTTTTTATAAACTTAAATTACAATCCTAAAGGCATTGTTCAATTCTAAAGTAAAAACTGGCATGCTTATATAAGTTATCCTACTGTTAAAGTCGAAAAATACAAAAGAGGGTCTAAAACATAATTAAATTAACAAAATAAACAAATAAAATGTAGGAGAAAGCTTCAAGAATACTTACTTGTGGTGTGAACAATTGATGAAAGAAAATGTAAAAGAAAATAAAAATAGATCAATCCTTGAAGTGCGCATCACTCCTAAGAGAATTTAGGCACAAGCAGCTCAAAAAATGGAGAAAAAATGGACAAAAAACAGAGTGAGAGAACTTAAAATCAACAAAAATGGTGGTTACAAACTAAGGAAGAAGAGGGAGAAGAAAAGACTTACATTTTCAAAATTTTGAGCGAGAGATGGGAAGCCCATCCCTTGCTAGTGACAAACGGTCATATAGTAGGTCCCGATCTTTGTTGCTTTTTGACCATTTTGCCTTTATTCTTTTTTTTTTATTTTTATTTTTTATTTTTAATTCTTATTTACATTATTTACCTAAAAAACACATTATTTTTTTCTCGTTACATGTTTATCACATTATTTTATCTTATCCACATATTTACATATTATTTATATTAGTTGTACACATTTACTAAAAACCCAAAATACTCCTTGAAATTTATTGTGTTTTTTGAATTTTCTGACTTTTCGCATCCAAAATCTTTCAAATTTATCTGCAATGGTCATGAAACTCTTAGATTCCCTATAGGAATGAAAACAATAGAGAATGCAATAGTATATACATGTAATGCATCGGACATGATGAAAAATGCATTTTGATTGTCTAGAGGTGACAGATGGGCTGGCCATGGCTCATTTCTTGAGGGATGGGCATCAACTATCACTTTTCTATAAATAGTGCCAACTTTCCTTAGTCTTTATGCCCTTAACTCTCCCTTTCCTAATGAAGCTCCTGCTAATATTTTCTCTCTCTTGCCTTTCCTTTTTTTATTTTCTAATCATTTTTCTTTTAGTTATTTATTTTTTCATTATTTTTGCACTTAGACCACTTAGAAATCCTTGTCACAATGACATCTAGACTTGCCAAATTACACCGACCATTGGATGACCTAAAAACTTGGGAGGACCCTCTTTTTATTCCGTACTCCAACTTGAGATTTTTAAGGAGGGACAATCTCAATGAGAGTTTCCCTAGATAGGAACCTGCTACTTGCTACTGCTCGATATTGGGACCCAAGATTCCATGTATTTAGGTTCACACACCAGGAACTGTGCCTTTTACCAGAGGAATTTGCTAAGATGATTGGTGCTAGATTCGATCCTGATATCCGACCATGCCTGCCTTCTTTTATTTCTAGATACCCTAGAGAGGTGGCTCATGCTTTAGGTATCCTTCCTTTTGAGGTCAAGGGTTTAGTACCTTATGGGAAGACATTTCCATTGGAGCCACTGATTGACGTATTGGCAGACTTTGATGACTTGCCCACTTTTTATTTTAGTGTGATAATGCTCTACTATTTTTCTTAGTTCTTATTAATGTGCACTGATGATCTCATGATTCGAGCCTGATACCTGACCATGCCTACCTTCTTTTGTTTTTAAATACCCATGAGAGGTGGCTCATGCTTTAGGTATCCTTCCTTTTGAGGTCAAGGGCTTAGTACCTTATAGGAATACATTCCAATTGGAGCCACTGATTGACGTATTGGCAGACTTTGATGACTTGCCCACTTTTTTATTTTAGTGTGATAATGCTCTACTGTTTTGCTTAGTGCTTATTGATGTGCACTGATGATCTAATGACTGGAGATTCTAAATTATTCAACATTATGGATGGCATGCACTAGGGGAAGGGTGCAATCCATTTCCTTTGGTTCTAGCAAAGACCATCATTAGCTTGGATGTCGTTCATCATAACTCTCATTCTCGCCTTACTAGTAGGCTTATGTTGCTCTAAGTATGTCTTTAATTTGAAGGTAGCATGCCCTTTATGGGTTTTAATACTAGCTTTTCTCACTGGAAAATGTGTCCTTTCGAATTTTCACATGTTTTCTTGTCTTATTTTTGCCTTAGATAAACCCAACTCACCCCAATGGCTTTTTTTTCTTTTTTTTTGCTCCTTTTCAAATATGGCTTTATGAAAAGTTAAAGCTACTATCAGAGCCTCCTCCTTAAGTCAGAGCCACCGGCACTTACCCCATGAGATATGTCATACTCAGACATCTACAGCGTAAGTTCTTGATGGCCCAAGATAGAGTTGACTAGCTGGGCCGTTTGATAGATGATGATATTATGTTAAAGTGCACCTAGTTGCCTATTACTTTCGTGGTTCGAGGTGGAGCATCTGGATGTGTCCCTCTGTACGGATTATACCATGTTACTTTCTATGTTACTACTTGCTACGCTCATCAGTTCGAGGATCGATAGGACATTGTTGTTAGAGAGTATGCCCTAGAGCCCATGTAATAAGGATGTTTTTCATATGTATAAAATTTATATTCTTAATAAAAGGCATCATTCATTTATTAATGCTATGTTTAAATATATGAGTTTGTAAATCTTAAATTAATGAAAGAAATCCTAGATATTATAAACACAGTGCAAAGGTAATCATGAAGGTGTTCATGATGTGAGATGTCTATTTCATGCAAATGTGTTAATATCTAAATATCCCTAGTCATAGAATTAATAAGATAGGGCATTGTTAATTCGGACAGACTAGCACATGTTATGCTTCTTAAATGGTTCAAGCAGTGGTTCTCATAACTGTGATTATGGAAGATAATTAAAGCTAACATGTGGATGCTTGTTAGAAGAACAAGTTCATTGGAGACCTACAAAGAGAATCCTCACATGGATATTAAATCTATGTCAGTGAGGAATCTCTTCATAGTGGTTGTGCAAGTATCCTTAGACTTAAGATCACCAAAGTTATCTTAAGTAGCAAGTAGTATACTTTGACTCCATAACTGATTACTTCCAACTGGGAGTGAACATAGTTAGGAGATTGGGTATATCATGACCTACTTGAAGATAGTTGAGTGATTGACAAAGGATTCACCATCCCATATTTAATAAGGGAAGTTATCTCGCATGATTCTATAATTACCTTATTTAGAGAATCTCTGGCCAGAGTAAAATGCCAAGATGGATAGAGATCCATGGAGGGCATTTTGGAAACAATGGTTAAATTAATAGAACATACATAATTAGATTTATATGAGTTGACAGAAATCCATACTCAAAATCTAATTGAGATAAGAGTGGTAAAAGGAGTAATTGCACGGTAACTGTTTCTACGGAAGGGTATAGTCAAATCACATGACTTTCCTGACATTTGGATAGTCATGATGCCTAGCTAGAGGCATGTATCAAAAATATCAATGGGGATTGATAAAATAATTTGAAAGAGTTTAAATCATGTGAGTTTTGGATAGAACTCACAATTACATATTATACTGCCAACATGGATAGGAACCCAATAGGT
Source organism: Excoecaria agallocha (assembly GCA_037975025.1). Classification (NCBI taxonomy): domain Eukaryota; kingdom Viridiplantae; phylum Streptophyta; class Magnoliopsida; order Malpighiales; family Euphorbiaceae; genus Excoecaria; species Excoecaria agallocha. The sequence continues at coordinate 435,466 of JBBPFJ010000072.1, read as the reverse complement.
CACACACATATAGAGAAAAGGATAAAATGGTAAAATGACAAGAATAATAATATTTGATATTATTATGAGGGTAGAGAAGTGAATAAGATAATAGTTAATTAAAGAGTTTAATTAATTATGATCAAGTAAAATTGTCCACGAAACTTTTGAAAAATGTTCTGTAAATTGGACCTAATTGAAATAATGTATTTTATGATTAATTATTATTGTCTTATAAGTGTTATAGGACTACTATAAGTGTTATTGGACTGATATAATAATTAATAAGTCCATTGGAGGAGTTATAAAGGGGCTAGAGGAATGGAGCAGGTGTGGAAGCCCTTCTGTAGAAGGCCACACGCCAACTCCATACAGAAGGCTTTAATGGCCTATTTCTTGGACCAAATTAATATATATATCTTACATAAGTGTTATGGAACCTACATATTTAATTTGGTTGGATTTTGAATCCATTTGGGTATTTAAATCCAATTAGTTGCACAGAGGGCCGAGTTTTTGGATTTTATGCATAGTCTTTTATGAAAAGGTTTAATTTGGATTTAATTAAGCCCAAATGATTATAATTAATTCCAGAGGCCCAATTAATAATTCTCCAGCAATTTTAAAGAGCCCAATCTCATTAGAAGTTGGAATTTTAACCTGACTATAAAAGTCCAACTAATGAGGAATTAGGGTTAAGTGATTAAACGCATAAGAAAGTCTTATTCTTCTATTCTCTCTCTCCCTTTTGTGTCACTCCCTTGCTAGATCTAGGGTTTTTCGGCCACTACTAGTTACACACCAATTGTTGGTTCAATTTATCCTTCTCTAGTATGGATTACTCATTAGAGGTGTTCGATTTTGGACATTGTGGTTTGCGACAACCCGGTGCGAAGTAAAATCAGCTGTTCAACAAAAATCAAAGGAGATTTTTCTTATTCTCATATAGTTATATTGTGTATTCATGGCAAGATCAGTAATATTGGTTAAAAATTTTAAAATTCCGCTCATGTATGTGATGCATGTAACTGATAAATTCCAACAATTGTTAGGTGTTAGTTGGGCTTCTGAGGTGGTAGACATGTCTATGCTTTTCTATCATAGTACTATCAAAGGATTTGGACCTGACTACCTGTAGGACTATTATTCCTAAGATCGGCGCCTGCAACTTCACCACTTTGCCTCTTACAAGTAATAGGTCACCAATCCAACAGTTGACAATAGGCTATCGTATCTTAGACACCTGGAAGGAGAGAGAGATGTGATACAGATAGACTAGATCAGATATTATCACGGATTATGTTTTGCTTTTATTGAACTTTTTTAAATTTGAACGTGTGGAAAGTATATGCTACTTTTATATACATTAATGTTGTTATGAATACATACATGGCATTTTTTCTGATTTTATTACACATGATTAGCATTTGATATTATCGTAATGACATATATTATTTAATATCGAAGTAAAACTTTAAAAGCATTATAAATTTTGTCATTAATTAGCCTTTCGGGTTTTCTTGATTGATTATTTTCTCCTGGCCTCTAGTTTTTGCCTAGGATGCCTTTTTTGGTTTTTATCCTGACGAGGCATCCAATTTTAGCAAGGCTGCCATTTTTTTTAGTTTTTAACTCATGAGGCATTTATTATGTTCTTTTTTTTGTTTTAGTATTAGCCATGAAACCTTTTCAATCTGTCTATGTTCACAAGCTCTCTGAACTTATTGCCATCATTTTCTGACAGAATGGCTGCTTTGTTGGATAACAACTTCTTGAGCATAAAAGATCCTTCCTCTATGGGCCTAAACTTGCCTTGAATATATGGAATTCCTAGCCTTATCTATTTGAACACTAGATCTCACTCTTTCAGAGGATGTTTCCTAACCTTCTTACCAAATAAATGAGCTAATCTCTTCTGATAAATCTAGTTATAATAATATGCTCTCATTATATTGTCATCTAGTAGGTTGAGGTGTGATAATCTCTGTCTAGCCATTTTTCTTTTGATATCTCAGCTCCAAAAACCACCCTCAATCAGTGATGCTCAATTTTTAATGGTAGTACTACTTCTGTCCTATAAACCAATGAAAATAGAGTAGCCTCTATTGAAGTTCTAGCTATGGTCTTGTAACCCCATAATGCAAAGGGTAGCTTATCAGCCCAATGTTTATAAGTTCGAACCATCCTGGCCAGAATTCTCTTGAAATTCTTATTAGCCACCTCGATAGTTCTATTTACTTGAGGTCTATAAGGAGAAGACTTATGGTGTTAAACCCTATACATAATGAGCATCTGCCTAGTTTCACCAGAGAATTTTAACCAATTTTCTGACACTATATGATGAGGCAAATCATATCTACATATCAAATTCCTTTCAATAAACTTAGTCATGTCCCTTGCATCTATTTTTTTGAAGGATTCTACTTTTACCCACTTGGTAAAGTAGTCAATGGCCACTATGATGAATCTATGCCTATTTGAAGTAGGTGGGTGGATCATACCCATGATGTATATGCCTAATGTACCGAATGGCTATGGTGACGCAAGGTTACATAACTCAAAAAAGGTAAATGCCTTAATTCTGCATACTATTAGCATAGTTGGCACTCTTTGACATACTGAGAACAATCATTGTCCATTGTAAGCCAAACGAATCCTTGATGCATGCTTTTCTTTGCTAAACACTCCCATATGTAATTCTTTTATCACCTTTTTTGCCTTATTTTCATCCAAAAACCTTAATCGGATTCCATCAGGTTGTTTCTGTAAGGTCCCAAATATGACCCTAGTCGAAATTGCATGACTCAATATATTATTATTTGATTTATATTGATTAAATGTGTGAATTTAATATTAGAATAGTGAGGGCATGTGATAATTTTAAATTAATTATGAATTGTTTGGTATAAATTGTAAGGGTAATTAGTATTTGTGGGGTGTTTTTAAAAATGAATAAAATTTGGGATTTATTTTTAATAGAGGGGGAGTTAGTGGAGACTAAAAAAATAAATAAAGAAGAAGAAGAATTGGGATTTAAAAAGAAGGGGTAGGCGGGTGGTTTAAAATATAAGAGAAGAAGAAGTTAAAAAGACAAAAAAAAGAGGATGGGAGCAGGTGGAGTAGACCACGATCGGGAGGGGGAGGCGGTGCTGGCCGTCATTGTTCATGACACTAGCAAGGTTTGGATCGTCGCACCGCTACCTCCTCCAGTCAGCCCTACAAGCTCTGTCATCCCTGTTAATGGCATCGTTTCTCCCAGTTCCTTCTACCACCGTGGTCTCCTCTCTTTCTTCTTTTCGATGGTTTTCGACGGCGGATGAGGGGGCTAACGGTACCAGTGGGATCCCGAGAGCTAGGCATTTCTCTGATGCCCTTCGCTCCTCTTATCTCATTGGTGAAAGGTAGATCGGATAGAAGGTTTGATCGATGGTTTTTGTTAGATCCCCATCAAAATTGACGTCAATGGAGCGCGTAACCACCCATCGTGGAATCCTCGGGCATGGATCTTCAAGTGGATAGATTCGGTGTCTTTTCGGCGAGTCTCTGATGAAGCTCCGGCGAGGACAAAAATATGCAGATTCGAAGCCAATTTTCATTAATAGGTATGGGAACTATGTTAAAAATTTGATTTCATGTATAAGATTGAAGTAAGATTTGGTTAATTTTTATGATATTATGGTCAGAAAAATTAAGTTTTGCATTACTGAGATTATACAAAGAACTAAGTACCCATCACTAAATTTTATCTACCTGAATTATATTTTGTAGTATAATTATTAACTTGGGAATGAAATAAAAATTTTATGACTGTAAGTGCCCATATTGACACTAAGTGTATGTGTGAATTGATAGAGTATGGGAATTAAATTTAATTGAAGGTAAATTATGAAATTGATATGAGTTGATTTCAAGGCTTATGGATTGATAACAAAAAAAATGCTGGAGATGAAAAAGGAACGAACCACTGAAACTGAAAAAGTTGTAAATTTGTCCAATTGAGTCATTGATTTAGTGGTGTTATCTGATCATGAGGATTATTAATAAATATTAATGCTATGTAAGAGTTATTGACAGATCTTGAAACCATTATTGGATAGTGAACTTAAGATGTGAATTTAGTAGAATTTCAATTAAAACTTATGATATAGGATTTAGATAAGTTTATTAAAATTAAAGTAGTGACAGGGTGTTTAATCTTGCATGCAAATTCCTTGGGTTAAGTTGGGTAATGGTGGAGCCAAAGCAAATGAATCAATATGACAGTGAGAAAATTTGCTTTTGTATGTGTAATTCTTGAATTGAATTGATTTAATTAAGATGGAATATGCATGATAGCATTTGAGATTTATTTGTCTTCAATTGTTTATAGTATAACTAAAGAATAATGAATTGTATTGGTTAATAAGATTGAAGTTTAAATTAGTTTTAATGGAATTGAGGGTGAAACTTGTTGAAATATAAATAAAATAATTCATTTTAGCCTTGAAGCTTGTAATGCTGTCTTGATTAATTCTTGGAATGAATCTCCAAAATAAGTCCATAGGTATTTGGTTGGTAAATTTTAGTTACATGCTAAAATTATTAATAGATTAAGGGGCTATTTGTTTTTTTTATAATGGGCTTAAGATGCAAATTATAATTGAAAACAAATATATTGAATAGCTATTATTTAAGTAAATTATTGATCCCCATAATCGAATAGATTATAAGTGAGAATTATAATGTTATGATACAAAATAAGTAATAATGTAAGTAGTATAGTGGCAAATTATTGGTATAAATGTTAAACATTTACTTCTGTTGATAAATTCTTGCTCGACACTTGAATAACAATTAGGAATATCATTATATTTAATGGAGTAGATATAGTGGTATGTTTATGCTTTTATGATATCATGAGAAACTGATATTAAAATGCTATACTTTTACATGCAATTGCCTTAGTATATGACTATTTAAGATTATATAGTTACATATAAAGCATAATATTAAATTCATATGCATATATAGACATCTCTATTAAAGGTGATACATTGATTGCATGTATCAAATATAGTATTTGAGTATGAATGTTTGATGATTAAATTAAGTATAGTGGAGCACGGGAGATGGTTATGATGAACCATACAAGTATGTCCTTCAGTAGAGATTATGTGTTTATATGTTGATTCACGCACCCATGGTTTAAATAATTGTAAATGAATTTATTCTTGTGAACATAAAATAGTCAGGTATGAATGATCATGATTAGTACAAGTATTGTCCACATATGGTTATTATAATGTTTAAAAATAATTTGAAAGAATCTATATAAAGTAGATTCCTTTGATGACTGAAGAATCATTTAAAGAGAATTTGTTGAATTATAATGAAATAATTCATGACATAAGTGAAAGATGGTTCACAAACTGTACAAAAATATTGAAGATTCTGAATAACTATATTTTTTGGATTGAAAAGGAATTGAAATGATGAGAAATTTGATAAATGTTTTGAAATTAAGTGAAATTTGTGCCCTTAGAAATAACCAGGCAGTAAAAAACTAGCTCAGGATATAATTGGCTGGTCATAGGGATATTTCTGTACCGTGGTACAAGTCATGACGACTTGCTATGCTATAGATTGGATCTCTGACCACCATGGCTTCTTTGTCTCTGTTCTCTGCTTTGTGAGAATTGGCCCTCTAGGGGTCATTTCTCTATCTCTATTGTGGCCATTAGGGTCCACGTCCCGTATATCCGATTTGAGGTTTTCTGTCAGGTCTGTACTAGGGGCATTAATATGAAAATAAGTTAAAAAGTGTAAAAGAAAAGAAATGTTATAGTTTCAGAACTAATTTGCTTAAGAATTATTCTCTTATATATAGAAAACAGATAATAAATTAAAAGTTACAATATTGATGAGCATGAGATTCCTTAATACTATATAAGCATTATGGATCTATATATTATGAGTAAGTATTGTACATTAAGAATTTATCTTCAATAATTATATTGTTTCTGAAAGCCATAAGCTAGTTTCTTAATTTGTTATATTTGTTCATCTATATATGTAGGTATATATATATAACTCTGTTATGGGTCAAGTGCATAATATTTGGTATAATATGGTGTTATGTAACATATAGTTCACCTTTCTAAGATTGTTTTAATGATTACATGAAAGTGAGTTTATAATGCATACTATATTTTAAATGATGCATATGTATGAAGGAATTATGCCAAACGTCTTTTATGGTAATAGTTACTGATGAATTGCTTATGGAGTTATTAAGTTTTGTTGCCTATATGAGAAATATGTTCATTCTCTTATGCTTGTAATTTATTGTTGAATGTAAAAGCTTGGATCTAAGGTAATTGAAGATATCATTTGGCAGTATTATTAAACTTTGTATTTGCATAATTGATGTTATGTGTTATAAAGATTATCTTTAGATTATACTGTTCCCTACTAAGCTTTATTTCTCAGCACGGATTTTATTATCCGTGTAGGTAACAGTATAGGCTTATTTCTGGTTAGGTAGCTGTTATGACTCAACCATCAAAAGAGGGGATCTAGTGTGGGCAGATCACCTTTGAGGTCTACAGATGTAGCGAGGCGATTTAAATGTAAATTGTTCTTTATTTTGGAGTATTATAGTGGTTTAAGAGTGTAATATGTAATATTGAATCATCTTAGGAAATGTGATTAATAATGAGAATGGATGTATAAGATGCATGTTGAAATTATTTTTGTATTGTGGTGCCCCTGAAGGGTTGAGGAAATTGTTTGATTTTCAGGTGGATTAGATAAGTTTTCAGGCGTTATATTTTCGGATTTTTATTTGGTGATTAGTCAAGTGGACAATTATAGTTTAATCGTTATACTCAATTTCTAAGTAATTCATATTGGACAAGTCTGCAGCTAATAGATTTGTTAGGTTTAGAAAAAAAAAATTTCGGGTTATCACATGTTTCAGTTAGACTGTTCAGTAAGGGTGTTATAGTTTCTTATAGAGCACTCCTTCTATAGTAATGAATTAGGTAGATAACTTATGAATCATTCTCTAATCCTTTTCGATAGCTTTCTCAGGAAATATTAACCTTTTCGTGTAGTTTGGAATTTTATAATACCAAGGCTTCCCATCATCCACTTCGATATCTATAATCTATTCATCCTCAAAACATGGCTTATCTAAACTTGAAATTAGCACAGATTTCATACTTACCCCTTTCGTATTATCCCACATTGATACCAAAGTGGCCAATGCATCTGCTAGCTGATTTTCTTCTCTAGACACATACTTTAGGTACGAAACTCGAATTTGCTGCCAAAGCTTTTAAGCACTTGAGATAGGGCAATAATTGCTCTTCTTTAATCGACCATTCACCTCTCGCTTGATAGACTACCAAAGACAAGTCTCCAAAAACTTTTATGGACTTCACCACTATAGCTAATAAGGCTTCCAAACCAAAGATGCAAACTTCATATTTGACTTCATTATTAGTGGTTTTGTAGCTCAGTTTCTTGGCTAACGGCATTTTTTCTCCTTTCGGGGTAACTAAGATTATTTCTACTCATGCTCCTTTGTTGTTCACAGCCCCATCAAAGTACATCTGCCATCCCTGGACTGTTATGGCCGTAATGTTCTCATTGGAGAATTCATAAGTCATCTCTTCACCTTTTAGCGGTTAATCAACCAGGAACTCTACTACTGCTCTCCCTTTGATGGTCTTTCTAGTGATGTATTTTATATCAAACCCTTATAGGAGGATCAACCATCTTCTTATCTTCCCTAATTGCAATAGCGCTTCTTGTAGATACCTAAGAGGTTCTGCTGAGCCACAGCTTATATCCTATAGGAATGAAAGTAGTGTCTCAGTTTCTTTTATGCCCATATAACTATTAGACAAATCTTTTCAACTTCTATATACTTTGCTTCATGTGGGAGAAACTTCTTGATAAGGTAGTACATTGTATACTCAATCCTAAAGTCATATTCTTGTGCCATCATTGCACTTATTGAACTATCCTCTATGGCCAGACACAAAATAAGAGGCTTACCCACCTGAGATAATCTTAATACTAGCAGATGCAATAAATACTTCCCATTGGTATTGAATGCCTTTTGACAATCCTCATTCCAAACCACTAGCTAATTTTTCTTAAGCAGTTTGAATATTAGCTCACAAATCAAAGTCAGTTTAGCTATGAACTTGCTTCTGTACTCAATCTTTCCTAAGAACCCTCCAACTTCCTTTTCCTTCTGGGGTATTAGCATCTCCTTGATGGCTTTCACTTTATTAGGATCTACCTTTATTCCCTTCTAGCTTACCATATGCCCTAAAAGATTAGTTGAAGTGAGCCCAAAGATGCACTTCTTCGGGTTAAGGCAAAGATTGTACTTGTCAACCTTCTAGAATAACCTTTTCAGGTGGCTAACTTGATCATTATGTCATCTATGTATACCTTCACTTCCTTATGGATCAAGTCATCCAGTATCCTAGTTGCCATTCTTTGATAGGTAGCACCTGTATTTTTATGTCCAAAAGGCATGACTCGGTAGGCATATATAGCCCATTCAATTATGAAGGTTATTTTAATCTGATCCACTATCTTGTTCAGAATTTGGTTATACCCAGCATATTCATCCACAAAATTGTACATGGCACAAGCGGCTACATTATCAACCAGAGTATCTATGTGAGGTGAAGGGAAATCATCCTTTAGGTAAGCTTTGTTTAGGTCTCTTAATCCACACAGACCCTAACTCTTTTGTCCTTCTTCGCTACAAGAACTGTGTTTGCCAACTACGTAGGGTATTGAACTTCCACTAAGAACTTAGCCTCTATCCATTTCCTAACCTCGTCCTTAACCTTTTTAACCCACTCTGGTCTAAACCTTCTATGCTTCTACTTGACTGGTTTATACCTTTGATATGTTGGGATGGCATGTTTAGTAATTTTTTTATTTATTCTTGACATGTCCTCACAGGTCCAAGCAAAGACTTTTTCATATTTTTTAATATTCTCTCAAATTTTTCTCTCTCTTCAAGAGTTATATCTAATGCCAATAAAATTTCTTATGGATTATCTTTTGGTCCAAGAATAAATGAACATGTGTTTGTTGAGTTAATTTCAAATATGAATGGTTTATGATCATGATTATGCATATTGAAATCAGAAGAAACATCATACAAGTAAGTAAAATTGTTCATCTTATTGATAATGTTGAATTATATGATGTTTTTAATATGTTTTTAGGTGTTTAATTAGGTTAATTTTGTGTTAATTAGGTTAAATTTGAGTTTAATTGGTTAATTTTATGTTTTTGGAGTTAATTATAAATTTTGGTGTTTTTCAGGGTTAATTTACAAGAAAAATGACTTAATTGTAAAAAGGCAAGAAGATTTAGGCCAAAACTGTAAATTTGGAAAATTCATGTTAAGACATTATCGTGAAGTCCAGAAGTTCAATACATGGCCACGTGAAGTACAAAGAAGAAATACCCGTGGCCACATGAAGTTGGTACTAAGGAAATCCATGGCCACATGAAACGAAGAAGAAAAGCAACACATGGCCATGTGTGAAAATGAACTAAGCAACACATGGCCACGTGAAAGAACAAATGAAGGATACCAAAGGAAACACGTGACCACGTGGGACACAAGCATAATCCACATGTGACCACGTGTGAGGGAAGCCTAAAGAACACATGACCACGTGTAGAGAAAGCAAAGAGAAGGGCGTGGCCACGTGCAAGTTCTCCCATGCAACGAAGGATTTGCGATCATTTCCAATTCAAGAAGGATTCTTTTCTTACTCCAATTTGGAAAGTTTGGAAGGCTTCTACAACATCTTTTGCCTATAAATAGACAACTCTTAACACCAAAGAAATGGAATAAAATTAGTAGAATCAATTAGAGAAATATTAGAATTAGGCTTAGTTATTTTATGTTGTTTTTATGTTTTCATTATTTTTCTTCAACTTTGTCTTTAGTTTTTTAAACATGTTTAGTAAGTAGTTTTTCTTCTTTTGCTAATGAATTCTTGAAAACTTATATTTTCATTGTTATAACTTTATTTTGAGCTTAATTTCAATATCGGTTGATTATTTCTTGGTTTTAAGCATATTCTTATCTTTGATTGTGTTGAGATTAATTGTTGGTTTATTGAATAAATAACTAAAAATTGGTTTTGACATAGTTAATGATTTGCATGTTCTTGGATTGACTCTTTTAATGTTTATGCATGATTATTATCCGAAATATGAGATGATTATGTATGAATTTTATTGGTTAATACTAAGAGAGGAAGAACTAAGAATGAATTGGAGTTGAATCACTTGAGAAAGGCTTCAATGAATATTTAGGAAGTTAAAACTAGATTTTCATACTAAGTATTAGATTTATCTATGAGTTTAATACTAAGAATGATATACTTGAATAAAGATATCTTGATTTATTACTAGTTTTTCCATAATCACTAGTGTTTATATTGAATTTAAGTCATTACAATGAAAGTTAAGGTGGATAGTTCATTTAGCAAGAGAATTCCAGTTATTGCTTTGTTTTTAATTCATGTTTTAGCTTTTGTTTTGTTTAATTTTTTATTTTGTTTAATTTTTGCTTTTAAATCAAAAACACTTGGGAAATAATCTCGAATTAATTTAATTCATACATAGGTATTATTCTTAGCAATCCATGTTCCCTTGGGTACGATATTTTGGGATCTTAATCTATATTTTCCTGTATTACTAGCCGATATAGTACACTTGCTAGACACCGGTCACTTATTAATATAATTAAAAAAGCAATCAATGTTCTCATCAAAAAGTTTATGAATATAAACAATATCAATGAAAGTATCTTCTTCAGTCTTAGTAGCATCAAATGTCTCTCCAACCTCGACCTCGGGTGGATCCTCAACCTCTACCTTCCCTTTTTTTCCTTTAGGTGAGCAGTGAGTAGCTTCTCTATCATGACCTCTTCAAGTACCTCCTTGTCCCAAGCTAAATGGTGTAGGAGAATCTCTTCATCCTAAAACCCAAAAACTGGCTTGATACTCCCTTACTCAAATCAAATACATCATTAAACATCTCAAATCCTAGCACTAGCTCAACCTTTATTAGCTGAGGTTCATTCTCTCCACAATAAAGGCAAATATCTGAAGCTAGCACAAAGCTCTGAGAGATGTGAGGGATCCCTTTCACTGGTTTCTTCTCTTTACCCTTCTGACTAGGATCAGTAAAACCTAACTCCTTCCTATCCTTTTAACCCTTAGTAGCTATAACAATCTGAGGCCCTTGGGAGTTCTTGCTTAACCCAACACTTAATAGGAAGTTCATCTTCTTGAGCATATTGATTACTCAGAGGCTATCAGTGAAACTACCCTCACTGTCTTCATCACTGATGAGTAACACATGAAACTCACTAAAAGGCTATTTGGCTATCTCAAGCACAGATACCTAGGTCTCCTTTATAGCTTTAATAGTCACCACCTGACTATCATGGGGGATCTTGATCATCTAATGCAATATGGGAGGCAGCCTACCCAACTTGTGAAACAACGACCTTCCTAACAGCACAGAGAAGTTAGCTAAAACAGCTAACACCACAAATTCAGCCTCTGTCTCAATGGGACCTATCTTCACTAAAGCTTTAAATGTCCAAACAACTTACCTTTTAGAATTTCATAGGTAGAAATGGTCAATTCGGATTTACTCATCATATTCTTAATCAACCCAAAAGTAAGAATTGTAACTAAGTGGCACACGTTAATAGAAGAACCATTGTCAACCATCACATAGGTGGTGTGATTGCTATTCACCTGGGCTTTGATGTATAAAGGGCAATTATGATTTCTCCCTTCAGCAGGTAGGTTAGCATCAGATTACACAACGTTCTCTTATGTGCCTCCGTTAACCAAATCCAATAGCTTAAAAGGTGAAATAATGGTGGCAACAGTAGATTCACTTAGGGCTTTCACCCACTTCTACTTATGTGAAGGAGACTATCTCAGCAAATCCCAAATAGAAATATGTGCTTGCATCTTCTTCAACTGCTTAATTACCTGGTCACCATTAATCTCTTTTTCTGCAAGCACTACAATAGGAGCTGGCTACTTTGCAATCTCAAAGGCCACTCTTAGTGACTGTTTTCACCTTCTTTTCTTCTCTTATTCCTTTCTCACTTTCATAAGCTGAACTCTAAATGTCAATAGACCCTAAAGCCCATTTATCCTCACTTTCTATAGGGTTATCCCAATAGTCAATCATTGAAAATGGTCAATTTCCTTCACTTGGCTCTATTACTTTGGGGGTGGAGTGAGTAACTACCAAGTACTCGTTCCCATATAAGTCTTTCATAACATACCCCTCAGGTATAGTAAACCCAATCATAAATACTAGAGGTGACATAGCATTGTAACCTCTTTTCTTCTTCTTATCTCTCTTCTCAGGATCTGAAATCTATGTGCTATCTATTAGATCCTGAATCCAGTTTCTAAAGGTGAGGCAATAATTAGTCATGTGCATAGTTTGCTGATAGTATGCACAATACTAATTCTTTCTATGGTAGGGCAGCCCTTGACTCTTTGTAGGCCTTGAGGGAAATGGTTTAAGCATCCCTTCCTTGCTTAATCAATCCAATACCCAGGACAGTGACTTACCCAAGTTGGAATAATACCTTTGACTAGCTTTTATAGCGAACACTTCTGCAGTCTTTCTAGTTTTATTCGATCCACTACTGTTCCCAACTGCCTTGTAGCTATTGAAGTTCCTTCTGGCACCCTCATTGCTTATTCTTCTGGCTAGGTACTCTCCCTCAGCTTCTATGGCTATATCCTTCAAAGACTCCCAATCCTTCAAACCCTTCATTTTCATGTTATCTCTTAAGTATAGGCTTGCATTTCTAATAAATAGCCTAATCTGATCAGCTATGCCAGGCTTCCTCTTTATCTCTATTACTCTATTTCTCCACCTAGTGAGGTACTCATGGAAGGACTCATCATGTTTCTACTAGAGTAGCTCGAGGTCCTTTAGGGTAACCACCATCTTAGTGTTATAGTCGTATTGCTTAAGGAACTCTTCAGTCAGCAGATCCCAATCTTCCTTGGTGTGCCTATCCAACCTATGATACCAATCAACTGCAGGCCTATCAAGCTCAAACAAAAATACTTCATCTTCTACTTTTGGTCAAGGTGATCATCTTAAACAAAATATTTCTTAACATAAGCCAAAGGGTCTGAAGTACCATTAAACCTTGGCAAATTGGACATCTTAAACCTCTAGGGTAATGGCTCATATCTATCCAAGTCCTTATCCTCAAGGTTCATTTCCTTACCAGCAGACAATAGCCTAGATATAGCCTTAAATTTTTCCTCCATCTTCTTAAAGGTTGGATCTTTAACATTAGAACCTCTACTCCTCATATTCATCACGGGAGGGACATAGTCTTCGAATTCCTCTTTAATATAGTCATTTTTAGGATCATGTCCCTGTTCTCTCCTTGGTGAATCTTAAGGTATAGTAACATCTACTGCGGCAGTGTCTATAATATGGGTCAGCTCTATTATCTCACGAGCGGGTGCTACAGGCCAAGTTTTAGGATTTGGTGTCATAAAGGCCACCATTCCACCAAACATAGCCAACATTCTTTCCTTAAACTCTTAAAGATGCCTATCTAACCTCCTGTCTAACTCGTCCCTCGCCATTGAGGTCTTAGCAAAAAATACAACTAACCTTTCTCTCAAATAGGACAACGTCCCAGCCTCTTTAGTAACCCTTCTAGTTTCATTCATTTGTTCTTCCTCTATGTCTGAGCTAGTTTCTTAACTATCTACACTTACCTTTGAACTGACCTTTGAACTTAACTCTGAACTTGAGCTCGATCTTGACAACTCAAATATTGGACTCCAGATTAGGCGACCATTTGACTCTTTGGACCACCTAGATGGATCTATGATGGCTGCAAGTATCAAATGTTAGGAGTGATGTATGATGAATGATGTATGAGCATGATATATACATAATGCATGTATGCAATGGATGCTTTCATTAGGCATCAATCACAATCACAAGCACAACAATAACCTTCCAACCTTATTACTTCTACACAGGAGGTCATGCGATCTCTTCTTTAGGTAAGCTTAGCCCATAGGTCAACAGGATACCCAATGGATGCACATGGTACATAGCAAAAAATTGATAGCATAACCTCTCTAATTGAAAGTGCAAGTGTAGACACCGTGACCCAAGGTAGCCTAGGTCGAGGTTACTTAATGATGAGGAAACACTGTATTATGGAAAGCAGGTTTGGATCTCAAAGCTTCGATCGTGGATTTGTCACTTTCTCTTAAAGGTTTTCATAGTTATCTAAATACTTTCAAACATTTTTTAGTGTTTTAAAAAGATAAGCGAAAAACCCTACTTTTGGACTAACAATGGTGACAGAAGGTTATCTATCACCTAAAGGGCGGCCATCTACAGGTCGTCACTTTCAAAATAGTGTAAAGGCCAAGGGATATTTTGGGAAATCTAAAGTCTATTGATGAGGGACGACTGTCCCTCACTCATAGATGCCCATCCCTGGGTTGAAACCTAAATTTTCCACGTTTTCTTGGAATTTCAGAAAAATGAAAGTTTTAAAACTGACCAGGTTCAGATTTTGGGATTTTTATCTCCTAATCTAGCGATTTTTGGTTGTAACTGAATCAAAAATTCTCCTTGAGGTATAAAAACAAAGATTTAGGGTTTTTAAAAGGGGAGGAATCATTATTTTTTGGAGAGGAAACCATTAGAAAAGGAAGAAAATTAATTTCTTTCTCTCTCTAAAAGGTTTATGCCTTTGCAAATTTTTTAACTCACAAATGAAAATGAATTTCATACTTTTTTAAGAATCAGAGAACATAATTTGGAGCAGAGATCTAGACTTTAAAAATCACAGAGTCAGACTATCTCCTAAGGGTAATATTCCAGACTCATTTGCTTCTTTCTCTCTCTACCATTTGTTCACCCAATTACATGATAATGTGGATGTTAAATTGATTTGTTTTGACTGTTGAGAACTGGGTAACATGCTCACCTTGTTAAAATATGATTCGTTTTTTATTTGGATGATATACTAAAGGCATGATTATCAAAAGGGATTCCTCCATTGTTATTTTGAAGTTTTCTTTTTTTTTTTACATGTATAT
Organism: Excoecaria agallocha; assembly: GCA_037975025.1. Classification (NCBI taxonomy): domain Eukaryota; kingdom Viridiplantae; phylum Streptophyta; class Magnoliopsida; order Malpighiales; family Euphorbiaceae; genus Excoecaria; species Excoecaria agallocha. The sequence goes on along the minus strand of JBBPFJ010000072.1, from coordinate 420,314 downwards.
GTGGTGTATTTCCTTAATTTTAATTCAATTTATTATATGTTTTGGTGTTTAAATATGTTTTAAGCATGATTTAATGATTAATTATTGCATGTCTGGGGCTAAAATATTTATTTGTGTAATTTCCTGCATTTCCCTTTCATTCTACAAGTTTTATGCTGTTCCGTATGTAAGGGACAGAAAAAAGGTGTGAGGGATGGCCGTCCCTCAATCGAAGGATGGGACGTCCTTTTACCTTCCTTCTAGTCATCCCTCGCTCCATGGTTGGTCGTCCCTTGCTCCTTTTTGCCATTCCTTGCTCCTTTTGTCCATCCCTAGGCATTTTTTATTTTTTTCATGTATTTTAAGGTCTTTTATGTCCTTTATTTTAATTTCTTTTTAGACAGTATTTATGTAATATTTAGTATATTTTTATTTCCCTTCACATGCTACTGTACATGTAATTAACTTCATTGTGTGTATAAATTATTTTTTTATTGTCAATGCTAACTAATTTACTTATTTTGTTCCCTTCAGGGAATTTATCTATTCATGGCCTTGAAGGATATATAACATTTGCATGGGAAGCTATGCTTTTGCTCTGGTCGCCCCTTTTATCCAAGTTATTTCAATTTCATTTTGTTTGGTTCTTACGTTATTTATTTATTTGCTTTCTTTGTATTTTATTGTTTATTTGGATGTATTGTTTTTGGGGATATAATAGGTAGTAATAAAATGGTTTTTGCAAGTTAAAAGATAAAATCTCACTTAAATCATTTTTATGAATCAAATTGGGATTTTCTTAATAAAAATGGACCGATGTCCAACTTTTAATCCAAAAATTCACGTAACATAATAAAAGTCTTTTTGTAAATATGTATGAGGGAGCCATTGTTCCCAAATAAATTAATAATCCATTTTATGTATGATATTTATGCTTCTTTTATACATTATTCTTTTCTTTGGGATGATTTTCTTATGTAATAATTTTAAGTAGGATTTTATTTATTGCTTTTTGTTTGAATGGAATGTTTACTTGAATTTTATTGCTTGTATCGTATAAGAGAGGAGAGTGGATTAATTATAAAACAATGCCTAACCAAAATTCCTAATAAGAGGGATGTCCCAAACATAGTCTCTATTTGGGCATCGAAATAAGGTCAATAATCAATTTCCAACATTATATTGGGTGGCAACTCCATAACACCTACCTCTTTGAGCCCACTAGTAGACAACTTTATGGGTTGACCATCAACAATAATTTGGACTCAATACTTTTTATTGCGAAATGAATAATTTATGATAAAAAATTGAGCCTCCTCTGATCTTAAGCCCTAAAAGCAGGCCTCTAAGAATAAAACTAGAATTAAGCGTGAGCTCCAACGTGCATCATAGTAAGAATATGGATTTTGACCATTATGTATTTTGAATAACTCATACAGATTGGGTTGAGGCCACCGGGCCATGACAACCTTTGATTGGTACCCATCTAATTCATTTGAGTTTGGTCAACACATACAAGTCCATATAGCAAGCAAAAGTTATTATAGTTATACAACCTAGGGAAAGTTACTATTGTCATTACATAGGCTTGGGTCAAGGATGATAAAATTTTAGGGCTACCCAAGCATAGTCCCTACTAATAGTCTAGCTCATCACAAGTATAACGACCGATGGATCGCCATTTTATATACCATTTGGTATTAAACTTGGGCTGGTGGATCTCGCTGACACCTCTCTATATTGACTAAACATAAGGTGTGCTTCAAGATAGCACCGGGCCTAAAAAGGGGTACCTAACATAATTCTAAGGCTCTAAGATGTATGCAAGGAATTCAATTTAGAAAAGAGATAAGATTAATAATGAAAACCCAATTAAAAAGAACTTAACCAAGATGTTTTTAAGAGTAAGGTCTCTTTAATCCATAATAGAGTAGCCACTATGATGTGCACTGGAGCCATTGCTCGTTTTTGCATTTGCTCTCGAAGGCCCGCTTTTAGGGTTCGACACTGAAAGAGGCTCACTTATCTCATAAATTGGCTATTTCACAATAAAAAGAGATCAAGCCTAAATTATTATTGGTAGTCAATCCATCAAAGCGTCTACTGATGGGCCCAAAAAGGTTGGTGTCATGGAATTGCAACCCAACAGAATATTGGGAAATGATTCTCGACCTCTTTAATTCCCAAACAGAGATTGGTATTTGGGACATCACTCTTAGTAGGCATCTTGGTTAGGTGTTATTTATAATTGAGTTTTAAATTTTAATCCACTCTCCTCTCTCACACGATGCGAGACAATAAAATTAAATAAACATCCCAAGCAATTAATAAAAGCGGTAAATAAATAAAGTAAATTAAATCAACAACTTAAACTTAGTACAAAAGCAAATCGTCCAACGGATAAGAATAAAATAATATGCATACATAAATCAGGGTATTTATTTGAGTTGAAAATATTAGTTCCCTCATGTATGTTTTAGAAAAATGCTCTTTTTTTCTTGTAGATGGCTTTGGATGGAAAATTGGACATTGGTCCAAGTTTTGGAAGCAAATCTAAGTTATTTAAAAGAAATTATTTTTAGTGTCTTTTCCTTTTATGCATGCATAAAAGCCATTTTTTACTAGCTATTATATCCTCGAAATTTCAAATACATCCAAAAATACCGAAATAAATAAACAAACAAAAATACAGAAATAAATTCTAAATGAAATAAAATAATAAATAAATAGAATGGTTAAATGAATAACCAAAGGAAGGTGATGGTCATTAGCCAACTGGAGCATGAATCCCAATGCAAAATGCCTCGCGAGATCTCCCAAAACAAGTAAAGTCACATATTCACAAAAAGAATCACAAAAAGACAAATAAATTAGCATTGTACAAATAAATAACAAAATATAGAAAAGAAAATTATGCATTTAATTAATAAATTAGAGAGTAAAAATATTTATAAAATCAAAATAAACATTTAGGGGTCAAAGAAATTATATAAACATAATAAATAAATGAAATACATGTAAAAATACCTAAAATCCAACCACAGATGCCCCGGAAAGAGTGACAAACTCCCACAGCTAAATAAGGGACGAGATGAGAAGAGATCCCCATGACATCCTTTTTTCGCATTGACATACGGCATCCATCGAGGCTTCTTCCCATCCGTCACTCGCAAAACTAGGCAGAATGTAGCAAATAAACATGCAAACTTATGGCAAACTCTAGACACATAAATATTAATGACCAAAACATGCATAAACAAGTCTATAACCATAAATCATACATTAAACACCTTAAAACACATTAAATTCCAGAACTACAGAATAAAAAATAAAGTTTGAAGTTATACAACAATAGAGCGAATCTTCATTCAATCATGCCATTTACATACACATTAATCCAGATTCATACATCATTATATTTTAAACATGAAAATCAATAGAACACAACATGCGAACACAATTATTTCAACAAAGATTCACATAATCGTGTATAGCAATTTTTAGAGAGAGAAAATAAGAAAAAAGCCTAGAATATTACCTTAAGGAGATATTCTGACTCTGAATTCTTTGAAGTCCAAATCTCCACTTCGATTGTGCTCTTTGTTTTCATAAAAATAAAATGATTATTTGTGTGTGTGTGTGTGGATCAAAAGATTGTTAAAGAACTTCCTTTTCAGAGAGAGTGAGAGAAATTAATTTTCTTCCTCTCTTAGATTTTTTCTCTGTATCAAGTGTGATTTCCCCCTCTTTTTGGAAACCCTAAAATATTTTGATTTTATACCTAGGTTAGAGTTGGAGTTTGATCACAACTTTATCTTCCCAAATCTGGAGATATTCCCCCATCAAATTCGGTTAAAAAATCCTTTTAAAAACTTATCTTCCTATTTTGAATTTTCCAAAACATGGAAAATCTAGGTTTTTCACCATAGACAGTCGTCCCTCATGAGAGGCAGCCATCCCTTTGGAAAAAATTCTAAATTACAAAAATGTCCCTAATCTGACTTGGATAGGAGAGAAAAGGCTACAAACGATCGTCCCTTATATGACAGACGATCATTGTCTCTTCTGAAGGATAAAATCAAGGTTTTTCATGCTCTTTTTGTTAAAACACTTGAAAACACTTGTAAAATAATAAAATATTTAAGAAAAATGCAAGAAATTCACAATTATAGCTTCAAAATCTGCACCTATTGTCAGAAATATATTATTTTTTCATCATCGAATAACCTTGATCTAGGCTGCCATGGGTCACGATGTTTAAACAGACAGTGTGCCTATCTTCTCTTTCTATAACTTTATAACCCGAATTACCATTACATTTCACATTGCACCCATGAGCAATATCTCTAAAATCATTATAAAGAAGTATGCAATCAAGATTGAAATCACATCTCCAGGTATTAATTTCATGTTTATTTTCTTGTATCCTATTCATGACTTTAATTCTAATATCTTCCAACATATTAATTATTGCCTTATGCCTAACTTTTGAAATCTAAAAATTAAAAGACTCCACAAAATTATTATCAACCATTTTATTTTTGCACATTGTATCAAAATATGCCCTAAGATGCCTATTCAACAAGTGTACTAAATCGTCAAGTAATAAAGTGGAGTACAGTTGGGACCCTCAAATATCATACCTAAGGGATTGAAGATGCAAAAAGTGAAGATCAATTGTATGCTAAAGAATTCTCAAATTTGTGTGTCTGTGTGTAAGCTATCAACTAAATGGAATTTAGAAAATGTAATTATAATGGTTAAATGTAGATTTTGAATAAATTCTAAAAACAAACTAACAGTAATTTTTCTATGGTCAAGGCAATTAACAAATTAATAAGAATGAAAATTTATAATTAAAACTGTTGTTCAAGTTTACTCATCCTCCCCTTACCCAATGTGAATCAAATTAATCCTAAAATTGTATATATATGAATTCAGGATAACCCTCTTAACCCAAGCGTCCCATTCTGAAGTAAGCTATTCTAAACATAAGATGCCCTATTCCAAAGCCAGTCTTAAACTTAGCCTAAGCACGAGTCTAACATCCTAGGTTCGATTTGCTTTCCTATTTCGGAGCCAAATAACCCAAAACCCATTCATTTCACTCCTTACTCTAGCTCAAAAACCATAAAATCTTGCAACTTAAAGAGTCCTATTTTGGAGCAGTCTAAAAATCACAACATCTATGATAAAAAGAATACATGATTGAATATTCAAGGCATTCAACCAATCAAGAACAACATTCCAACAAAGATATATGATAAAATCATTCATCTAAAGTTGAAAGTTCACTAAAAATGATAAAACCCATGAAATCTCCAAGAAATAATAGTGAAATAAACCATTCATATATATATATATATAAATATTCAAAATATGTTCAATATTCACATTTGGATAGGGGATTCAAAGATCCCCCAAACAACTATATACTACTCACTATCCATTACAAAATAAAAAATGAAAAGGAGATAATAAACCCATAAATTCATAGAGGAAGAAAACCCAGCTGAATCCCAAGCTCCTTCAACCTTATTCTCCAAAAATTCAAAGTAAATGAGCTCTAAGATGTGAAAAACTAAGAATCTAAACTAAATATAGTGTTTAATCTATGTGTTTTGCTGTAAATCCATCTATTTTTTAGTATAAATTATGTGAATTGATTCATGCATATTTTATGAATCTTTTCTATTAAGTAAAAGTTTAGTTTTAGTTAGGTTTTTAAGTGAAACATGGTGTTTTTATGTGTTTTATGTTGTAAGTGTGTGCAGGGAGTAAAGGGATTAGAGCTAAAGAAAAGAGGAAGAAATCAAGCCAATGAAGAAGTTCTGTAGCAAACGCGATAGGAGTCACGAGCGTGACACAACAAGGCTTTAAAGGAGGAAGTCAACATAAGGAGAAAAAGTCAAAATGTATGGTGCGTGCTCTATCGCGAGCACGACAGCATGGGCAACTTTGGTGGTTATTTCTTAAAAGGCACTTGGAGACTCATGTCATTTCATCAAGGGTTGTCTACTCCTGGAGGGATATTATTGAAGGACATAATGATTAGAATCCAAGATATAAATTGACACAAGAAATAGTTCAAAATATAGAGAAGTTGTATACAATAACAATTATTCTACTTTTAAATTTTTACTTAAGAAGAAGATTATCTACTTGGTGAGTGAAAAAGGGTTGAGAGATTTCTTTTACTATCTCTTATCTATTGCTTCTTCTTGTAATTAGAAAATTATATTTTCTTTGTGAATTTAAACAATGTTATCTATAATTTCTATGTTCTTAGTAATATACATAATCTTAATTGCAGAATTCTTTGTTAGTACTTTATGTAAGATTATGAGAAGTGAGAATATGATTGAGAGATGTATTCGTTCTTATAACTAATAAAGATTCATTATTGAAATATTGCATGAGAGATTTGAATATTGAGATAATTACTATAGGTTGGCTTTTAATCTTAAAATAAGTGTGTGTATTAACTAACAATTAATGAGAGTTAAGAAGTTAGAAATATATATGCATGTTTTAAGAATAACTATTTCAGTTCAAGAGAATGAATTTGGACATTAATCCAACTTGGTTTGCAATGATAGATTAAAAATTTAAGGTAAAAGAATAAGTTCAACTTCAATTTATAACTTAAAGTATTAATCTTTAATTGTCTTCTTTGATTAACAATTAAGTAGGTTAAATTAGTATATTTAGTTTTAGCATAGACTTTAGTTAATTCAATAACATAATTTATGTACGTTGTAAACAAGATTAAGGATTAAGTAATAGTGTATGATCATTCATCTTTTTTTCTCGTGAGAATGATATCTTAAGTACTATAATCGGTGAACCGTGTGCTTGCAGAATTAGCACTCACAAGTTTTTGGCACCGTTGCCTGGGAAATAGGAGATGTTTTGTGTTGATTGCCATTATTCTGCTTGACTTTGAGATTTTGTATTACAAAATTTAATTAGTGTTTGTTTGTTTGTTTTGTATTATAAATTTAAGAGTTTGAGTGTATGCCTAGGACAAGGAGTTCTCAAGAAGAACTTGAATGCTTTAATCCGGAGATAGAGAGATTTTTATTAAGTAACCGAAAACAAAAGAAGAAGAAGAAGACTATGAGATCAACAATGGTCGAAGATAATCCTCCTTGTTTGATGGATTATGCTACACTTGCCTTGAGTGGTACACAACAAGGAGTAGTAAGACCTACGATAAATGTTAACCAATTTAAGATAAAACCTTCTCTTTTACAAATGGTTCAAAATAGTATTTAATTTTATGGGTTGCCAAATGATGATCCTAATGCTCATTTGGCAAATTTCCTTAAAATTTGTGATACTTTTAAAATAAATTGAGTTTTTGCAAATGCAATTAAGCTTCGGCTGTTTCCTTTTACAATGAAGGATAAGGCAAAAGCTTGGTTGAACTCGCTTGCTAGAGGTTTGTTCACCACTTGGGATCAATTGGCCCAAGCATTTCTTTCTAAGTATTTTCCATTGGCTAAGACTACTAAAATTATTAAAGAGATTACTACTTTCATGCAACATGATAATGAATCTTTGTATGAAGCATAGGAAAGGTTTAAGGAATTGCAGTAGAGTTGCCCTCATCATAATCTACTGAAACAGTTACTTATGCAGACATTTTACAATGGTGTCAATCCCACCACTAGAGGGACCATTGATGCAGCTGCTGGAGGATCTCTTATGAGGAAGACTAGAGATGCGGCTTTTGAGTTGTTAAAGTAAATGTCAATAAATAATTGTATATGGCCTACGAAAAGAGCCAAGGTATCACCACCTTCCCCTACTAAAGGAGTCCATTCTATAGATTTAGTTGTCACTTTGCAATCCCAAGTTGGTGTATTAACACATAAAATAGATAATTTGAGTATGGGAGGAGCCCCACTACATGGTTATACCCTTTGTGGTCAACAAGGTCATTTGAGTGAGAGTTATGGGGTAGGTTTAATTAGTACAGAAGAACAAGTGAGTTTTGTGCAAGGTCAAGGGCATGGAAACCAATATTCCAACACTTATAATCATGGTTGGAGGAACCATCATAACTTGGGGGAATGGGTAAAATAGAGGAACTATAGGTTTTCAATCGGGGTAAGATAGATTTGGTGCTTTAGAAGTCAAAATGGATAGGTTTTTAGAGGGGATTAATTTAAAGCTTAACTCTCAAGATCAAAACTATAAAAGGTTAGAAGCTAAGTTTGATCAAATAGCAAAGAACCAATCATCATTCATCCATAATTTAGAAGTTCAAATGAGTTAATTGGCAAGTGCACTACCTTTAAGACTTCAAGGATCCTACCAAGCAATATGGAGAATAACCCACGAGAGAAGTTAAAAGTTGTAACCCTCAGGTCAGGTAAGTCTTATGTCAATAATTTTTCAGCTAACAAGAATGGGGTTTTGCAAGAAATAAAGGGGAAAGATGAAGCTCCTATCATGAGCACAATAAATCCTACGAGCACAACAGAAAAGAGTTTGAGCAATGTCGCGAGTGCAACAGAACCCGCGATTGCAACAAAGGGAAGTTTTAAAGGCAAAGTGTATCAACCGCATCCGCCATTTCCATAGCATTTGAAGTAGAAAGATATGGATAAGCAATTTCTTAATTTTTTAGATAAATTAAAGAATTTGCACATTAACTTGTCACTTGTTAAGGCTATTACCCAAGTTCCCAATTATGCTAAATTTTTGAAAGATTTAATTTCTAAGAAAAGAAATTAGGAGGATGTAGCCATTGTTGCTTTGACTGAGGATTATAGTTCAATTATCACCAATAACTTGCCAACTAAATTGAAAGATCCTGGTAGCTTTACTATTCCAAGCACTTTAGGGGATATAAAGTTTCCTAGTTGTCTTTGTGACTTAGGAGCTAGTATAAACCTTATGCCATTATCAATCTTTAAGAAATTGGGTTTAAAGATGTGAAATCGACTTCTATGGTGTTACAACTTGCTGACCAGTCTTTAAGAAAACCATATGGTATTATTAAGGATGTTTTAGTCAATGTTGATAAGTTTATATTGCCTGCTGATTTTGTGATATTAGACTTTACTTATGATGCTAATTGCCCATTAATTTTGGGTAGACCTTTCATGAACACTGGTAGGGATTTGGTTGATGTGTCGGAAGGTAAATTAATCTTAAGAGTAGGGAATGATAGTGTAGAGTACCATATGGATAAGGGACTAAAATGCCCAATGGAAGATAATATATGCATGAAAATTGTTGTAATTGATGAATGTGTTTTGAAAGTGTTAGGAATTGAAGATTCCATGGTAGACTCTCGAGGTGAAGATATCAATAAGGAGATGGATCAAGGTGTACTTAAGCCAGACATTTTGCATCGGAGTGAGGATCTATTGCCCCCATCAATTGTAAGTGTTCCTAATGTAAAGTTGGAAGAGTTACCTACTCATCTGAGGTATTCATTTCTTGGAGAGAATTTTAATTTACCAATTATCATTTCTAATGGACTTTCTAATAAGCAAGAGGAAATGTTATTACAAGTGGTTAGGAAAAGAATTAGAAGTATAGGATGGTAAATTTTTGATTTAAGGGGAATTAACCCAACTATGGTTATACATAGAATACATATGGAGGAGGGCTATGAACCTAAGGCTGATAGGCAAAGAAGGTTAAATCCTAACATGAAAGAAGTTGTTAAAAAGGAAGTAATTAAGTTGTTAGATGCTGAAATTATTTACCCTATTTCGGATAGTGAATGGGTTAGTCTTATTCAGTGTGTGCCAAAGAAAGGCAGGATGACTGTAGTGAGGAATGAGAATGGGGACTTGATTCCTACTAGAACAACCACGGGTGAAGGGTATGCATTGACTATAGAAAATTGAATGCAGCCACTAGGGAGGATTATTTTCCTTTACCATTTATAGATCAAATGTTAGAAAGGATTGCTGATCATTCTCACTATTATTTTCTTGATGGTTTCTCGGGTTATTTCCAAATTTTTATTTACCCTAGTGACTAAGAGAATACTACCTTCACCTGCCCTTATGGTACTTTTGTATATAGGATGATGGCATTTGGTTTGTTTAATGCACCTGTAACTTTTCAAAGGTGTATGACTTCCATTTTTGGGGATATGATTGAGGAGATTATAGAGATACATGGATGATTTCTCTATTTATGGAGATTCATTTGAGTTTTGCTTGCATAACCTAGATAAAGTTTTGGCTAGATGTGAGGAGACAAATTTAGTGCTCAATTGGGAAAAATGTCATTTTAAGGTTGAGAAAGGGATTGCATTAGGACACAAAATTTCAAGGCAAGGTATTGAGGTAGATAGGGCTAAGACTGAATTGATTGAAAAATTACCTCCACCTACTTCATTAAAGGCTGTGAGGTCATTTTTAGGACATGATGATTTTTATAGAAGGTTTATTAAGGATTTTTCTTTAATTACAAAGCCATTGACAAATCTTTTAATTATAGATGTTCCTTTTAATTTTAATGATGCATGTTTAGTAGCTTTTGAGAAATTAAAGAAAGCTCTCATAAGTGCACCTATCATAACTTCACCGAATTGGAACTTGCCTTTTGAAATAATGTGTGATGCAAGTGACCTAGCAGTAGGATGTGTTTTAGGTCAACGAAAAGATAAGAAGTTGCATGTTTTTTATTATGCTAGTCACACTCTTTCGAGTCCTCAATTAAATTATACAATTATAGAAAAAGAGATATTAGCATATGATAAATTTAGATCATACTTATTGGGATCTAAAGTTATTATTTTTACGGATCATATGGCTTTAAGGTATTTGTTTGCTAAGAATGATGCTAAGCCTAGGTTAATTTGCTGGGTTCTCTTATTATAAGAATTTAATATAGAAATTCGAGATAAAAAGGGCAGTGAGAACTTAGTGGCTGACCATTTATCGAGATTAGAGAATGAAGATGGACCTATAGGTGATGATGATGAAATAAATGAAGAATTTCCTGATGAGTCCTTAATGTTAGTTAGTCATCTTAATACTCTATGGTATGTGGATTATGCTAATTATATTGCTGTAGGAGTTATTCCTTATGGTTTGTCTTTTCAACAAAGGAAGAAAGTCTTCTATGATATCAAACATTATCTATAGGAGGAGCTTTATTTGTTCAAAATTTATGGAGATGGCATTTTACGTCGATATGTAGGTGAGAATGAACATCTTGAAATTTTATCTCATTGCCATTCATCTTTGTATGTAGGACATAATGGTAGTGGGAAGACGACGACTCGTGTTCTTGAATGTGGATTCTATTGGCCAACATTGTTTCAAGGTGCAAAGAAGTTTGTAGACAAATGTGACAAGTGCCAAAGGACCGAAAATGTAGGTAAAAGGAATGAAATGCCTTTAACAAATATTTTGAAAATAGAGGTCTTTGATGTATGGGGAATAAAATTCATGGGCCCTTTTCCTACATCATTTGGCCAAAACTATATCTTGGTTGGAGTAGATTATGTGTCCAAATGGGTAGAAGCCAAGGCTATCCCAACCAATGATTCCAAAGTAGTTGTTATGTTCTTGAAGAAATTATTTTCAAGGTTTAGAGTGCCTCGTGCCATTATAAGTGATGGAGGTATGCATTTTCTAAATCAATCTTTTGAGTCATTATTGCATAAGTATAGGCTGCATCATAAGGTGACCACACCTTATCATCCACAATCAAATGGCCAAGTGGAAATCTCTAATAGAGAATTGAAATGGATTTTAGAGAAGAATGTCTCTATTTCACATAAAGATTAGGCGCATAAGTTGGATGATGCACTTTGGACATATAAGGATAGCTTTTAAAACACCTATCGGCATGACTCCATATAGGTTAGTATATGGCAAAGCACGTCATTTGCCTGTTGAGTTAGAGCATAAAGCTTATTGGGCTATTAGAGCTTTAAATTTTGATCTTAAACAAGTTGGCATGCAGAGATGTTTGCAATTAAATGAGTTGGATGAGTTACGTCTTAATGCTTATGAGAATGCTAGGATTTATAAAGAAAGGACAAAGAAGTGGCATGATGCTCATATTAAATATAAGAGTTATAAAGTTGGGGATAAAGTACTTCTTTTTAATTCTCAATTGAGGTTATTCCTCATAAAATTAAGATTCCGTTGGAGTGGGCCATTTTTTGTAACTCAAGTATTTGACCATGGATATTTAGAGCTGAAAAATGATAAGGGCAAACTATTTAAAGCTCATGGTCAAAGGTGCAAAGTGTATTTGGAGAGTAATTTTTCTACTAGAAAGGTTTCATGTGTTTATCTTAATATGGTTGAAGCTGAATCTTTTAACAGTAGTACTTAATCAATCTTTCTATCTATATTAATATCTATATACATATCTATTTTTGTATTTGTTGTTTATATATATATATATATATATATATATATATATGTACTTTGGTTTTACTTTTTGTTTGATGTTCTTGTTTAAAATTTAAGTAGTGAAGTGTTTTGTATATTTCTTGATGTTATAATGTGGCAATTTTCAATTTTTATTCCTTTTTGTTTCTCAAGAAGTTTTCAAAAATTGATGTCTACCACAAGCACGACATTGTCGTGAGCGCGACCAAGTAAGGGAAAAATTTTAAGTTGCTTTTGTCGCGAGTGCGACCTTTACCGTGAACGCGATGCTTAGAGGGATGGCATTTTGTCGTGGGTGGGATGGTTGTCGCGAGCGCAAAAAGATGCAAATTTTGAATTTTTAGGCAGTTTCCAACCATTGCAAGTGTTTCAAATTACCCTATATATAGTTTTGGAACCCTAAACTACCACTTTCAGCAGTTTTCACCCCTACTTCTTCAAAATCCTCTCCATTTTTCTTTCTTCTTCATCTCCTATCTCTAAATTCTTTACTTTGTGTTGAAATTTTTCCAAGTTTTTCTGTTTTACTTGTTATTTTGTGAGATTGCACACTTGTTGTTGGGTTACAATGGTGAGATTGAAGACTTTGGCCAAAAAGGATAAAGGCAAAGGAAAAGCTGCTGGGAGTTCTTCCCAGCCAAAACGTGGATCCACCATTCACCAAGAAATGTACGATTGCCCATTTTTGATTTATAGTGAAGAGGAAGGTCAGAAATTTCAATTTTTCTCTAAAAAATACTATGTAGGTATATGACATTTAGATTTTGCTTTGTTAGAGGATTTAGGAATTGATTAGGAATTTTAAAAATATATTAAATATATGAAATGGGAGAAATTTGTTAACATGAAGTTACCTATTAAAAAGGATTGGGCTATTAAATTCTTTGTTACCTTGTCTTATGTAGATGATAGGAAGGTGAACATGAAATTTAGGCATGAAGGCACTGAGTATATTTTTGGTTTTGATGAAATGCATGAGTCGTTTTATTTTCCTTTGAATGGAAAAACTTTTGTACCTCAACAATTTGCTGTTGTTGTTGCTGATGTGTGGAAAAGGTTGTCTGGTTTGTCTCATTTTGATAACAAAAATTCTACAAATAGGCAAATTAGAGATAATGTTCTGTTATTGTTTCATAAGTTTTTGTGCCATGTCTTGTTTGGCAGAGTAGAGAGTAATAAGGTTCAAGCCAAGGATTTATTTTTTTTGTCCCTTATGCAATCTAAAAAGAAACCTTGCTCTCTTGACTTTATTTTTTATGGTTTATATCATGCTGTAAATGCTAAGACCAAGAGTGTAGGGATGGGCCATATGGTCACTGATATTGTGTTAGGTTGCTTGGGCAAATTGCAGGGATATCAGCTCGAGGAGAATGAGGTAGTCTCTATGATGGATGTCAAATTCTTGTAGAATTCAAGGTTGTTGAAGAGAGGTGGTTACACCCCTACATTCTTCTCTTATGAGGAAAGGTGTGGCAAGGCTGACGGAGGAAGAAATCAATCCCCTGATGTTGATGATAATGAAAATGAGGAGGAACATGAGGCTGATTCTGTTGCTAATGAAGGAAGTGTTGACTAGATTGGACAAGATGGATGAGTCCAATAAGAGTTTAGAGGCTAAAGTGGTCCAAATGGAGACAAGCTTGAAGGATATGCATAAGAGTCACAAGAGTCTAAGCCAGAAGTTGCTATCATTTTTCAGGAAGAACAACGTTGATTTCAACCCCCTCTCTACCCGATTCACCTAGTGGAGCTATATGAGGCCAGTACTTTACTCCTTTTGTTTATTTTCATTTTTTATTTCTTTTTATTTTGTTTATCTATGATTTGTGTTTTTGTGTTTCTCTTGTTTATACTTTTGTGATGTCTTCTTTGTTTCCTTGCACAATGGGGATATTATGTCCTTTAAGTGTGGGGAGGTGTATATGTATTATATATGCTAGGTTGTAATTAGTATAATTGCATTTTGTTTTTCTTTTATGTTGTTTTTATATGCATGTTAGATTATTAAGTTGTTGGTTTGCATGATTTTGGGGCACTTGTAGTTGATGAATATTTGATAGTGTAAACACGAGACAACCTAGTTTCTTTTGATTTTTGGTCTAGTTAGCAAAATTCTTGAGCTATATCATTGGTTATTTTTTTTTAACATCTTTACATGCATAGTGAGGGTTATAATGTGGCAAAGCACTTTAGTATAGGTTCTTGTAAGTTGTTTATCTTTTCACATGTAAATATGATTATTTTGGCAAATCATTGCTTAAGGTAATTTGACCTATAGCTAAGTGAGCTTTTGAAGCCTTTTACATTGATAATTTCTTTGTATGAGAGCTTTGGTATGCCATATCCTCTAGAAGTTATTTTTGGTAAACTTCGAAGATTACAATTAGTGTAAGTTGTGCATGAAAAATGATAAGGGCACTAGAATATAGCCAATTTAACTTGCTTAAATAACTAACCCTTTTTGACTTTAGGTAGCCAATTTTGAGCCTTGAACCAATTTTTGTTGTTAAGCACATAATTAGCCTTAATCCAATTTTTGAACAATAAACTTTTCTTTTGGCACCTTTTATGTGTAGAGGATTAGGATTGCTATGCCATTTGAGACAACTCTTGCTAAGTGTAAGCATGATGAATAGTTAGCTCCCTTTTTCTTTTATAAGTCCAATATTAGAACAAAAGCTCGTATAAAAAGAAAAGAAAGAAAAAAAAAAGAAAGAAAAGAAAAGAAAGAGAAAAGTGAAGAAATGATTTAAAGAAAAAGAAAACTAGCGTAACATTTGGACATTAATAAGGGAGTTAGAATAGTAAGGTTGGAACTTCATGATCATGCTATGTTGTTACTTTAAGTCTCTTATGATATGATGATCACTTTTTCTCTACACATTATAAGCTACTTAACCAAATTTATCCTACCTATTACCTAAGCCAAGTTACAAACTTAAATACAACCCTTTGATTTCATGCATTTAACTTGTGCTAGTAGTAGAGATGTTTATTCATTTACAAGCTTATGGTATGCAATGGCATATTAAAGGAAAGAGTGAAACACTAACCCTTAAACATGTGGGTGAAGAAATAATAAAGTGTTTGAGTGAGAGTTACTTTAGGCAATGTTTTGTATGAAATAGTCTACACATGTGTTAAGATATTCAATTTCTTGAGTGCTTATATTCTTGTGCTTTGAAACTTCCTAATTCTCCAAATGTGTAAGGTTGTTGAGTTAAATAGGCAAGGGTATTTCTTGAGAATTTGCAAATTGAGACTAAGATATATAGAGATGAAGGTTGCAACATGATATTTCCAAATAGTCATCAAATATGAATGCAAGCTCCATTATTGTGTGAATGTTTTGTATGTGTTGTTATGTGTTGTTTTGCGTTGTTTTCTTGCATTTGAGTTTTGCTTGAGGACAAGCAAAGGTTAAGTGTGGGAAATTGATGTGAATTGATTCATGCAGATTTTATAAATATTTTCTATTAAGTAAATGTTTAGTTTTAGTTAGGTTTTTAAGTGAAACATGGTGTTTTATGTGTTTTGTGTTGTAAGTGTGTGCATGGAGTAAAAGGATTAGAGTTAAAAAAAAAGAGGAAGAAATCAAGCCAATTAAGAAGTTCTGTCGCGAGCGCAACACAACAAGGCTTTAAAGGAGGAAGCCAACATAGGGAGAAAAAGTTAAAATGTATGGTGCGTGCTCTGTCGCGAGCGTGACAGCAAGGGCAACTTTGGTTGTTATTTTTGAAAAGGCACTTAGAGACTCATGTCATTTCATCAAGGGTTGTCTACTTCTGGAGGGATATTTCTGAAGGACACAATGATTGGAATCCAAGATATAAATTGACACAAGAAATAGTTCAAAATATAGAGAAGTTGTGGACAAGAAAAATTATTCTACTTTTACATTTTTACTTAGTGTTTTAGAGAAGAAGACAATCAAGAAGAAGATTATCAACTTAGAGAGTGGAAAAGGGTTGAGAGATTTCTTTTACTATCTCTTATCTATTGCTGCTTCCTGTAATTAGAAAATTATATTTTCTTTGTAAACTTGAACAATGTTATCTATAATTTCTATGTTCTTAGTAATACACATACTCTTAATTGCATAATTCTTTGTTAGTACTTTATGTAAGATTATGATAAGTAAGAATATGATTGAGAGATGTATTCTTTCTTATAACTAATAAAGATTCATTATTGAAATATTGCGTGAGAGATTAGAATATTGAGATAATTACTATAGGTTGGCTTTTAATCTGAAAATAAGTGTGTGTATTAACTAACAATTAATGAGAGTTGAGAAGTTAAAAATATATATACATGTTTTAAGAACAACTATTTCAGTTCAAGAGAATGAATTAGGACATTAATCCAACTTGGTTTGCAATGATAGATTTAAAATTTAAGGTAAAATAAGTTCAAGTTCAATTTATAACTTAAAGTATTAATATTTAATTGTTTTCTTTGATTAACAATTAAGTAGATTAAATTAATATATTTAGCTTTAGCATAGAATTTAGTTAATTCAATAACACAATTTATGTACGTTGTAAACAAGATTAAGGATTAAGTAATAATGCATGATCATTCATCATTTTCCTCATGGGAACAATATTTTAAGTACTATAATCGTTGAATTGTACGCTTGCGGATTTAGTACTAACAATAAACTATATATTTATGTATAAAAATAAAGTAAAGAATGAAAGAAAAAAGAGAGAAAATCCTAAATCTGAAAAAGAGGAGAACTCCCCATTCTGTATAAAATTTTGCTATATATAGGCCAAAAGGGGTCACAGTCAACAGGAAATTCATGCTGAACGTGACCTATTAAAAATCTCCTTTTTAACTGCCATAAGTCACGGTAAATACCAAAAATCAGTTGACCATGACATAGCTCTCCTTTGCATTCTAGACTGATAGCTTGACTACCTCACAGTCGACACTAAAAATCTATTAATCATGAGGCCCTTCTTTTCTCAGTTCTGTACTGAGGAGCTTTCTAAGTCACGGTAAGCACTCTTATAAGAATAATTGCACTGTTGACCGTGACACTTCTTGAAACAGTGCATTTTGACAGAAAGCATAGGTCATAGTCAACAGCTAAAACCTGCTGACCGTAAGGTACCTGCAAAATTTACAATTAGCACAAAATTCCATCAAAAGCTCTCCAAAACTAATAAAAGCTAGGATTAACTGAAATTAGATAGAATTTATTAAACTAAAGCAAAAGACACTGAAACTAGATTGAAAAGGAACTAAAAACAAATACTGAATTGGAGTTACCAAAATACCCCACACTTAGACTTTGCTTGCCCTTAAGCAAATAAATCATCCATAATCTTGAAAACTCAAACTCTAATTCAGAACAAGAAATTTTAGAGGAGTTTGAATAACACACAGCAGAAGACACTTAAAACGAAAAATATTCAATCAAAAAGACTCAACTAATCTATATCAAACAATTTCTTATGTGTGTATGCTAGGCCAAAATGAGCTTATCATTTTTCAAAACCAAAACTACCAGTAAACTCCAGCAATCAAGCAAAAATAAAGAATATGACAGTTTTGCGCTTGAAACATGGAACAGCCATAGGCCTCTCCTTTAGCACCTGAACCACGAAGGTCATCTCCACTAAACAACTAAGAGCAAAATAGGATCACTAGGTCTTACATTAAGGTTGTAATAGAGCTAAGATATTGGCTCCAAGGAAAGGATAAAGTTAGCAATTTAGAATTAACCACACTACCACAGCTACCACCTGACTTTCTAAACATCAACAACTTTCCTTTCTAAGTTCCTGCTTTTACTAGCAAAATTAACATCTGAATCTCAAAAAACATCAGCTAGGCTCACCATTGTAGAGGAAGAATGAACTTAAATTTTGTGTCTCTTGGACTAGCTCAACATTTAATACCTCCCCTTAAATGCTAGGTACCCCACACTTATTTATTATAGTAATAATTAAAATTTCTACAGCATAACCTTTATATGTTTATGGTTTTTTCTTTGAAATAGGGTCACAGTCAATAGGTAAAACCTGCTAACCGTGAGGTATTTGCAAAATTTGAAGCTTTAAAATTAGCAAAGCCTAGGGATTATTAGACCATAATTATCACTACCCCATTTCTCACAAATTGAACACTCTTGATTGATCAAGAATAGCTCAATTTTCATTACTCAACATGCACAATACTACCCCACCTAGAGTGGCCAATTCTTAAATAGGGAAGATAAACGACATTTAAGTTATGTGGTTAAATTTATGAGTGTAATCAAGAAAATTTTAAGTAGTACACTTTCAACATATCAATTCCGCTCAAAGGGCTAGCAAAGGTAATCATGAATCACAAGGTAGATAAAAAGTCATTTCAAAGTGACTGCCAAAGAAAGGTTACCTAGGTTATGTCTTAATTCTACCTGAGCTGAATGTTTGTTTTGAACAATGATGAGGAAGGCTCTAGCTATTCCAGAATTCCTTCACTCAACTATTCTCACTCACTGGTTTTTCATAAATTTTTACAAAATTAGCCTAACGTGCCCATTGAATTTGAAATTGGATGATATATAACTAATTGAGATCAAATTAAGAGAAAAATTTTTGTTGAATAATTCTACTGCTCCTTGGCTACCTAAAGCTCTCTAAACTAACAGTTCACAATTTAGAGTTCAAATTGATTCCATTAAGATTAACTGGGCAAACTCAGACTAATTGCAATTGGCAATTAATAACTCAGCAACACAGATACCTTATTCAAAATTTTGACTTAAAGGTAAATAAATGCTAAAACACAATAAAAGTAATAAAAGTAAAGCATAAAAAGATAACTAAAATCAGAAAATGAAATTGAACTTAAGATAAACTACTTTAAATTAAAACTAAGAAAAACTTCAAATGCAACAACTTTACTAAAACATAAATTAGGTTTGTTAACAGATTGGCATTTGTTATAGGTGGGCTCGGTGCCTTCGCTTTCATGACGATGTTACTCGCTTCTTTTGCTTCTATGTTGAAGTTCAAATTACATAATCGTTCAATGCCAAAGATAAATGACGGGTAAATAAAAGATATGCTCGGATCGTTTTTGCATGAAACATTTCTTCATCAAACTCATAAAGTAATTTAGGGATTTTTTGTTTTCCATTTGAAGAAGCACATATCGAGCTTTGCGAAAATAGTGAGAAAGTGAGGAGAAAGGGGAAAACAAGGTTGGTCCCATGTCGGGTGGCACTTAGTTGGCATTTAAAAGCTTGCATGTCAGCCACATCATCAAGCAACTGTCCATATAATATGCCACGTCAGCACCATTACAAAGAAATGGATAGAATATTAATAGAGGGGTATTTTAATATCATTTTTATAAGTTGAGAGACATTTCTCTAAAAAAATATTAGGGGCATTTTAACTCCTCCGAGAAAAGTTGGAGGGCATTTTAGTACTTTTTTCCTTTAATGATGATTAAATTTTCAATTTAATTTAATTTAACTTTCTGTGGTTTACTTAATTTTTTTTATTTTATTTATTTTTGTTTATATTTGCTTGTATTCACTTTATTTAAAAATGAAATAGAAGATGGATTGTTACTAGGTTTATTTTAGCTTTTTTTAATATATTTCATATATTTAATTTTTGTTGATATAGAGAGTAATTTAATATGAACCCGTAAACTTTTTATTCAACCTGTATGATCTATATCCAAATCCGATCCCATTTGTAAATAATGCAAATATGACTGGTCCCTATGGCCAAAAACTATTCAAATCGAATTAGGGTTGACCTGCTAGTCAATGCTTTTTGATCCGGGTCATGAATTGGCCCGTGATTCACTTGATTCTTTGCAGTGGGAGCACAAGGATTTTAACTCATAGGGTTACTAGAAGTTGCCACCCACCGACATTAATGTGTAAGTGAATAGGAAATAAGTAGATTAACATATAGTAAAAATAACGCATGAATTCAATTTTGAAATTTAATTGAAGTGCAACCAACATTTTGGAATTACTAGAAATCTTCATAAAATTTATTTTGTGCATTTCAAATATGGATTTCTACATAAATAACATAAACAAGAAAAAAAACTTTCATGTTTTCCCTCCTCTTCATTTTCAGTAGGAATGAGCATTGATCGATTAATCGGTTCATTAATAATTTTATTTAATTCGTTCATTAATTTCGGTTAACTGCTATATCACTTTCAATTTTCAATCAATTTTTTTCAAATTAGTTTATTGGTTAATTACTAAAAAATTTTAATATATAAATTTAATAAATTATACAATTTGTAATATTATTTTTAGTAGTTAAAAATGATTTAAAAATGAAAAAAAAATACAAATTAAATATAATATTCATTAAAAAAATAAAAATAAAATTTATATAATTAAGTACAAAAATTAATTATATTCAATATAAAACTAACAATAGAGTACTAATTACGCACATGTAATGAATGAATGAATCAAGAATAATAATAATAATAATAATAATAATAATAATAATAATAATAATAATAATAATAATAATATCAATTTTTATTTACTAAAAATATGTATTATAATAATATTTTAGAAAATTATATATCGTAATATTTATAAATTACAAAAATATTGAAAATTTTAAGTGTAAAAATTTAAAATATAATATATAAATAAGTTAATTGTTAGTCAATAGTTAACTGTCGGTTTTTAAAAGTAAAAACTGTAAACCTAAATTTTTAATTTGGTTAATTTAAATACGGAATTGATTTTGGATCAATTTTTTTGTTAATCAATTTTTTTTTCTCAACCCCAATTTTTTAGCTTTAATAATTGCCATTTTTCTTTTATATGTCCTCTTTCATCATTTTATTTTTTAAATTTCTTCTTTGAAAAATATCACAACTTCTGCTTACCAATTCTAACTTAAACTCTATTTCTTCTCAAATAAGATTTGTTTTTTTTTTCCATTTTTCAATTTCTGATTAGCTTTATTTCTGCTATTCTATGATTATACCTTCCTATCATTCTCCATCTGCATTTTATGATTCTACCGATTTATTTTTTTTTTAAATCCATATATTACAAATCGTTTAGTTCCAGATCTAATTAATCCATATGCGATTTTTCATCTATCAATATAATATCATTGATTTCTAAAGAGATTTAGCAGGTTTTATTTTTATTTCTTCCCCAATCCATATTTGATCATTAATTTTTAACAATTACAAATATACAATCCTTTACAATTGATTTTTAATTGGTATTTAATGTTATGGATAATTATTATTATTGTAACTATATGTTATTGAAATTTTTTGATTTTTATTTTTATTGAAAACTAGTTGGATACCACTTGTTTGATAAAATGTTTGTGTGAAATTAGTAGTGCACTACTTTAATAAAGTATATACGGGTATACATATAGTGTATACAAAAATACAATACATACATAAAAGGGCATATAGTGTATATACACGATATACAATGTATACGTAATGAGTATACAATGTATACACACAAGGCATACACCATATACACACAGGGTGTACAATATATACACATAAGGTATATAGCGTATACATATAGTGTATACAGTGCATGCAAACATAAAATACATGGTATGAAGTGTATACACATATGTTATATGGTGTATATACATGGCACACCGTGTATACATGGCATGCATAATTTTTTGTTAATAGTATATTAAATCATTAATCATTTACAAGCAGAAATTGATTTTTTTGACTAAAAATAACCAATGGACAATATAATAATATTAATCCAACATAAAGGAAATTAAAACGCATAAAAATGTTAAATTATCCAAAATTCTTTTTACATGATTTGTAAGGATTACACATTATAATTGTTTAAGTAATATGAGTGGAGGAGAAAAACGTCACTGATCATCCAATGAAAACCATGAACATTAAAATCAATATAACAAAAATCAGCATATAAATCGATTCTCAATTTTTGAAACTTCAATTCTCATTTCTTCTTCTATTTCTTTTTCTCTAACTCAAATCTTTGCTCGTGCTCTTGAAAAATTGGTGAACTCTTTGTCTCTGATTCTCCAATGTTTCTATTTTATCATCCGTAGTAAAAATGCCTTCAACATTTAACAATTTAATAGCTAAAAATTAGGTATGAGCATGGTTAACCGAATCGATTTTTAGGTTTATCGAACCGAAATTTTAGGTTTATGATTTTTAATTTAAAAATTGGTGATTAACCGATCCGAAACCAAAACCAAATATATATATATATATATATTATGAATTATATTTTAAATTTTACACTTATATTTTTTTAATTTTTGTCTAATTTATAAATATTATGATATATAATTTTGTAAAATATATATTTTTAGTAAATAAATATTAAAATTATGTGCATAATTAACGTTCTGTTGTTAGTTTTATATTGAATATTTTTTTTATAATTAATTATGAAAATTTTATTTTTATTTTGATTATTTTAATGGATATTGTATTTAATTAGTATTTTTTTCATTTTTAAAGCATTTTTAACTCTTAAAAATAATATTATAAATTGTATAATTTATTAAATTTATATATTAAATTTTTTTATTGGTTAACCAATAAATAGATCTGAAAAATCAAGTTAAAAATCGAAACCGATATAGCGATTAACCGATAGTAATGGACTAGTTTAATAAAATTGTTAATAGATCGATTAACCGGTCCATGCTCATTCCTGCTAAAAATCAACAAAATTCACATAGCAACAATACATTTAACAAATGACCATGGAAAGGAATGATTTATGAAAAAGACAAGATATTTTTGATATATTAAAACTTGTAAAATTAAAAATGAGCATTTTTTGAATTGTGAAAATGTATAAATAAAAATAAGAATAGAATACATTACATTTTTGAAAAAATAATGGAAAAGAAAAAGGCAAACGGTATAATTTTCTCTTCCAAATAATAGTAAAAACAAAAAAACAAAAGAGTTGATTCATGGCCCACTTACGAATTAATTTGTTTATAACTAGATCTGTTTCAACTCAATCTATTTCTATCCAACCCCATTTATGAGGTCTAATTTAACATCATGTTATTAATTTTGTTTAGAAGAGATATTTATTGCTATTTTCTTGTTACATGATTTATTTGATTGTTTAGTTTTTTCGGGTATTGCATATTTTTAAAACATGTAATCTACAAATTTCAGATTTGCTAAGTTAAAAGAAATAGAGAGAAGAATTGTAGTATTTAGGATTTATGAGAGAGATAACAATAAGAGAAATAAGAAAGTGTTTATAAAAAATGGAAAATGAATTTCAAAGTATTTAGGACTTCGGACCAAAGCACTTTGTTTTGATTATATATATATATATATACACGTCGAAATGATTTAAATCATTCCAAAAATAATTTCATCATATTTATGAGCTTTTATTATTTTTCTTAATTATCCAATATAAAATTCTGTCCAATATAATGAATATTTTAATTTCATTTATTCAACTAATTTAAAGTCATATTTAATAATAGTATTTATTTTCAAATATTTAAAAAAATTTCATATTAGAACTCAAACATAAAATCTAAAGTCAATTTCACCCATGGTCATTGAACTTATGCCTAATCGCCCAAAAA
The DNA here is from genome assembly GCA_037975025.1 of Excoecaria agallocha. Lineage (NCBI taxonomy): Eukaryota > Viridiplantae > Streptophyta > Magnoliopsida > Malpighiales > Euphorbiaceae > Excoecaria > Excoecaria agallocha. Next base: position 396,343 of record JBBPFJ010000072.1, on the reverse strand, counting down.
TAACTGACTTATTTTTCATGACTTAAATGTCACTAAACTTGTTACATTTTTACAGAAAAGTCATTTTAATAGGTTTTCGACAATGATTTTTGCCGGAATGCTGACGTGACATATCACGTCATATGTCTGAATATACGTAACATGACATGTTAGCAGCCATATCACCGAAAAATGCCATATCACATGACACGTCAGCATACGAAGTCATATTTCTGGACATACGTGACATTTTCTGGTGACATGGCTGCTGACGTATCGTACCACGTATGTCCAGATATATGACGTGATCCGGTACATTAGTATTTCGATAAAAAATAATTGCTGAAAATTGGTTAAGATAACTTTTCTGCAAAAAAATGATAAGTTCAGTGACATTTAAGTTATGAAAAATAAGTCAATTATTTTTTATCGATTAGGCGTAAGTTCAGTGACCATAAATAAAATTGACCATAAAATCTCTAATTAAAAAGTAAAAACAAAAAACTGATTCTTCTCATTTCATTCCTTAAAAACACTTAATTTTGAATTTTTGATTGCAGAGTGAGACATTAGACAGCAAGCACTTAATTCAGATCACAAATTTGGATGTGGGTGGAAGATTGCCTAAAGAGCAATCCGTTGACTTAAAAATTTCTATCATGAAGTCAATAATGGAGGCGCTGAATTAATTGGGTCAGATTAATATAAATTAAAAGACAAAATTTCATTCGAATAAATTATTCTTCTACTCTTTACATTGCTCATCTCACTCATGGCACCCTCACTGTTCTTCCACCTCATTTCTATGCTTTTATTTTCCAGTCTGGTTCTTGCTATTGCTGTTGAAACGGAAGTAGCAGTAGCAGAAGCAGATGCCTTACTGAGATGGAAAGCTAATCTTGATAATCAAAGCCAATCTTTCCTATCTTCTTGGACTTCAGGCAGACCTTGCAATTGGTATGGTATTCGCTGCAACAAAGCTGGAACTGTCACTAATATAAGCCTTCAAGATTCTGGTCTCTCAGGTACTCTTCAAAGTTTCAGTTTCCCTTCATTTCCTAATCTTGTTCATTTTAATCTTAGTAACAACTCAATCTATGGCACCATTCCTCCTTATATTGCCAATCTATCCAACCTCAACATTCTTGACTTGTCTGCCACTAATATCTCTGGTTCTATTCCTGATGAAATTGGAACCTTAACCTCTCTCACTTATGTTGATTTATCAAACAATTTTCTTAACGGTTCTATTCCAACTTCTATTGCAAATTTGACACAGTTGCCGGTTCTTTACATTCATATGACCCAGCTCTCTGGTCCGATACCTTCAGAAGTTGGAATGTTGAAATCTCTTACTGATCTTGATCTGTCTACAAATCGTTTCACTGGTAAAATCCCAACTTCCATTGGAAACCTTACAAAACTAAGGAACCTTTACCTTAATGACAACCAGCTTTCTGGTTCCATACCTGAAGAGATTGGAATGTTGACATCTCTTGTTGAACTTGCTTTATCACGGAATAACCTCACTGGTCCAATCCCGGCTTCTATAGGAAATTTGAAGTCATTAACTTCTCTTTATCTTACTGGCAATCAGCTTTCCAATTCAATACCTCGAGAAATTGGGTTTTTGACAGAGCTAAGTGTGCTATTTCTTGAAAACAATCAGTTTTCTGGATCTCTCCCTGTAGAAATGAACAACATCACTCTTCTACAAGTTTTTATCATATATTCTAACAGATTCACTGGTCATTTACCGGACAATATATGCCTTGGTGGTCGCCTTTTAAGCTTGGCGGTTTATGGAAATAATTTCACTGGTCCTCTCCCCAAAAGCCTGAAAAATTGTAGCAGCTTGATCAGAGTCCGTCTTGAAGAAAACCAACTCACAGGAAATATATCTGAAGATCTTGGGATATATCCAGGATTGAGCTATTTGGATTTAAGTGATAACAAATTCCATGGAGAGCTTTCATGGAAATGGGAAAAATTTTCTACTTTGTCAACCTTGAAAATTTCAAAGAATAATATCTCTGGCATAATCCCTGCAGCAATTGGAAATGCATCTCAATTGCATTTGCTCGATCTCTCATCGAATCAACTTGTAGGAAAGATTCCAAAAGAATTGGGGAAGTTAACATTGTTTGAACTTTATCTTGAAGACAACATACTTTCAGGAACCATTCCTGCAGAGATAGGCATGTTATCTCAGCTGCAAACACTAAACATGGCAGCGAACAATCTAAGTGGATCGATTCCCACACAACTGGGAGACTGCTCAAGACTATTGTTCTTGAATATAAGCAAGAACAGATTTGTAGACAATATTCCTTTAGAGGTCAGCAAATTGGACTCTCTTCAAAGTCTTGATCTCAGTTACAATTCGTTAACTGGTGAGATACCACCGCAGCTTGGAGGATTGCTAAGGTTGGAGACGCTGAACCTTTCCCACAATTTGCTGTCAGGTTCCATCCCAACTTCTTTTGGTGATCTGTTAGGCTTGACTGCGGTGGATATATCCTACAATGAGTTCCAAGGCCAAATTCCCAACATTAAAGCCTTTCGCGAGGCTCCATTTGAAGCACTTCAAAATAACACAAGCCTGTGTGGCAATAACACTAAACTAAAGGCATGTGTTTCTCCTGGAATCAATCAGGGCACCAGGAAAACGGAGAATAAAGTGAAACTTTATGTTATTCTGATTCCTGTCTTAGGTGCTCCGATTCTAATCGTTTTCTTAGTTGGAGGTTTCTTAATCGTCCGCCAAATGAATGACAGAAACAAGAAGTCTTGCTTAGAGGAAGGGGAGATGGATTCCAAAAGGGTTTATGCAGTATGGAGCCATGATAAGGATATCATTTATGAAAACATTATTGAGGCTACAGAGGATTTCAACTCCAAGTATTGCATTGGGGTAGGAGGGTATGGAATTGTGTACAAAGCTTTGTTACCAACAGGTCGAGTTGTTGCTGTGAAGAAACTTCACCAGTCACAAAGTGGAGGAGTGGCTGATTTGAAAGCATTTGCAAGTGAGATTGATGTGCTGATGAACATTCGACATAGAAACATTGTCAAGTTACATGGTTTCTGTTCACATCCAAAACATTCTTTTCTGGTTTATGAATTTGTAGAGCGAGGAAGTTTGAGAAATATTTTAAGCAATCCAGAAGAGGCAATGGAGTTGGATTGGTTCAAGAGGCTGAATGTTATTAAAGGAATAGCTCATGCAGTGGTCTACATGCACCACGACTGCTCTCCTCCAATCATTCATCGAGACATTTCCAGCAATAATGTTCTATTGGATTCAGAATTTGAGGCTCATATCTCCGATTTTGGCACAGCTAGACTGTTGATGCCTGATTCATCAAATTGGACCTCATTCGCAGGCACATTTGGATACATAGCACCAGGTACATAGACCTTACATAGAATTTTTCTTAATTATTTTCTCCATTGACTTTGGTTCTGATAATTTCTTGCAACCATATTTTTGCAGAGCTAGCTTACACAATGGCTGTCAATGAAAAATGTGATGTCTTCAGCTTTGGTGTGTTGACACTTGAAATCCTAATGGGAAGGCATCCGCATGATTTAATTTCATCTCTTTCGTCATCATCTTCATTTTTGAAGTCAAATGATCAGCAAATGCTACTTAAGGATGTGATCGATCAATGCCTTCAAACTCCGCAGAATAAAGTAGCCGAAGGAGTTGTGCATGTTGCAAAACTTGCATTTGCATGCTTGAGTGAGAATCCCCAATCTCGTCCAACCATGAGGCAACTTTCTTCACATCTAGCGGCTCAATGGCATCCATTGACAAAGCCCTTCTCTGCAATAACATTAGGAGAAATTTTTGTTTTGAAAATGATTTAGTTGGTCAGAAAAAACAAAAAAAAGGATATATATATATATTAAACGAATAGCTAATGCAGTGGTTTACTCCAATCATTCATCGATTAGTTAGTCAGAATTGAAAATCTGTTTTCTGTAGTTTTGATCGTTGAATAATGATAGATTAAGACATTTTCACTAATTTCAAGCTGCAATGATGAAACTAGTAATGTTAATTAACTTACTTAATCACATAAACTCAGAAAACATGAAATTAAAGCTAAGAAAATTAACAAAGGATTTGATTCCCACGCATAGCAAAGCAAGGACGGCAAGCAAACTGCACTTCATTTTGAACTCTATTACAAATCTGTTAAAATCTACCGAACATTTATGCTCATAAAAACAATAAACTATATATTATGATACTATATAAAATCACAGTCAACAAGTCTAAACAATAATAAATCTGTTAAATAATATATTTCTTTTGACTATTGTTGAATATTTTTTTTAAATTAAATATAGATTGGTTTAAATAATTTTATATTTATTTTTATTAAATAAATCTTTATAATGGACCAACTCAGCTCGTACTGAATAATAATAATAATTATACTAAGAAAATAAAATATACTTTTAATATTTTTTTTCAATATGGATTGCAATTAGGGTAATATTATAGGAGTTTCAGAATTAAAAAAAAAATTACAGGATTAAAATTACAGTGTTAGCGAGATGTGTAGTGCATACTACATATGCATCCAATCATTTCTTGAACTAAGCATTCGATCATTTAAACTAATTGTTGATTCATCACATAGAACCTTAACTACAAAATCTTAGTATAGTTAATTCAAAACTATGCACATCATAATTTTGAGATATAATAATAAATAAATAATCAAAAGAAAAACACTGAAAACAGCCATTCAACTAATCAACTTGACTGAACTTTGGGAAAAATTCTAAAAAATATATGAAGTAATCTAATAGATGAAGTGGGTAGGTAGGAAGTCAGAGTCAGAAAACGTGGTTTTATCAAACAATACAATCTAGATTGTCCATACGATGTCTTTTAATTTTAAGATAGTCATATGTCCAATTAAAAAACACAACATGAATATCTACCTTTACCTGCATGTCGTTGCATGTGCGTGGACTATTTTACGAGACATCCAGTCATCCATACCTTTCAAACTTAAATTAAAAATAAAATAATAATCATAATAGTAATATAAAATTCTAAACTTAAACCATTGTGTAATAGCAAAGGATGAGAAAAAAAAATTGAAAATTTGATTAACAGTAAAATCAGTTTTAAACTGAATCGATTTTTCAGTTAACCGATCTAATAGATGCGATTTTAATTTTTGAGTACCGTTTAATCCTTATTTTTTTATTTGTTTAAAATTTACATAAAATAATATTTTAATGTATATTTAAATTATATTTTTATACCTTAATTTTTTATAATTTTTTATAAAATTTATATAATACTTTAAATTATGTCATTATTTTTAATTATATAGAGTAATATTTATACGGAATAACCGATTAATATTTATATATGTTATTTTTTATTATATATATTGGTGTCTATATTTTACCTGATAGCATTTAATTATATTTTCTTATATTTCAGAGTTTATATTTTAACATTCAATTTTGTCCAAAACTTTTCTTTGACTTAAAATTAAGAATGTTAATTTTCAATAATATCAAATCTAATTTATAATGTTAGCTATTAATTTGTTACACATGAATTTTAACTAATATACTATTTTTTTTTGTGATTTTTATTTTAAATTATTTTGCACATTTGAAATTAAATTAAATTTTATCTAATTTTTTTTATAATTGTATGTTCCAAATTTTAGTGGCTAACCAAAAAATATTTTGTTAACCAAATTTAATAAATTGAAATTAATGAACTGGTTAACAAAATATAACGGACTGTTTAATCATTAGTGATTTTAAAAAATCGATATTAATGGATTGCTTAATTTTTTCTTGGCTAATAGACTGATCTATGTTCATTCCTAATAATAATAAACACTAAAAAAAATCCATTTTACCGACGGAATTAACCTTTTTACCGACGAAAAATGACCTTACCAATTTTTTTTTTATTATTTTATCGACATTTCATCGGTAAAACACGCGTAGGTAGAAATTTACCGGTAAAAAAAAATTTCTATCGATAATTTTGTTAAAAAATTCATTGGATATTTCATCATTTTGACTTTTTACCGACGGAAATTTCCATCGGTATATTTAATTAATAAAAAATTAAATTACTTTTTAAGAAAAAATATCAAAATAAAAGAGACGGAATTTATGTCGGTAATTTGTCCATAATTTGGATTGTTCATTTTATTAAATTTTTGTGCAAAAATTATATATTTCATGTTTAGAAAAAGTAAAAATAAACACGATAAAATCAATACAAAAAGTCTAAAATTTAACTTGAGTATAAGTATTAATTAATAATTTTAATATCCAACAAAATCAATATATATAAAAAAAAGTATTTAAAATTTTATTTGTACAAGTATTGTGTAAATCACAATACCAAAAACAAAAGATCTATCTATATGCGAAACATAGAAATTAACACTAAATGCTCTTACAACATCCTGAAAGATAATGAAAACTTCAAATTACTGAACCTGTCCCATTGCTGGACAAATCATATACGTAATGCTAGTATGTCCACTAGGGAGTACCACCACCACTGCTTCTAGATCAAATCTTTATCACTCTAGAATAATTTAACAGACACTCAATTCTATGCAATCTTATGCTCATAATAAGAAACATCAAGAGACAGAAAGAATTACATACAGAGCTTCTTAAAGAATGCCTTGGTAAATACAAGCATATCTGTACGCTTCAAGGCGAATTTCTCTGTATCACCTAAAAGCAATATCCCCTGCACATTAAGTATTTTAGACACAAAAAATTCTATAACCACATAATAATTTTTAATTCAATAGAAGGTAGATAATTTCATTATGTTAGAACTTTTTTATAGGTAATATTCAACAGCTCATGTTGCTACTTAAATGAGGATAGCTTCATCCAACATTTTCGCAAATATAACATGGAAAAATTAGATATAGGTATAAAACCTGTTACTTCATGTGTTTCTCCTGGAATCAATCAGGGCACCAGGAAAACGGAGAATAAAGTGAAACTTTATGTTATTCTGATTCCTGTCTTGGGTGCTCCGATTCTAACCATTTTCTTAGTTGGAGGTTTCTTAATCGTCTGCCAAATGATTGACAGAAACAAGAAGTCTTGCTTAGAGGAAGGGGAGACCGATTCCAAAAGTGTTTATGCAGTATGGAGCCATGATAAGGATATCATTTATGAAAACATTATTGAGGCTACAGAGGATTTCAACTCCAAGTATTGCATTGGGGTAGGAGGGTATGGAATTGTGTACAAAGCTGTGTTACCAACAGGTAGAGTTGTTGCTGTGAAGAAACTTCACCAGTCACAAAGTGGAGGAGTGGCTGATTTGAAAGCATTTGCAAGTGAGATTGATGTGCTGATGAACATTCGACATAGAAACGTTGTCAAGTTACATGGTTTCTGTTCACATCCAAAACATTCTTTTCTGGTTTATGAATTTGTAGAGCAAGTTTGAGAAATATTTTAAGCAATCCAGAAGAGGCAATGGAGTTGGATTGGTTCAAGAGGCTGAATGTTATTAAAGGAATAGCTCATGCAGTGGTCTACATGCACCACGACTGCTCTCCTCCAATCATTCATCGAGACATTTCCAGCAATAATGTTCTATTGGATTCAGAATTTGAGGCTCATATCTCCGATTTTGGCACAGCTAGACTGTTGATGCCTGATTCATCAAATTGGACCTCATTCGCAGGCACACTTGGATACACAGCACCAGGTACATAGACCTTGCATAGAATTTTTCTCAATTATTTTTTCCGTTGACTTTGGTTCTGATAATTTCTTGCAGCCATATTTTTGCAGAGCCAACTTACACAAAGGCTGTCAATGAAAAATGTGATGTCTTCAGCTTTGGTGTGTTGACACTTGAAATACTAATGGGAAGGCATCCGCACGATTTAATTTCATATCTTTCGTCATCATCCTCATTTTTTAATTCAAATGAACAGCAAATGCTATTGAAGGATGTGATCGATCAATGCCTTCAAACTCTGCAGAATAAAGTAGCCGAACGAGTTGTATATGTTGGAAAACTTGCATTTGCATGCTTGAGTGAGAATCCTCAATCTCGTCCAACCATGAGGCAACTTTCTTCACATCTAGCGGCTGACAAAGCCCTTCTCTGCAATAACATAAGCCTCCGTCTTTTCCTCTTCATGTTTGTACTCAATTTAGTCTTTATTGTACAGCAACAATGTAATATACTAACGCTATTGGCATTTTCTTTATTGTCCATTCACCAACTAATTTGTTTCTAATTGAAGAGCGCTAGTTTTATATATTGTCTCTGACAAAGCTAACAAGTAGAATATGTATCAGTGGTTTCTGAAATTGAAAGTTCTCCATGTATGGTTATCATGGCATTAAGCTCCTGTACAAATGGTATACAGAAAATCTTATAATTAGTTTCTCGAAATATAAAGAATAGCTATACAGATCCCATATTACAGGTTGGATATGTTGCTGTCAAAGAAGCAACAGAGACTGAATAGCTCATTTGTTCTTGTTTTCCTTTTTTTATTGCTCCCGTAGGATCTTTAATTGCTCTAGGTAAAGTGTTTTTGAGGCACAAGGGATTAGCTACTTGCTCTTACTTTTCAAGATAAGCAGATACTGTAAAGTTCATTTGGGTCTCTGTTTTCTATTTTCACCTTCTCAAGCTTTATTTATTCATTTTCTAACACTATATTTTATCACAGAGGTTTTAGAGGATTTGGTGAGAAGGCATGCTCTTACTTTTCATGATAAGCAGATACTGTTATTCCCTTCAAAATTATGGAAAAAAAAAATTGATAAAAGTATAGAACTAACCAGGCTGCAGAAGTTCTTTCAGAGATTTAGGCAACGGTGTGTACATTTTAACTTAGACCTGAATTATTGGACTCCCTCTTGATTTTAGACCTCTCATTTACTAATTTCAAAATATCTGGACAAGGTTCATTTCTTATTAAATGCATTTTTTTGGACTTTGTGAATGGAAATTTCAATTGGTACATTAAATTATTTTTGCTATGACAAATCTTGATGTTGTCAAGCACAAATGGTTTTTTCTGTGTGCTCATACAGTTTAGTTTATGTATTTTCTTTCTATTGTTTTCTAATACTTTTTAGGGATAAAAAAATCAAAAATTTAGTTAACCGTAAAATCGAATAAAAATTAAATTTATTTTTTCGGTTAACTGTTATGATATATTTTATTTTTATTTTAAATTTTAACATTTTTTTATTTTTGTTTCAGTTTTTAGGTTAACCATTAATTTAAGATTATATATATATATATATATATATATATATATATATTTCTCTAAAACTTATATAGAGTAATATTTTAAACTATATTTAAATTATATTATTTTTTTTAATTATATAGAGTAATATTTATATGAAATAATTAATTAACTTTCATGTTATTTTTTATTATATATATTCGTGCCTACATTTTACTTGATAACATCTAATTATATTTTCTTATATTTTAGAATCTATATTTTAACATTAAATTTTGTCCAAAACCTTTTTTGACTTATGATTAAACATGCTAATTTTCAATAAATATATATCAAATTTACTTTATAATATTAGCTAGCAATTTGTTGAATATGAATTTTGGCTATTATTTTATATTTGTTTTGTGATTTTTATTTTAAATTATTTTATATATTTAAAATTAAATTAAAATTTATATTTTTTTTAAATAATTAATATATGTTATAAATTCTAATGGTTAACTAAAAAATATTAGTTAATCAAATTGAAAAAGTAAATTCAATAAACTGATTAACCGAATATAATAAAATAATTAATAATTATTGATTTAAAAAAACAAATTTTAATGTATTGGTTAATTTTTTTATTAATGGATTGATTAACTATCACTACTCACTACTCCTAGTGACATCCAATGTAATTAATTAAAAAAAAAAACTCCGAATAAATACTCCACATTATCATTACAAAATTTTCTCCAAAGTGATTTCAACTTTCACTAAATTTTGAAATAATAGTAAGCAACACTTAATTAGGAAGCCATACAATGGTATCACTGTTTAAGAAGTGACAAACTGGAGGTCCTCCAGGCTTAACTTTGAGGACTTGGAAAGCAAAATGCAGTGGATTCCAAGCTGATGTATCTAAATGACAAGCAACAACTGCTTTCGCTTTAGAGCCATCAACACCTATCATTGGAACCATATAAATATTTGTATGATTGATTGTATGACAATAATACACAGCATATGCATATCTCTGTTTATGGCATACTATACTATTTTCTCCCATGTTTTGTATGCCTTTCTGGATCACATACTCTTGTTTCTTATTCTCTTGCTCTGCTTCATTACATAGCGTTTCGACTTTGTTTCCGAACTTTGCAACCACAAAATCAACTAAGGATTCTAAAGAAGTAGCACAATGTTTATGTTCTCCCTTAATGCCAGGAGCCTCACATTCTTCAATGGTTTGTTTCATAATTTGGGCTTCCTTCGATTGAGATTTTATTGAAGTATATTTTAATATTTCTGGTAATTTAGAGCTTGAAAAGGGTATGGATTGGGCAACTTTAAGTGGCAAGAAGTTGGAGCCATTAGTGGATTTGGTGAATATAAGAGTCATCCTTTTGTAAGGACAAAGATTGTCTAGTAAGAAATATATAGTGGTTGTATTAAATATATGGTCCTCATCAAATGTTTTGGATTCTGCCCAGTACCCTACTCCATAGGTTGCGCGGTGTTGTCTTAAAGCATCTTGGCCAAAAGTAGTTCTGGTTCTTGCATCTGCTTAATAGCAAATTAATGTTATTTAAGCACATTAAATTTGATAGATTAATTTTCTTTGAGCAAAGACCATAGTATTTTCGAAGTGATTGGATTAAGTCATTTCAACAAGCCAAAAAGAAAATAAATTCCACTCTGGAACTCTTAAAATGAGAAGAAACAGAGAATTAACTAAGAAATAGAGAATTAACTAACCAGTGGTTATAAGTTCTTGCAGAGCTTTAGGCAAAGGAGTGTTTGGTAACCTGGATTTCCAATATACTTCAGCAGGCAGTACGGAAGCATTAGTTTCTCTTAGTATAAGCTGCAACAAAATTTCAAAAAACAATATTAATGAATAATATAATTAAGCTCACAATAAAAATGTTATTAAAGCAAAGAAAATTCATTCTCACACATAGTAAAGCGATTAGGAGTGGAAGGAAATAAAACCCCATTTTGAACACAAACTACAAGCGATTAGGAGCATCAGACCAAATATTTAAACTCATAAAAACAATAAACTGTATTATTATATTGTATAAAATCACAAAATTCAAACTTGGTTAATTGTCAAAGAAATCGGTTTAGGTTTTCCAAAAAAAAAAAAAGACTTGATCGTTGACTTCTTTTTAACTACAACTTTATTTTAACTAGCGGAACAATCCCTTGGACTATGAAGAAAAAGAATAATGATTTATGAGTAGCAAGATTGCATTTTTGCTAGGTGATGGTGCTATATTGCACGTATCGGAATTGTTGTACGAGTTCAGAGGCCAACACCGATCAGGATTAATATAAAAGTTACTATTTAGAAAAACTTTTAACAAAATTGCGCAAATAATTGGTTTGATTCGGTTTTGAATCAAACTAAAAAAATCGAAAATTAAAATTTTCAAAATAAAAAAATCGATCAAAATCGAATTATTTAAAATTAAAATTGAATTAATTTTGATCGGTTCAGTTCAATCGATTCTAAATCAATATTTACCCAAATATTTCAATCAGTTCTGGGCTTTCTAAACAGAATGAAAAAGAAAGAAGATTCTTGGTTCAAAATCTTAAATTCAATACCATAAATACTAAATTATTGTTGAAAATTTAAGAAAATGAGATATAATATAAAAAAAAGAAAAAAAATCAAAACAAATCTAATTATATCTCCATCAAGGAAGAAAAGAAAGCCTAAAAAGAATAGTCAAAACATCTCATCAATTGAAGAAACGAAAGCCTAAAGTACATGTTAGGCAATGCAATGTAAAAATGTTGAACACAAAAAAATAAAAAATAAAAAAGTAATTCCATATGAAACTAAGAATTCAAATTCAAAACTCAACAATCTTTTGGCCTTTTGCATTAGAAGTGTGCAAAAGAAAAACTAAAAATATAGTTAAAGTTATTTAAGTACTCGTTAACCGGTTTATATATATATATATATATATATATATATATATATATTAGCATCTTTAATTCTTCAATGTTACTCTAGCATCATTCATTTTATTTATTCCTGACATTGATTACTAGTATGGTAAACTTCAATCCTATACAATTTCGTGTTTATTCAAAGCACAAAAAGTACATGCGACCAATAGCACCTATAATAGATACTATTAATCATAACTTACTTTTCATATATCATGCAATCCTAATTATAGAATACATTTATAGTTTATAATTTCTATTCATATTCATGTATTTCTTAATGTTATCTTATCGTGATAACAAAATGTCACACAACATCACATTATATCCTCCACTGGTCTTTGCTTATGTCTAAATTATTGTTATGCACAAGCATGTGTAACATCGATATGTAGTGTCTAACCGATCTTGCCTGTAATTATATAGAGAATATCATTACATATCATGAGTACCCAGGAAGGTCCAATTATCATATGTATAAATTTCATGATTATCAAAGCATATGAAACCCAATGGAGTATGTTATAGCACAACTAGTTCTTATCATAACATTGTACGAATTCCATCATAGCATGGCAAAGTAAATCTCATGGGTATACATTCCAATAATTTACTTTCATAGAAACGGTTTAAAGAAAAAGGAAGTATGATAAAGAAATATAATAAGCCACACCATGCTCCCATTATATAAGCAAAACAATCGATACATGAATTCCTTTATTTCAAACTCTTTCTTAATCTTTAATCATTGAAATGGTTTATAGCCAAAAGAAATCATGATAAGCAATATAATAGGCCATCCATCATGCTTATGTTACTTCAATGAGGTAATTAATGCATATTTTACTTTATCTTATGTACATTTTTATCATCTTTAATAGTCTGCCTAAGTACTATTTCAAAAGGTGGATAACTGGAGCAATAGATACCCAAAGGTATCAAACTATGGATATCCAAAGATATCAAACAACAAACCCAAATGGGGTCAAATAATGGTTCCAGCAATGAACAATCTATAGACCCAAAGTGGGCCGAACAATGGTTCCATTAAGGAACAAGACCCAAATGGGGTCAACTATGGCAGCTGCGACTGTATTCCTCTAGGCATACCTATCTAATCTAACACTGAACTAAGACCCGCAGGCTTAAAAGGTTAAGCCTGCGGGTCTTAGTTCAGTATGGCTTCAAGCCATATTCTTTGATTCACCATATTCTTTAATAATCAATACATTATTTGGCTTCAAGCCACAATTCAAGGAGAATGCATATCATTCTTATCATACATCACAGTTGAGCTATAGGCTCCAATACACATAGGTGCAGGTCATGTAGTCTCATAGTTTCATTAACATTTATTCATAGTTAGCATTAAGCATGATTTCAATGAAGCAATATGGAAGTGCAAATCTTGTTACTAAAGCCTTTATAGAATCATATGCATGTCCCCCACACACCTATATTCATATACATAAATGCATCTTGAGTCATGGCAATTCATTCTTTTATTTTTTATATTTGTTCACATATTAAACCCAGCTACTCATCATAGCACGCTCATGTCAACTGTACAATGTAATTTACAAAACTCATGGATGGTTCTCAATGACATACCTGGTTGTTGTGTGTCGTGAGCAGCTTCCCTACAATATCATAAAATTCATATTGATACTTAATTGCTTGAATAACATTTAAACATTTTAGGATCAATATAATAAGATGAATAGTTATTTCCTTCCTAAAGTCAGTACTTGTTCTTAATTAACTCTTTAATTTACCTTTATAGTCTATTAGATCATGAACAACAGGTTATCTCTCCTAACCAGTTCATACTTGTTTCATTCATCTTATTAATACTCTTTTATCATATAACATATTAAGCCCGAGTAAGTTATGTATAATTATCTCATCTCGTGCTTAGCCCCATAAGGTTAAGGATAACTAGATAAGTATATTTCTTTATATCAAGGCTAATCATTAATCCCCGGTATGACTTGAAGCATAATCAAACTTTCATTGTTTTATAATCAAGTGTTACATAGTGTCCCCTATTTCTTAGCTTAGACATGCGACTTTACTACCATCCTCTTATGGTTACTAAATGGTGTCATAATATTTTCATTTCATTACCAATGAACATTGGTAGGTCATATCTAAGCTAAAACCCTTTACTTGTCCTGGTTCACACCGCATACCAACTTATAGATCAAGTTATTTAGCTTATTACTTTATGGTTACTAGGTTACCTCTTTTAACTCTTCCTGTCTCAGTGCTCGCTAGCCACAGAAATACATTTTTAGTACATAATTCATATTAGCATTGCCATTCTTAAGACCCTCTAATCTAGAGTTCAAGAGGACTCCTTATCATAACTTATAGGTTTATTATCTGATAATTTTTCACTTTACTATATCGATATATATATATATATATATATATAGAGAGAGAGAGAGAGAGAGGTTTCTCCAATTAAGTGATCATGTTTTATTCACCTTACAGGTGACTTTGGATAACTTACAACTTAGTTCCATCCTCTTCCCCTTATAATAGCATTTATGTCTTTAAATTCATATAATACTCCATCTTATATTCATGCTTTTCTGAATCATATCTTTATGGACTTTATCATTTGAGAGAGAGTTTCATGGTCTATCAACCCATTAATATCAACTTACATAACAATCATCACTTATTAACTTTTATCATCTATTTTACTTATCATAGTCAATTAACCTCAACTCTTGTTTGCTTAATAATCTTATGAACCATATAATATCATTTTCAATATTTTATTATATGGCTTACTCTTGGGTGAGGGTTGGCTCAAATGAATCAGAGGAGTACATATGGCCTTGAAAAAAAAAGAAGAAAACATGCTTGGCCATACATCAATAGGCCTTACTTGGTCGAGCAAGGAGAGAGGGAAAGGCTATAAGTGGCTGTGCATTTCTTTAAAGTGAAGGATCAAGTGGTCATGCATGACTCATGAAGGAGTTCATGAGTCGGACAAAATGCACAACTTGTGAAGTCATTCATGAGTAGGTAGAAAGCCAACTAGGTTCACGAATCATGAAGGAACATTCGACTTGTGAAGGAGTTCACGAGTGAAGCAAAAAGGCTTAATTTCACAACTCGTGAAGGAGCTCATGATTCGAACAAGAATGCACATCTCGTGAAGAGGTTCACGAGTCAGAAGCCAAAGAAGAATGGCATATTCACGAGTGACTTAGGGGCGAATGGTTAACGACTCGTGAAGGTGTTCACAAGTCGGACAAAAATGCATGACTCATGAAGGATGTCACGACTCGGCATCTTAAGCAGTAGTCTTCCATTTTCATCTCGATTTACGTACCCAGAAAACATAACCCTAATTCCTTTAGTTTAATCTATAGACAACACTTATCAACAGCACTCCCCTTCACAATATCATCATAATAGTCCCATGCCTCATTGAAGCTTCAACTCTTTCTTAGATCTTCTTGATCCATCTCCTTTGCTCATAATTTCTTCCTTCTCCTTCACTTGATCTATCTACTTCTCTCTCTTCTCCTTACACATGGTGATAACAATAAGATCTTATAATCCCTCATCAAACATCACAAATTAAAAGAAAATAAGAAGAAATCTTTAAGAAAAACATTACCTTGGATGTTAGCTCACAAACCCTAGCTCCTTTTCTCCAAACCGTGACCATAGAGAGAGAGAGAGATCCCTCAAAATGCCCATCTCCATCTCTCCCAAAACCCCTAATTTATAATGGGATAAATATCTCACCAAGAATATTCCCACTATACCCTTATACACAAATAAACCCCCATTATTTCAATTTCTTCCAATTCAACCGCAAGACTTTCTAATTCACTTCAATTACATCCTTTTCTATAATTATAATTTAACTTAACTCATACACTTATATGCTGAAATTAACAAAATACCCCTCTTGGGACTTAACCTCGATAATTACAAAATAATCCAATTTTGCCTTAATTAACGGTAATCCTCATTAATTAACAATAATCCGATTAGGGTCATGATTGGGTCCTTACAGTCCCTCTCTTATGAGAGAGATATTGATTGGACCCCTCAATAAGTAGGATTGAGAAATGTATGGCTATGCTCAAATAAATTGATAGAGCAATCTGTAACACCTCGACCTCTAATTACTTAATAATAACTGAATTGACCCGATAATAAGATAAATAATAAATAAATGAGTGCTTAAAAATGTAATAAAGTATGAAAAAATAGAGAGGAGAATAGTATATACATGTTATAATTGACTTGGGGGCAAAACATAAATAGAAAAAGAGAAGGGTTGAAGGGTTAAAAACTTGGGGGATTAAAAAGGAAAATTGCCAAAACTACGTCATTTTAGCCTTAAAGCTTCCTCCCTCTCTTTTCTTGGTTGGTAAATTGGGCTCCTTCCTCCCTTAACAGCCCCACTGCCTCATTCCCTTCTCTTTCCTTCTCCTTCTTTCCCCTTCCCGATTCGGTTATGACAACAACTTCCCTCCGTCGTCGTACCTCACACCACTGCTGTTTCTCCCTTCCTTTTTTTTCATGCAATAGGGATCACGTCTTCCCTTGCTGCTTCTTTTCCTCCCTAGTTCGGTCCCTTTACAAATTCAACCCCCCTTGAGTTGCTCCTCCTCTCCTACTTGTTGGGTAAACTTTCCTTCACTTCTAATTGATATTTTATGATGACAGATTTGAAGGAGAAGTGATAAGACTTAAAATCTAGGGATTTATTTAATTAGAGAAAAACTTAATCCATGTTAGTTAAATGGAAATTTAGATAAATAATAGTCTAAAATTGCTGTAAATTATAAATTTGTATATTAATTGTTGAGAATTCATGTTGGGTTATGGGTTTGTGTAGAGAAGGGAGATGAAGTAAGTGAAAGAGGTAAAGAAAGAGAAGAAAAATGATGGTTTAGAGTTTCTAAAGCTAGAAATTGAAGAAGTTATCAACAAAACAAGTAAGTGTTCAAGCAAATTTATTTTTTCCTTTGAGTATGCTTTATGTATGTGGAGATTTTTGAGTTATAGTTGATTTTATTATGGTAAAGGATACAAATATTGAGTTTAAAATTAGATAAGGTTGTGTTTATGAATTAGTTGTGAATTTAAGGACTAATAGGTATTTTCTATAACTAATATAAATTGAGTATGGCTTTGAAATAGCCAATATAATTAAAGAAAAATTTACTTGAATTGTAGTTGATGACATAAAGCCATTTAGATTTCTAATTCTTGATGTAATAAAGAGTTGCTAGTCTAAACATGTTATTAAAGACAAAGAAAGGTGGAATTGAAGGTCAAAATGACTAATTAAAAGTAAGTAAAGCATGTTTGATGTGAAAATTTCTTACAAACATAGCTAAACGCCAAATATAAAATTTTAAAAGAAATAAAATAAGCATAATTATTGAAATTTGAAAATTCATCACTTGCCCTTAGTAAAACTATACAAGAATTGGAGAAATTGAATAAAATTGGCATGCCAATTAGGGAACTAGTAGTACTGCGCTTCGATATGTAATACCGAATTGGATGGCTTCGAGAGCTCTTTCGGTGAAGGTAATTAAATTGAGTCGTGGGCTGGATAGCTCTAAAAGATCGGTCCACATTTGCGTGTATATATATATATATATATATCTATGTGTGTGTGTGTAGGAATAAATGCATATGTTTAATAGAGAAATTACGTATGTTGACTGAGAAAATTGTTAGATAAGGGCTGGATGGTTCCCAGAACTCAGTCCCTCGGTTGAATCCCGTTTAGCCAGCTCGATGCGATTCCGCTGGATTTTACTTGGGGAAAATGTGAAGCTTCGTTGTTAGATATCCATTTAAACAAATTAGAAATTTCTAATAATTAGACAATTAATTGATTAAATAAATAAATAAACAAATACATATACTTGCTTAATCCACCTTTAATAGATTTTCTACCATTTGTGTGTGTGGTAAATGAGAATGTGCATGCTTGGCAATTTAAATTTTGTATGTGCTTTGGTTAATTATCATATTTTGGAAAAATAGAATTGCTTGAACAACATTAAGTAATATGCTTAGTGCATGGGTTTTCTTTCCGTGCATAGGTTGAAGAAATTATTTTGAAGAAAGTAGATAGCAAATCCACATCAAAATTCGAGTCACATCAGAGGAGGGAAATAATTTTGAGGTGGATGTGCTTTGTTCTTTTTATCTCCTTTTTAATATTTTAGCATGTACACTGATTTTAGAGATGTAAATTATATATGTAAATAATTATGGACAGTAATGTTGTAAATCATATTAGAAATAGTGGAAAACTAATTATGCTGTGTTTTATATAATTGTTGCATATTGAGGCTTGAAGTGTTGGAGAAAGGGCATTGCATATTGTGTTGGGGTTTAAAGATGGATGGTAGGTTAGATGTTATTGGGAGTGCTTAAAATGCTTTCTTTTTAGGGAATTTTAAAGAATTTCAGGGGATACTCAACCAAAATTTTTACAAATTAAATAATATTTTAGTTAAAATTTATTTAGCTTGGTTAAAGAAGCCTAAACCCAAATGTGACATCCAATATCCAGATCTTTTAACTGACCGAGTATAGGGTGTTATATTTAGTGGTATCAGAGCTCGATTTAGGCGATTCTAGACCAGTAATTAAGTTATTAAAAAGGAGAGGAAAAGGTGTACATGCCATATGGAAGTTAAATATGATTGGGTTGTGACTTTGATGTAGATATATCATTATTGTTTGTTTTAGATAAAAGGATGGAACTAGATCCAAGTAGAAGTACAGAAGAAGTAGAAAGTCATACCTTAGCCAGTGACGTGGGCAGAGGTGTGCAGGAGTAGCCAGCTTAGCCAGTACCTTCGCCTACAGCTTAGCCGATGCCAAATCTGACAGAATTCTTTACTACAATGATGGAATTAATGAAGTCACAAATAGCGGCTGTATCTCTTATGCAACCTCAACCACCTCTTCCTCCATAAAGGCTTATATTGGAAAAGGGGAGGAAACTAAGAGCAGAAGACTTCAAGGGAGAGTCATCAGTCACTGCTTCGGATGCTGAATTTTGGCTGATCAAGATCAAGAGAATTTTTGACCTTTTACATCTTACACCTGAAGAAAGATTAGATTGTGCAAATGGGTTACTTCAAGTGTTGGCATACTGGTGGTGGGAATCCACAAAAAGATATGTTGCACCAGAGAATCTTAATTGGGAGTATTTTATGACTCAATTTAGAGATAAATATGTGGGGGTTGCTTACATGGAAGAAATAAGATATTCTTTTCTCCATTTAAAGCAGGGACTGAGATCGGTGGTGGAATACGATAAAGAATTTGATAAGCTGAGTGCCTATGCCAAGAAATTTATTCCCACCATGGCGGACAGGTGTCAAAGGTTTGAGTCGGGCCTTTACCATGAAATCAAGAAACTTTTGGCAATATCTCCAATTAAGGATTATAAAGAATTGGTCAAAGTAGCTTTGAGGATAGAAAAGGCTAATACAGAAGAACAGAAATGGAGGAGCAAAAATCAACAAAAGAGGGGATAAGGACAAGCCAGTTCGTCTTCATCAGCGAGCAAAAAGTAGAAAGGGGTAGGATCTCAAACTCAGGCACCGTCATAGACATCCTACCGACAATCAAGACAAGGTCAGAGGTCGTCTTCTTGGGTGGACCAGCTAGCCTCTTCTATGGCTAACACTTTAAGAGGGTCAAGCAAAAGAGATATCCCTCCATGTGAGCATTGCAGGAAAAGGAATGGAGGAGCCTGTTTAAGATGTGGGTCCATATAGCACTATCAAAAAGATTGCCCTGGTAGACAGCCTTTAGTAGCTAATCAGCCAGAGAGGTCAGCTCAAAGAGCTTTTCGAGGAAGAGGTAAAGGTAGAGGACCTGGTTTTAGTTCTGGTGGTCAGAGAGCCCTGCCAGAATCAGTGAAGAGGCCTGACACCCGTACTTCAGTACGTGCTTATGCCATACAAGCTCGGGATGAAGAGGATGCGCCTGATGTAACTATGGGTGCCTTTACTATCTTTGATATACCTGTACATACATTGATTGACTCGGGATCTACTCACTCATACATATGCATTCCATTTCCTGATGATAAAAGACTGCATGCTGACACTCTTAAACATGAAATTATGGTCACGAATCCTTTAGGTCATAGCGTAATTGTGAATAGAGTCTATAAAAATTGGCATTTTAAAGTACAAGACCATGAGTTTTGGGGTGATTTAATTGGGTTACCCTTCCGAAAATTTGACGTGATCCTTGATATGGATTGGCTATATAGACATCATGCGCTAGTAGATTGTCATTTAAAAAGAATAACCTTTAGGACACCTGATAATGATGAGATCATAGTTATGGGTGAGAAGTCAAACTTCCTTTCAAATGTTATTTCAGTCACAGCAGCAAAAAGGCTTGTTAGAAAGGAGTGTACAACCTACCTTGCTTGTGTGATTGAAGCTAAGATGGACACTCCTAAAATTTTAGACATACAAATTGTATGTGATTTTTAGGATGTTTTTCCTAACGAGCTACCAAGGCTGCCACTAGGAAGAAAAATGGAGTTCTTCATTGATCTGCTGCCTGGTACTGCGCCTATATCCATTGCACCATACCGAATGGCGCCTACAGAGCTTAAAGAATTGAAAATCCTATTGCAAGAACTTCTTGAAAAAGGTTTTATACGCCCTAGTGTCTCTCCTTGGGGTGCACCGGTATTATTTGTCAAAAAGAAAGATGGGTCTCTTAGACTTTACATAGATTACAGACAACTAAATAAGGTGACTATGAAGAACAAATATCCACTGCCTCGAATTGATGACCTATTTGACTAGCTTATAGGTGCATGTGTCTTCTTTAAAATTGAGTTGAAGTCAGGATACTACCAGTTGAGGGTAAAGGAAGCATATGTCCCCAAGAAAGTCTGTAACACCCTTAAAAAACTTAACACTGTTCCGGTACACCGCAGATCGGAAAAAAAAATTTCCAACTTATTCTTTTTATCTTCACAACATATACTTAGTTATCTTAAATCCCAAAATGCCGATGACCTGGAACTGTCCAATTTACTATGCATTTAATAAAATTTTGATAATATAACGGCTATAAATTGCTTTAACCCCCTGAAAAGCAAACAACATCCATAGCCTCTCAGAGGTACAATAGTCACATATATATTATCAAATCAAGCATTTATATATCCAAACCATTCATTTAGATCTATCACATACATTCCATTTCACTAACTAAGTCTTATATTCATCACCGGGTAATGACATATTACAGTCCAAAATATCAACTCCAAAGTTTATTTACATCCCACAAAACTATAAGTATTGTGCTCATATATATATATATATATATATATATATATATATATATATATATATATGCCACAAAAGTTTAAAATTCTTCTTTAATCAAATAAGTCCTTCAGGGAATATTCTTGCTCCCGCTCCTGCATAATACAATTATTCAAAAATTCTCCATTTCAATTTGCCAAGTAAATTCAATTAACATTTTTCCTTCTAATTAACATTTTTTTAAATAGCTATTCCACTTTTATTCTTCAAATACTTATTTCTTATCAAATTGCACATTTAGTTCAATCTTTTACTTTTTATCAATTTGGTCCCTCTTTCTTGTTAATTTACAAATTTAGCCTTTTATACTTCTTTTTAACATCTAAACTATTAATTAAGGTACTTAACCTTAATTTTATACTTAGTTAAACATTTTTATGCAAAATTTTATTTTAATCCTTGTTGGCTGTAAAACTTCATTTTAATACATTTTAATCATTAATTGATTGTCTTATCGTTAATTAGGCAATTCTCAATTAATTTACTTAATTTTTTACTCTTTTGGAAAAAATTACAATTTTGCTCCTAAACTTTCTTTTTCTTGCAAATTAGTCATTTCCTACTTTTAATTAACGCTTTTTTATTTCTTTTTTACATTTTCTCATTCTATTTTCATTATGTCCCTAGTTCTAACCCGAAAGAAAATTTCAAACCGGATACATGGGACGTGGAGCCCACAGGGCCACAAGAGAGATAGAGAAATGACCCCCAGAGGGCCAATTCTCATAAAGCATAGAATAGAGGCAGAGTAGCCATGGTGATCAGAGATCCAATCCATAGCATAGCAAGTCATCGTGACTTGCACCGCGGTACAAAAATATCCCTATGGCCAGCCAATTATATCCTGAGCTAGTTTTTACTGCCTGGTTATTTCTAAGGGCATTACTATACATACTCTTATTCAATTTCACTTAATTCGAAGTCTTCGTAAACTTTTTCATTTTTAGAATTTTCATCAATTGGCTTTTTCACTGACTTTTCAAATATAGTAAATTAATTCATATTAATTCACCACTTTTTACCCTTTATTGAATTATTCTCTAATAATTCAATAATTTTTAGCTATACATATTTCATAATTTGTTTTCGAAAATATCTTATTATTGCATATAAATTTCTTAAAAATTCATATGCACACTTTTCACATTTTTTATCACTTTTTCTTCATTTTATTGAATTATTTTCCCATAATTCAATGCTTTTCATTGTACATAATTACTATTTTATTTCTCATTTATTCATGTAATGTATATAAACTCCCTAAAAATTTATATACACATTATTTCATATTTACTATCCGCATATACTTAATTTATGATTTATTTCTTTATAAATCACCAATTTCACTACTTACATACACTAATCTAAAACTTTAAAAATTTTCATAAAATTCCATAAATCATATAAAAATTTATGGAAGCTAAATATGACATATATAATTAATTTAGTCTACTAATTATTATTTTCATGCAAAAATCACTATTTTTGCCTTAGTGTCATTTTTGGCCATCACAATAACATAACACTAAAAATTTTATGTCTTCATTCTAATCATTCACATAGCATCAAATATGTTCTAATTTCATTTTTCCTAACTTAATTTCAATATTTAAGCAATTTAGTAATTTTTTTCCTAATTATATAAAGAAAATTAATTCAAATAAATAGAAAATACTTAGATTTATTATTCACATACCACAATATTTTGATCAAGAGTACCTAGCCTTCCTTCTCTTTACCCTTATCCCTTGAATTTCTTCCTTCACCTTCCACACCTAATACAACCATCCCATTAAACCTTAGTTTTCTTCATTTTATTGATCTCAAATGCCAAATCCAAGCTCAAAATCATAAACTACACCTCAAAATTCATGGAAAAACACTAAAAAAATAATTTAAATCCATAAATTTCTTAACTTTCAACTTACCTTAATTTCTTTAACCACTTAATTTCTAACTTTCCCTTACTCAAACCACTTGATTGAGGCTACTAGAGTGATATAGAGAGATGGAACTTTAGTTTTTATGTTGAAAATTATGAGTGATTTGAAGTGAAAGAAGAAGAAATCAAAGAGAGAAGATTGAGAGAGTATTTCGGCCAACTAAGGAGGAAGAGAGGAGACCAGCCAAATCTGGAAATTTCTCCAGATATTCACTCTATTTATACCTCTCAAGTAAGCCTAAATATGGGCTTAGTTTATGGGCTTAGCCCAATTATAAATTTAAGCCCATTTTAGGCTATTTAAGGCCCAAACCAAATTTTCTATCTTCCTTACTTCAAATCACTTCAAAAATTATTTCATAAATTTTATCACATCAAAAATAGCTAGTACGTAATTTTTGGCTCAATCGGAGTCCGTTATCGGTGAGATTCAAACTTATCGGTCCAATTCGACAACTGCTAGTGTCATCAAAAAATTCCATTCTCATAACTAAAATATTCTAAACAAAAATTTATATAGGCCTGCAAAATTTGCCAATTTTCGGAGTTCATTTACTATTTTTAATTATTTACGCAAAATCAAGTCACCTTTCTTACCGGGAAAATTGACTCGCTACCTTTTTCGTATTTTTGACCTTTGGAGGCCTATTTGACCTCAATTTCACTTTAAATTTCAACCTCAAACTCCCATGACCACTACTTTGCGTTGGTCCAATAAAATATTTTTGACTTTTGGGTGTCCTTACGGGCCCAAAAAGCACTATTCACTATCAAAAAGTATTGTTCACGGATGATCTGGTATTAAGACCATTACAAAGCCTTTAGGACCAGATATGGGCATTATGAATTTCTAGTGATGCCCTTTGGGCTCACAAATACCCCAATAGCATTTATGGACCTTATGAATCGTATCTTCCACCCTTATTTAGATCAATTTGTTGTTGTCTTTATTGATGATATTTTGATTTATTCCAAGAATCGGGAGGAACATGATAAGCATTTAAGGATTATTTTGCAGACTTTAAGAGAGAAACAGCTTTATGCCAAGTTCAGTGTGAGTTTTGGCTTGATAAAGTCTCATTTTTTTGTCATGTCATCTCGGCTGATGGGATTAGAGTCGACCCCAAAAAGATAAAAGCAATTTTGGAATGGAAGCCACCTAAGAACGTTACGAAAATTAGAAGCTTTTTAGGCTTGGTTGGGTATTATAGGAGGTTTTTCAAAGTGTTTTCTATCATTGTAGCGCCTATGACCAAATTACTCCAAAAGAATACAAAATTCATATGGAATGATAAATGCCAAGAAAGTTTTGAAAAGTTAAAGACTATATTGACTGAAGCGCTTGTTCTTACACAACTCGAGTCTGGTAAAGACTTTGTAATTTATAGCGATGTCTCACATAATGGGCTCGGCTGTGTACTCAAGCAAGAAAGAAGAGTAATTGCTTATGCTTCCAGGCAACTTAAGCCTCATAAAAGAAATTACCCGACTCATGATCTTGAGCTAGTAGCTATAGTCTTTGCTTTAAAGATTTGGAGACATCATTTGTATGGGAAAAATGCTACATCTACGCTGATCATAAAAGTCTTAAGTATCTACCAACCCAGAAGGAATTAAATTTAAGGCAAAAAAGGTGGCTAGAGTTGATAAACAACTATGACTGCATCATCAACTATAGCCCAAGCAAAGCAAACGTGGTGGCTGATGCAGTAGTATGGAATCATTATCAGGTACATTTTAAACAAATGAAATAAATTGTTAAATGCGTATAATAATAAGATTATGTATAACTAATGATTTAAATGCTTTCCTCCAGCTCTAAGGGCTATGAACATTAAACTATCTATAGCCAATGATGGTGCTTTAGTAGCTGAATTGAGACTCAGACCCAACTTGGTGCAGCAAGTTAAGGAAGCTTAAGTACAAGATGAAAAGCTAACTGCAATTATTACACAAATTCAAAAGGGGAAGGATAGTGAATACGTGGTTAAATAAGACGGATACTTGTACCTCAATGATAGGATTTATGTCCCTAATGTGGATGAAGTAAAGCAAAATATTATGAAGGAAGCTCATAACAGTCCGTACACTATACTCCCAGGTAGCACAAAAATGTATCAAGACTTAAAGATACACTACTGGTGGCTGGGTATGAAGTAATACATTGCAAAATATGTTTTTAAATGTCTAATGTGTCAACATGTTAAAGCAGAACACCAAGTTCCTTGAGGCTTACTTCAACCGATAGCAGTACTCGAGTGGAAGTGAGACCAGATTACAATGAATTTTGTAGTCGATTTACCTCAGACTAGGAAGCGATACAACGTCATATAGGTGATTGCGGATAAATTAACCAAGTCAGCTCACTTTTTGCCTGTCAGAACTGACTATCAACTCACAAAGTTAGCAAAAATGTACGTTAATGAAATAGTACGATTGTATGGTGTTCCATCTTCCATCATATCTGATCAAGATCCAAAATTTACTTCAACATTTTGGAAGAAATTACAAGAAGCTTTGGGTACTACATGTAAGTACAGTACCGCTTTTCATCCTCAAATGAACGGACAGTTTAAAAGAGTAATTCAAGTATTGGAAGACATGCTCCGAAGCTGCATTATCGACTTTAAAAAAAGTTGGGATAGGTACCTTCCACTGATGGAATTCGCATACAATAATAGCTATCAAGCTAGCATACAAATGGCACCCTATGAAGCACTTTATGGCAGGAAATGAAGGACACCTACATGCTGGATAGAACTCAAAGAAAGTAAATTTGTAGGTCCAGATTTGATAAGGGAAATCGAATATAAGGTAAAGGTTGTTAAAGAAAGATTAAAGGTTGCTTCTGATAACCAAAAGTCATATGCTGATTTGAAGAGAAGGGACATTGAGTATACAATTGGTGATAAAGTTTTCTTAAAGGTTTCTCCATAGAAGAAAGTACTTTGATTTGGTAAAAAGGGGAAACTAGCTCCAAATTTTATCAGTCCCTTTGAAATTATTGAACGAGTGGGACTAGTAGCCTATAGGCTGGATTTGCCACGAAAATTAGAAAGATTCCACAATGTCTTTCACGTGTCAATGTTAAGAAGGTACCGATCCGACCCGTCACATATTATGATCTTAAAAGATATTGAAGTTCAACCAAATTTGACCTATGAAGAAAAATCGGTGCAAATCTTGGCAAGAGAAACTAAACAACTAAGAAACAAATCAACGTCGCTAGTAAAAGTGCTGTGGAGAAATCACAAAGTGGAGGAAGCTACTTGGGAGCTAGAGGACACCATGAAAGAGAATTATCCAGAGTTATTTAATACAAGTAAATTTTGATAATGAAATTTATTTTAGAGGGAAAGATTTGTAACGCCCTAACCTCTAATTACTTGAATAATAACTAAATTGACCCAATAATAAGATAAAAACTAAATAAATGAGTACTTAAAATTTAATAAAGTATGAAAAATAGAGAGGAGAATAGTATATACACGCTATAATTGATTTGGGGGCAAAACATAAATAAAAAGAAAGAAGGGTTGAAAGGTTAAAAACTTGGGGGATTAAAAAGGAAAATTGCCAAAACTACGTCGTTTTGGCCTTAAATCTTCCTCCCTCTCTTTTCTTAATTGGTAAATTAGGATCTTCCCCCCCTTAACAGCCCCACTGGCTCCTTCCCTTCTCTTCCTTTCTCCTTCTTTCCCCTCCCCAATCCGGCCACGCCAATAGCTCCCCTCCGCTGTCGCTCCCTATGTCGTTGCGCCTTGTGCCGCCGCTGCTTCTCCCTTCCTTCTCCTTCACACGATAGGGGTCGCATCTTCCCTTGCTGCTGCTTCTTCTCCCTAGTTCGATCCCTTCACAAATCCAACCCCCCTTGAGTTGCTTCTCCTCTCCTACTTGTTGGTAAGCTTTCCTTACTTCTAATTGCTATTTTATGATGAAAGATTTGAAGGAGAAGTGATAAGACTTCAAATCTAGGGATTTATTTAATTAGAGAAAAACTTAATCCATGCTAGTTAAATGGAAATTTAGATAAATAATTGTCCAAAATTGCTGTAAATTATGAATTTGTATATTAATTGTTGAGAATTCATGTTGGGTTATGGGTTTGTGTAGAGAAGAGAGATGAAGTAAGTGAAAAAGGTAAAAAAAAAAGAAGAAAAATGATGGTTTAGAGTTTCTAAAGCTGGAAATTGAAGAAGTTATCAACAAAACAAGTGTTCAAGCAAATTTATTTTTCCCTTTGAGTATGCTATATGTATGTGGAGATTTTTGAGTTATAGTTGATTTTATTATGGTTAAGGTTACAAATATTGAGTTTAAAATTAGACAAGGTTGTGTTTATGAATTAGTTGTGAATTTAAGGACTAATATGTATGTTTTATAGCTAATATAAATTGAGTATGGCTTTGAAATGGCCAATATAATTAAAGAAAAATTTACTTGAATTGTAGTTGATGACATAAAGCCATTTAGATTTCTAATTCTTGATGTAATAATAAGTTGCTAGTGTAAACATGTTATTGAAGACAAGAAAAGGTGGAATTGAAGGTCAAAATGACTGATTAAAGGTAAGTAAAGCATGTTTGATGCGAAAATTTCTTACAAACATAGCTAAGCGCCAAATATAAAATTTTAAAAGAAATAAAATAAGCATAATTATTGAAATTTGAAAATTCATCACTTGCCCTTAGTAAAACTAGACGAGAATTGGTGAAATTTGATAAAATCAGCATGTCAATTAGGGAACTAGCAGTACTGCACCTCGATATGTAATACTGGATTGGATGGCTTCGAGAACTCTTCCGGTGAAGGTAATTAAATTGAGTCTTGGGCTGGATGGCTCTGAGAGCTCGATCCACATTTGCATGTATATATACATTTATGTGTGTGTGTGTGTATAGGAATAAATGCATATATTTAATAGAGAAATTACGTATGTTGACTGAGAAAATCGTTAGATAGGAGCTGGATGGTTTTGAGAACTCGGTCTCTCAGTTGAATCCCATTTATCCAGCTCGATGCGATTCCGCTGGATTTTACTTGGGGAAAATGTGAAGCATCGATGTTAGATATCCATTTAAACAAATTAAAATTTTATAATAATTAGACATTAATTGATTAAATAAATAAATAAACAAATATATATACTTGCTTAATCCACCTTTAATGGATTTTCTACCATTTGTGTGTGTGGTAAATGAGAATGTGCATGCTTGGCAATTTAAATTTTGTATGTGCTTTGGTTAATTATCATAATTTGAAAAAATAGAATTGCTTGAACACCACTAAACAATATGCTTAGCGCGTGAATTTTCTTTCCGCGCGTAGGTTGAAAAATTATTTTGAAGGAAGTAGATAGCAGATCTGCATTAAAATTCGAGTCACATCAGAGGAGTGGAAGAATTTTAAGGTAGATGCGCTTTGTTCTTTTTATCTCCTTTTTAATATTTTGGCATGTACACTAATTTTGAAGATGTAAATTATATATGTAAATAATTATGGATAGTAATGTTGTAAATTATATTGAAAATAGCGGAAAACTAATTATGTTGTGCTTTATATAATTGTTGAATATTGAGGCTTGAAGTGTTGGAGGAAGGGCATTGCATATTGTGTTGGGATTTGAAATGGAGATGGATGGTAGGTTAGATGTTATTAGGAGTGCTTAAAATGCTTTCTTTTCAATGAGTTTTAAAGAATTTCAGGGGATACTCAACCAAAATTTTTACAAATTAAATATTATTTTAATTCAAATTTATTTAGCCTGGTTAAAGAAGCCTAAACCCGAATGAGACATCTAGTATCCGGGTTTTTTAACTGACCGGGATAGGGTGTTACACAATCAATATCATTTGCTATTATCAGTCTACTTAGTGATTGAGAAATTATATATTTGGACTATATAAGTTTGACATGGTGCATGACTTATGTTCAAATAAAATATCGTGTGACAAAGGGATTATAACATATTCT
This sequence comes from Excoecaria agallocha, assembly GCA_037975025.1. Classification (NCBI taxonomy): domain Eukaryota; kingdom Viridiplantae; phylum Streptophyta; class Magnoliopsida; order Malpighiales; family Euphorbiaceae; genus Excoecaria; species Excoecaria agallocha. Next base: position 366,863 of record JBBPFJ010000072.1, on the reverse strand, counting down.
ATTAGGTTAAAATCAAATTATTGATATTCATATTATTATTTGAGTAATCATAATGTCTTAATAGAGTCCGCTTATAACTTTTGGGCTCGTGATGGAATTGGGATTCACTGCCAATATAATATAAACATATTGGATCTCGCACATAGAATGTGATGAATGGACTAAGGGTTAATTCGAAAATTTTGAATTTTATTTTGTGATAAATTAAAATTCAAAATAAACAAAATAATAATAATAATATTTAAGATTAATATTATTATTCTTATTTTAAATAAGAAATAAAGTATTTTTTATTTTAATAAAAAGTGGGCCCAAAGTTTTCTCTCTCTAAATTAGGTTTAGGTCAACTATATATATATATATATATATATATATATTAAACCCTAATTAAGCATAAAAGGAGAGTGGTAGCCGTTACTTAAAAGAGAGAAAAGAAAATTCGTTTTTATTCTATAACTTTGAGAAAGAGAGAAAAATATACCCTAGCCACCAAGGAAGGGAGCTAGCATCCCGGGCGACTTTGTTCATTGCATTCGCATGTGGATACCGGTAGAGGGTGTCGTTTCACGTGAGGCCACACCTGCAAATTTGATTTATCTGTGCTTCGAGAGGTTGGTAATCGTTATACTTCTCTTCTATTGAATCAATTGGATCACACAGATCCTGATGGGTTTCTTTTTTGGCTGCAATTTTTTTAATTTTATTATTTCGAAACACAACAATCCGTAGCAAGGAGCAGGTTTTGGCCTTTGAGGAATTCTAATTCCTTAATATTGTTAATCCAGAATGCAGCTCTGGCCAGGGTGACATGGAAGAGATCCACCGAGTTAACCTTTCTTCCATTGAAAGCCACAACATTTCGCTCCAGCCATATAGACTAGATAAAAGCAAGGGAGATAATGAGCCAGATTTTTCCTTGAAGTTTTCCAGCCATTGAGTAAAGAAGTCATTAAAACAACCCGGAACACATAGAGATACTCCCCACCAGTTTGCAATCTTATACCAGTTTGATGAAGCAAACGAGCAGTTGAGGAAAAGATGATTGACTAATTCAATTTCCTCAGAGCATAGAGGATAAGATGATGCATTTCTGTCTAGAATAAGGTGCCTTAAAAGAAATTCTCTTGTACAAATTTTGTCAAGCAAGACTCTCCAAAGGAAAGTATCGACCTTTGGAGGGACAAGGTTTTTCCATAGAGCTCTGAAGGGCAGTGACGGAGTCTGAGAGCTGAAGAGAAGATCTTGAGTCTTAATGCACGATGAAGAAACCGAGTAAAAGCTTTTAGGATCATGAATCCAGATTTTCCTGTCACTAACCACTCTGGACAGCGACACCGAATTGGGAATGGTGGTAAGTTGCACCTCAAGATCCAATTCCCATACCCGAAGACTTCTTTTCCATGGTAAAAAGAACACTATCAATAGTTTGGCATGCAAATTATACTCCCTAATACTCAATTCTCCTAATTATTTCAAATAATACTACTCGCTAAGCAATACTCGTCTCTCAGGCCGGGAGTGAAAGATTAGGGGAAAAAATGAAAGAGGAGAACCTAATTGAAGATTATTAAGATTCAACAGACAGAGTTGAAGAAGGCATGAATATGGTTGTTGAGGATTAATGTAGAGTGAGGATTACAAACCTGCATTGGATGCATTACTTATGAATTCAGCTGCAAAAGATTCAAATTTTAATTTGCTTATTTATCATATATATTTATTTATCATATATGAATATATTAAACCTAAGATTTATATGAAAACACTATCCAATTATTTCATGTACAAATAAAATAAAACGACCACATTCAGAACAATCTAACTTAAATAAGTGAGAGCATAAATTTGAAAGAAAATGTACTTTCATTATTGACTACGTAAACTAGAAAGAAGATCAACTTAGCTAATTAACTGCATAAAGTAGAAAGCAAATCTAACTTAAACAATTAATACAATAAACTAGAAAGGAAATCTAACTTAAATAACTAAGGAGTTCTTGTAAGACTTGGAGGGCCGCATTTCATTTGAATAGGAAGTCGGCCCTCCCTCTTTAGCATTGCTTTGTTAATACGTGGAATTTTATATTTATTAGAACCTTTTGCTTTCATTATATCTATCATGCATAATTGCAATGTTAGAAATATATGATCAGACTTTATCTTTGGCAACGCTTCAAAAGATTTTACGACTGCATTGACAAGCTTGTCAACAGTTTTGGATGCCTCCGTATGTTGTAAAGATTGAATACCACTAAAAAATTCAAGAGCTAAAACATTTAAATTTGGAGAATTTGGAAGTTGACGCATCAAACGGATATCAAATCTATCTTCTTTCAATATCCATAAAAATTCCTCATCTTCATTATCAATGTGTGTTCTTATTGGATGAATATTAGAGACCTTGAGGCTTCTCATGGCCATTTTGACTTAATGGCAGGTATGACCTTGTCAATAAAAAAATGATCTTGTTGCATCCTTTGTTATGGATGCTATTGGTTTTCACAAGTGTTCCTGCAACTCTGTTGACACTATTTCTTTTGGATGGTTCTTGTGTAACAAAAGGAAATACACCAATCCTTCAAGAAAATATTTCATGTCCCTCTGCATCAAATCTTGGACGAGCTTTAGCCACTAAAAACATGACTTTTTCTATGAAATTTCTGTTTTTACATGTACGCAATGGCACTTCTTCGTCTACTACCAATAGTAATTCTCAGTTTTTTTCTGTCATGTAAAATCACTTCTCATCGATATAAACAATGTTGCACATCCCTATAAGAGTTGGATGATTTGATATGGTACTAGCTTCAAGCATTGATATGCAAAATTGCAATCGAAATCTTTTATTTTCTTCCTTGAGATGAGGCTTTATAGAATTTGTATACTATTGAGTTGTTCGTTTACGCAATGGGACTTCTTTCATATGATCCCATCAGTTTGGATTCTTCTATTCATATTATTTTTTGCATTTTATTTTTCAAGACACCAACATCAAATTCCGATGCTACCCTTCCAACTACGCTCATGCTTAGTTTCGGGTCAATTTCACCTACGGTCACTCAACTTTCGTCAAATCACCCAAAAGTAACGGAATTATTTTTTGTGACACAAATGTCACTGAACTTATCACAATTTGCATAAAAGTCACGATCACCGGATTCCGGCGATGACTCTTACCGGATTGATGACATGGCGTGCCATGTCATATGCCTGGACATACGTGGCACGTTCTACGTTTGAGTGAATTTCAGCTACGGTCACTGAACTTACAATTTATCACCCAAAAGTAACTGACTTATTTTTCATAACTTAAATGTCACTGAACTTGTCATCTTTTTTCAAAATAGTTATTTTGACCGGAAACACATGGAGATAGGGGTGAACAAATTTCGGTTCAAACCTAAAAATCGAACCAAATCTGAATTTTTAATTTTTCGGTTCGGTTTTGAATCTTGAAAATTTTTTGTTTTCGGTTCGGTTTTTGAAGGAAAAAGTAGAAAAACCAAACCAAAATTATATATAATTATATAATTTTTTAATTGAATAATTATTTTATACATGTAAATTATCTTATTTTGAGTTGTAAATTATATATTAATTATTAATATCTATTTTTTATGTGATAATTTGGAATTTTGACTATTAAATTAAAAATCGATTAAATGAAAAAATTTATTTAACGATTTTATTGTATTATTTATTATATATTTTGAGATTATATTTTTAATTTGAACTTATATTTTGTACAATTTAGATGTTTTTACTTTAGTATAATATGATTTATAATTTTGTATAATTTTTAGACACAATTTTTTAATTTTTTTAAAATATTTTTAATTTTTAATTTTTCGATTAACCGAACCAAACAGACCGAAATTTTTGGTTTGGTTTGAATTCTGTTATTTTATAAATTCGGTTTAGTTTGGTTGATTAAAATCTTAAAAGTTCGGTTTTCGATTATTGAACATAATCGACCGTTGCACATGGCTACATGGAGATGGATTTATTGTCACGTCATCAGCTATGACACATTAGCTATGGACACACATAAATTGCTGATGTGTCAAATATAATACATTAGCTGATAACGGTAATTTGACTACTGACGTGTCAAATATGAAATATTAGCTTATGATGTGATAATAAATCAATCATCATGAGTATCCGATCAAGATGACTTTTTTGAAAAAAGATGATAAGTTCAATGACATTTAAGTCATGAAAAATAAGTCAGTTACTTTTGGGTGATAAATTGTAAGTTCAGTGACCGTAGTTGAAATTGACTCAAACGTTGAACATGCCACGTGTGTCCAGGCATATGACGTGGTACGCCATGTCATCAATCCGGCAAGTGTCATCGCCGAAATCTGGTAATCGTGACTTTTATGCAAATTATGATAAGTTCAGTGACATTTGTGTTACAAAAAATAATTTCGTTACTTTTGGGTGATTTGACGAAAATTGAGTGACCGTGGATGAAATTAACCCCTTAGTTTCCCATTAACACTATTTGAATCAACATTTGAGATATGGCAAAGCGTTGATCGTTGCTCAAAAGTTTTGATGAGTGTATATATGCCACTTGGTGGAGTAAGATTATTCATATTGTTCTATGTTAATATCAAATAAAAAAATAATCAATATGTAAAACATAATCATAAAATAAAAAATTCAACAGTTCATTGTATTTGATGACCGTAAAAGAAAATTTGAATATTCACACTAATAAAGAATAACATATATAATTAATGATCAGCAAACGATTTTAGTTTTGTTATGAGATAATTTACCAGCATCCGATTTTTCCTCCAACAATATTCAAATTTTAACCTTAGAGTAGTGCTATATTAATGAGCTAATTGAGGTAACATGTGAAGTTCCACTTCCATACTCGTGCCAGTTGCTATGCTTCAATCATTTCCTACACATCGTTGATGATTGAAGTTCAATATGCCACCTTCCACACATGTTTCACAATTTAAATCCAAAAAATTCGGATTCACGTATAAGGGAGATTAATGGAGTGAGGAAAGTGAGTTAATGAAAGAGTCACCTTGAAATTGAAAACGAAAATTAATGGATTTTTATTCGAGTAACTTTATTAATTCTTGCTTAATATTAAAAAAATTAGTAAAAGGGAAATTAAAATAAAAAATAAAAAAAATTGAGGTAAATTAATTATTTTTTAATTTGTGTGATGAGATAAAAGTTAGACGAAATGGAGAAAGTATTAAATTTTATACATAATAATCAGTTATAAAATATTAATTGTTGGGAAAATAAATGCATATATGGACTAATAAAATACTAATGGTAATGGAGTGTAAGAATTCAGTACGATTCATCAATTCAATTATAATGATTGAAGCGTTTATGTTCCTGTAAACTCTGATTTTTCGACTTTAATTGCGGTCCATGGACGTGAGCGACAGGTCAATATGAGTTGCTGTTTTTCTAATTAAGTTCTGTTTTTGCCTTGACCGTTTAATTGGTCTAATCACAGAAAAGCCACTGTAGCTGGCTGGTAAACGGTATCTCCATGCGCACTTAATTTAATTCGCACTCATCAAATTTATACTAAAATAATAGTTTTTTCATTTTTTTATTATTAGTCACTTTTATCATTTTTACTAAAATTGATATAGCACATATTCTATATGATTTGGTGGTGTGTCTGCCTATAAATAAACTACTGCTCTAATTTCGAATGCTAACAGTGATTTCTTATGATTTTCAAGGTTGATTTTGATCAAAATAACTTTTGAAGATAATTTTTGGAATTAAAATGTTATTACATTACAAAATTATTTATTATTATGGGTTTGTTATTTTAGTATAAAACCGATAATTATTAATGAAATTAACCCAAACATTTACATAACAATTTTGCTATTAATGGTAATCTTTGCAGATTTCATTCCACCAACGGCATAGGAAGAGAAGTAAACAAAAAAAAATTGGCCCCTTAATTAACTATTACATTTTTCTCGAATTAATATTATGGTTATCAAAATCAGTAAATACTGGTTCATTGAATCTAAAATATCGCAAATCATTTACTATTAAGATATATTAAATGGGAAAAAAATTCAATAATGTAAAAAAACCATTCATACTGCCAGTAATATTGTAAATTAAAATTAATTTGCGGAAGTTAATTTCATTCATAATTATTGAACTTAAGTTTAATAACGCAAAAGTAATTAATTAATTTTTCGTAACAAAATTATCATTGAACTTAGCAATATTTTACGGAAAAGTTATCATTATCAATTTTTGGTGAAAACTAACACCGAAATACTGGTGTGGCACATCACGTCAGCTATTTGTGCACAAGTGGATGTGTGTATTTGGCCACGTCAGCTGTCATCTCAAAGGAGCCTTCCACGTGTGCATTGCCCCTAATCCTGCCAAATTTTTGCAAAATCTCTGCTTGATAATTTCTCTTCCATTTTCTTGATTCTCTTCCTTTCAATTCAAAATCTGAAAAACCCACACTACAAGAAAAAAATGCCTTTAAGGATGGAAAATATGGTCCTTAAAAGTGTCAATTTAGTCCCTAAAACCCAATAAGAATGGGAAAATCTGATCGTTATTCCGTCCTTACAGGCTTCGCCGCTAATGACAAGTAAGGACAAGGTATATCTACTGGTCCTTAAAACTTTTAGTGACCGAATAAAAAACTAGTCCCTAAAAAGTATTAAGGACATAATTTCCCATCCTTAATAATGTAACTCACGTGATCATTTAGGTTATCAAGGACCAGAGATCTGGTCCTTAAAAATATAATAATGACCATAAATTTTGAAGAACCAGTCTAAATCCAGTCACTAAAATCTAAATAAGGAAAATCTCGTCCTTAAAAGTAATAATCATGTGACCATATGTTACATTGAAGACCGTAAAATTAGTCCTTAAAAGTATAATAAAGACCGATAATATGATCCCTAAATGTAATAACCATTGAAATATATCATATGATGACCGTGAAGCCAATCCTTAATAAATGGACATATAACAATTATAGATTATAAAGACCACAAATCCAGTCTCTAAAAATTAAAAATAGTAAGACCTTAATTAGAGACCTTTTTTCCCTATTTTTTAATTTCACATTTTTAAATATAATTTATACAATTTGTATGAAATATATAATAAATGGATATACAATTAATAATATAATACTTTCATAGATAATTTGTAATTGATACATATATAGAATTAGCATAAAAAAAATAATGTATTGTTTATACAATCCCTTTTCAAAAAAAATAATCAATAACAAAATAAGACAATGCTTCTCTATGTAGCCAACAATTTAATGTTTTGAGAACAAACCTTAGAAAAATTATATTTCCTTCAAGGGTAACTATATACACTTCAAAAAGTGAGCATATGAAACTCAAAAAAATATAATTTCACCAAATGTAACTATATACACTTCATAAAGTCAGCATCAAAAGAACGTAAATTAGTTTTACTATAAATTAAAAGCAATGAGATTCACATATATAAAATGTAACAAAAATTAGCTTCCTTAGCATCAAACTGATCATAAGTATTGAACATAAATTAGTTTTACTTGGATTCTAAGCATTGAACACTTTCCTACCTACAGAGTAATAAAACCTTCATTTTGATTAGATCCTAATAAGTTGCAGTTTTCAAAAACAAAAGCTATTTGTTGTCTGAAATTTGCAATTACTTTGTAACTTTTGTTCGGCAATAAGCTTATAAATATTGTCTATTCGTGTCAAATATATTCCTATTTTTATTGCAGATCTTAATGAACCAAAATACAGCTCCAAGAGCAGAAAACAGAGCTAAATTGACTGTCCCAAAAACAACCTAAAAATAAAACCTATGCAAGAAAACAAAACTTAGACAGCCCCAATCTAAAAGGAGATTTAAAGAAACTCTCAAAAAATCAAAAAGGGCCAGCCAAATCTAGAGAGGCAAGAGCCAGAAAAAGAAGCTTGCAAACAACATAAAGCTATCCAAACAAGCAACCCAATATGCAGTTCCATGTAACTCCTGATACGAAAACTAAAGTATTGAGAATTTGATGCCTTTGAATTTATGTAACCAATGGAAGATATGCATGTTTGGTAGCCTTTGAATTTGATGCCATCCTATTTCCAATCCTTGACTTCATATTCAATCTATAAAAAGTAAGGAAAAAAAATGAAGAAAGTTCATATGCTAAAAGCACAAATGAATCATATATGAATTTCATACAACATTATAATTATTGAAATATAATATAAGAACAATAATGTCTGTTTTAGCAAATTCAAGCACAGGTCCTTTATTCTGAAGAAAAAAAAAATATTCAAAATGCAATGTACGTACAAATATAAATTTTACCAATACATAATGATCAAAAATCATATGCTAAGTGCCATAACCTTATAGTTTATATTGTAATAGATTAGAATAACATTTAATCTCTAATCCAGTAAGCGAAAATAATTTATTTAACATGTAATTTAATTTATTTAATAGTTTCTGAAATGCAATAAATCCATAGCATATAAATATTCCAAAATGCAGATTAGAACATGCATAACAAAAGCAAAAAAATCCATATAGAATGAATATGGCAAACATGAACCTGTTGGTAGCTTGCCTCGGTGATGACTCAAATCCCTCCCTAAGATGAAACATCTTGTCCAATTTGCTACAGCCAATTTGCGGAAGGAACAATGCTGTCAAATCATGTGCAGTCTCTAAAAATAGTTTTTTACCAAAACTTAGCAATTACAGAATAAATTTAAGCAAGTCTAAAGCTCTAAACAACTACAGACATGGAGTAGAACACAATGCAGACAAGTGAAAAATGCAGAGCAAAATGCAGTAGAACAGAATGCAGTCCCAACAAAAGCAGTCACAGAATAACAAAATCTAGAATAAAAGCCCAAACCAGATGCTAGCAACCCCAACAAAAGCACAGAATTCACAAGAAAAAAAGAGCAGTCCAAAAGCACTGTGGTAAAGCAAGGTAGCAACTACCATCCAACCTGTAAATCCAGTGAAAAAAAAAAAATCAAACTTCATATATCAGTAGAAAATCACAACAGCCTTAATATATCAGTAAAAAATTAGTCTTCCACATTAAAATACTAGCAAATTCAAAAAAGGATTAAATGCCTCATCCAAACACAACCAGAAGGGAAAGTGCAACAATCCTAAACAAAACAGAAATTAGAGTTCTGCAGAAGACAAACAGAAACCAAAAGCGAACTCACTGTGACATATACAAACAAACACATTAGGTTGAGCAAGCTTCTAGATAACATGCATCCACTTAAAATGTCAAAGCTTTTGGTGAATGCATATACAAACTCAAAAGTAGAAGTAAACCATCAAAGCAAAATTCAGAGAAATTCATAAATGTAAGGGGAAAAACCAAAAAATAAAGTTTAAATATTCTCAATAGGCTCATGAAATAATAATCAAAGTCTCAACTAGGAGTAAAAAATAATCAAGTTTAAATTTGTTTAAGAAGTTAATTACTGATTTGTGGAATGCTATAGGATATTTAAGCATGTGCTGTGAACCTTTCCAAATAAATCATCCTAATAAAAAAACTGCAAAAAAAAGTTAGACACAAAATCATATGGAGATTAACAGCAAATTAAATTGAGTAAATCCAAACTAGTATAACATATAATTAGATCTAACTTGCCAATTGCCACTTTAGTGGTGCAATGTAGTTTATCTGCCCTCACACTATAATGTTTTATAAAAGCTAAGAAAATCCAAGCAACTGCAAAACAAAACCCATAGTTTTTTTCAGAATTTAATCTATCATTTCAAATAAACATTGCTTTAGTAAAAGATTTCTCACTCAATAAACAAACCTATCCGCAATAAAATAATTTGTCTGTTTCCCCTCTTTTTCTGAAAGCCAAATGTTCCAACTGCAGCAATGTCTACAGCTTTTCAGTCCTAATTCATCAAATAAGTAAAACTCACTTTGCAACCCTATATATATCCTATAGAAACTACTTCGCTTGTCTCTTTTAGAAGCACCAAAAGAAATTCTAATAAATTCAATAACAATAGAAATAACATGATTGACAAACTTTAATAGCACAAAACCATAATCTTAGTTTAAAAGATATATATCTAAATCTAAATCCAAGGCACAATATGGGACCAAATAAACAAAAATAATGCTTGACATTCCCATGTAGCGTAATACATCCTCCTAGACTAGTGCAATGCAAAGAAGTGTAGGCAAAATGGCCAATATTGCATAAGGTCAACAAACAAATTTCAAACAAGATACCAAATACCAAGGATGAATATGTCATTTGACAACTATAATTAAACATGAATTTCCATGTAAATTATAATAGTTATCAAAAAGAAAAAGGAAAAAATACGTATGCCAAAACAGGTAAGCTAACAGAAATTAAAATTGCATATATACAATATCTGCAATATACACATCACAGCAATACCCTAAGCACGCATTTATAGAATGAAAGTTCCAGCTGCTTGATTTATGAAGAATCAGTTTTACTCTAAAAAAGACCAAGAATTTCTGCATAATTAATTATGAATATAATTACACGAAAGGCAAATACTAGTGAAATTAAACTATATCTACTACTGTACTTGAAATTACAACTAATGATTTAAAGTTATTCACAAACGGGAAGTAAACTTTAAAACAGGTTCCTTTTCTGGCTAAAGAAAACGTACAGCTCCCCATTAACCTATCATACATGATAACAACTAATATAGAATACAACTATTTATTTATTTATTTTAGACAATGTGTAATGGCCTCAATACCGGGTCATCCGTGAATAGTACTTTTCAGTAGTGAATAGTATTTCTCGGATCCGAAAGGACATCCGAAAGTCAAAAATATTATATTAGACCACTGAAAGGAAATAGTTATAGTGAGCCTAGGATTGAAATTTGAAGTGAATTTGAGATCAAATATACCTCTAAAAGTCAAAAATACGAAAAAGGTTGCGAGTCAATTTTCTTGGTAGGGAACAAAACTTGATTTTACATAAATAATTAAAAATAGTAAACGAACTCCAAATATTTCCAGATTTTGCATGCCTACATAAATTTTTATGTATAATATTTTGGTAATAAGAATGAAATTTTTCGGTGACACCAGCAGTTATCGAATCGGATCGATAAGTTTGAATCGGACCGATAACGGACTCCGATTGAGCCGAAAATTTACGTACTACCTATTTTTGATGTTTTGAGAATGATGAAATCAAAATTGAAGTAATTTGAAGTATGAAAGAGAGAGAAATTGAATTAGGCTTTAAAAAGGCCTAAATGGGCCTTAATGTTTGCCCATTCATTTAAGCCCAATTTTGGCCCATCAAGAGAGTATATATAGGGCTAAAAATCTTGGAGAAATTTTTGGTCTAGAAAACTCCAGCCTCTTCTACCTCTATGGTGGTCGAACCATCATCTCCTTCCCTCTCTCCTTGATTTCTTCTTCTTTCACTCCAAATCTCTCATAAACCCCAACATAAAAGATGAAGTTCTCTCTCTCTAGGTCACCCTAGTGGCCTAAATCAAGTGATTTGAGCAAGAAAATGCAAGGAATCAAGTGAAGAAAGGAAAAGAGGTAAGATGGAACTTAAAAATTAAAGTGATTTTAATTTGTTTTTTGATGTGTTCTTGTAGTTTTGGGGTGTATAAGCTAATAATGAGCTTGAATTTTTCATTTGAGGACAAGAAATGGAGGTTAGGAAGGCTTGAAGAATTCGGCCAAGGGTGATTTTGTTCAAGGATGAAGTTTTGCTTTGTGTCAAGTGAAGAAAAGTGAAGCTTAAGGAAGTTAAAGTATCACACCCTTCTCGGAACAGTCTTTTTCGAAGCGAAACTTAGACGAAATTGGTACGTTTTTTTTTAACAATACGAAACACTTAAAATACTTTTTCATTAAATTTAGAATCAAACAACAGTCTTATAAACAATTAAAACAATTACTAAACATCATACCAACAACTTGCACTAGCTATTCATCCATTGACAAATAAAAATATAATCAAAATATAATTCAATCTTTTACCTTAATAGTTTCAGTATATACATGCCAAAAGCTTACACCAACTAATACAAAAATCTTTTCTTCCAATCTGGACCCACCGTGTACTGTGCTCCTGCCACACTTCAAAACTTGCACGCAGTAAACACTACGTGCTGAGCATTAAATATGCCCAGTGGTGACTACTAATCCAAGAATTTCCCAAAATAAAGCATAATTTCGTAATTTATGCTACTACTATTCTTATTTCATTAAATATTTTTTTTATTTCGGTTATCAATACTCATGTTATTAACTCGTATTTTAATAATCATTGTTTTTTTGTTTCCAAACTTTCAACTTTACTTTACAGTATCTTCTTAGGTGGATCAATATCGGATTTACCTTTACCTTTACGTTAATCTTTACTATAACTTTTACTTTTATCATTACTTTTGTTTTATCTTTTAGCCACAACGATTTAATTATCGTTTCATTTAACAATGTGTATTGGTACTTGTGTCTTTACTAGTACCAAAATAAACTATTTTTAATTCTTGATTTACTGTTCGCTTAATCAATTTGTATTATAATTACACTTCTCGCTATTAATTCTTTTATTTTGCTTTAACTTTTAACTAATAAATACATTACTATTTAAAGGCTTTTAAGCTGTATTGCAAAGTGATATAATTATTTCGGGACATTTTACAGTCAAATTCTCTTTCCTTCATTTATACATTACTTATGTTCAAATATTTATTGAGGTATACATTACTTTCTATTATTTTACTCTTCAATTAACTTTTCTTTCAAAAAGACGTTATCGAAGCATTAAGTTTCACTTCATGTCAATATCATCACTTTTTAACTTTAAGCAGAAAATTAATATTATTTTCTAAACTTATCACTTTTCACAATAGTAATTGATACAAGAAATACCAATTAATTAAATTTATCTTTTTCAAATAAAACAAAATACATTTTAAATCCTTATAAAAGCTTAACTAAACATTGATTTAATATTTTATTCTTATAAAACCTTTCTTTTTCTTTTTCTTATTAATTACACTTTTTCATAAATCTTTACAAATTTATTTCACTTTACATTTTCTTTCAAACGAAATATTTTTCGTTATAACTTTTCATATTTAATTCAATTAAACAGTACTTATTTATTCGTTTCGATGTGTCCCTAGTGTAATATAACAGGATTCTCAAAAAGGATACTCGAGACTGGACTCGAAGGTCCCACTGAACAGATAGAGAAATGATCTCGAAAGATCAAGTCTCAAAGAGCAAAAAATAGATACACTTTCACTTTCAGTAAAGCTATGGAGATCAAAAATCCCACCCATAGCAAAGCAAGTCGCCATGACTTGCACCGCGGTACAGAAGTGTCCCTATGGCTAGCCAATTATATCCAAAATAAGAATAATAATACCTGCTTATAGCTAAGGGCAAATATAATCAATCACATTTGCAAAAGTTTTTAAACATTTAAAAATTTTTAATTTTTTTCTTTTATTTATTACTACACTTTTGTCCTTTTATTCACTTTCTCTTTTTCAGTCATTTTTGTGAATTATTCTTCGATAATTCACTCAAATACTTAAACTTTTCAGTCTTTTATACAGATTATAAATTATGAATTATGGCATTATAATTCACAATTTTATTTTATTCTTTTTGTAAAATTATTTGCAAATTATTTTTCAATACTTCTAAACTTGATCTTTTTACACTTTGTTTTTCTTTTTGTCCAAAATTTTTTAATTATTCGCTTAACCGACTTTTATTTCATCAGCGAAATATTTTATACTCTTTCACTCTTTTACTGCTTTTTATTGACTAATTTATTTTGATAAATTAGTCACACATTTATATTACTACTTTTTACGCAAATAGGAATTCTATTAATCAAAAATGCATAATTTGACTTTTTCTATAGAATTATTTATGTCAAATACATAATTACAATTTTATCATTATAATTATTTATTTTCATTTTTATTGTACAATTTCTTCCATTATTCATTGTTTATTCTTTAATTTACCATTTTCGGGTAAAATTATATTTTAGTCCCCATATACTTTACCATATTCCTTCTTTCAATATCTGAATTAGCCCATCGCACTGATCATTAGTCAAGGGTGAATCACTAGGCCAATACTGAGATTATCACCAATCTTCCTCTTTGACACTTAATAAATCCAATGACAGATTCTTTAATCACATTATTCTATTTCTAAATAAATATCATTATAAGTCAGAGCAATTTCCAAATAAGTGTAATGCTCCGCTTCCCTTTATCGACACATTTAACATTTACTTACATATGTCACATTATACTTTCAATCTGGCTTTTAAACTTAAGCTTTTAATCCTGACACACCTGATGATGTCAGGCATTACTATCTCGGTGAACTTCAGTAAGAATCCTTCGATTTATTCACAATGACTACTACATAAACATTCTCTTTCAGAATTATTGTCCTTACCTGCTGTACAAAATTAGTTTCACTTATTTTCAGTTAAACACACCCCAACTGAAACCAAACTTAAACTGGCTCTCACGGCTAGGAAACCAAGAATATTATCATTAACCACTTATACTTATCATTTTCATCGATTCATAAAAAGGGTCGGTATGCTAACAAATTTATTGAAAAGACCAATATCTCACAATGGCCACATCAAAATTGGAAAACAATCTTAAGCACACTATTTCTTATCTCATTCTTAGTTGTCCCTATGCTCATCATATCTCCTGTCAGTTTCATCCTATCAAGTGGGGCCTAAACATATGGTATAATGCATATCAGATGCTGTCAAACAATATGAAATGCCATGAAATGAATGTATAATTTTATGTATGCAGATAGAATACTGTCAAGTATCCTCATATAATGCAGATATTATAGTCCATCTTAGAACTATGAGAAATACAATCAAATCCTCGCTCCTATAAGTAAAATCACTAACAGATATATATAGAGCATCTTAAACAATCTTAACTTATACCAATTTGCTCACTAGCATTCTTAAACCAAGGCAATCCAATCAAAGTATCTCCTTATCCTGTACAATTTATATGTACTCAAAATACAATTCCTTTAATTTCTATCGCACTCTTTATTTTGTGCTTCTTTTAACTATTTCTCATCCATATAGATACTTAAACTCTCACATTTTCACTTAATGTTAGTCAACTTTTCTTTTTCCTGCTTTGACTCCCATGAGATCTCAAGCAGCAATACTTCCATTCTCATTCAATACCATTTCTATTCTTGCAGAATCAATCCTTTCACACTTAAAAATCTCAATCAAATGTCAACTCTTTCACTTTAACACAGATAGGGGAGCAAGTACCCTTCAGATTATTTAACACTTATCCACTTATAATTGGCATGTATATATAGACAAACCTATCACTTAACCTTATCCCACTCCGATCTTAGAATTGCTTAAACCTTTACTCAGATATTACAAAATGTCACACCCTTCTCGGAACAGTCTTTTTCAAAGCGAAACTTAGCCGAAATCGATACGTTTTTTTTAACAATACGAAACACTTAAAATACTTTTTCATTAAATCCAGAATCAAAAAACAGTCTCATAAACAATTAAAACAATTACTAAACATCATACCAACAACTTGCACTAGCCATTCATCCATTGACAAATAAAAATATAATTAAAATACAATTCAATCTTTTACCTTAATAGTTTAAGTATATACATGCCAAAAGCTTACACCAACTAATACAAAAATCTTCTCTTCCGATTTGGATCCACCGTGTATTGTGCTCCCACAACACTTCAAAACTTGCACGCAGTAAACACTATGTACTGAGCATTAAATATGCCCAGTGGTGACTACTAATCCAAGAATTTCCCAAAATAAAGCATAATTTCATAATTTATACTACTACTATTCTTATTTCATTAAACATTTTCTTTTATTTCTGTTATCAATACTCATGTTATTAACTCGTATTTTGATAATCATTATTCTTTTGTTTCCAAACTTTCAACTTTACTTTACAGTATCTTCTTAAGTGGATCGATATCGAATTTACCTTTACCTTTACGTTAATCTTTACTATAACTTTTACTTTTATCATTACTTTCTTTTTATCTTTTAGTCACAGCGATTTAATTATTGTTTCATTTAACAATGTGTATTGGTACTCGTGTCTTTACTAGTACCAAAATAAATTATTTTTAATTCTTTATTTACTATTCACTTAATCAATCTGTATTATAATTACACTTCTCGCTATTAATTCTTTTATTTTGCTTTAACTTTTAACTAATAAATACATTACTATTTAAAGGCTTTTAAGCTGTATTGCAAAGTGATATAGTTATTTCGGGACATTTTGCATTCAAATTCTCTTTCCTTCATTTATACATTACTTGTGTTCAAATATTTATTGAGACATATGTCTTTTACTTTTTCCTCATTGGCCAATTATGTGACTTTCTATTGTTTTACTCTTCAATTAACTTTTCTTTCAGAAAGACGTTACCTAAGCATTAAGTTTCACTGCATGTCAATATCATCACTTTTTAACTTTAAGCAGAAAATTAATATTATTTTTTAAACTTGTCACTTTTCACAATAATAATTGGTACAAGAAATATCAATTAATTAAATTTATCTTTTTCAAGTAAAATAAAATACATTTTAAATCCTTATAAAAGCTTAACTAAACATTAATTTAATATTTTATTCTTATAAAACCTTTCTTTTTCTTTTTATTATTAATTATACTTTTTTAAAAATCTTTACAGATTTATTTCACTTTGTATTTTTACCATTTCTTACTTATTTTCACTCATTAATTACCTACTTTGGTAAAATGGTAATTTCAGAGACCTAACTGTGTCAAAATATAAAGTTTTTATGGTATGAGGACGTTACACAATGTGCTAGGTAGTTTGTGCGGCTTGATATTTAGGAAATAGCATGATTTATAGACACAAGTCCTTATCTTAGCATTCAATTAATATTTAATTAAAAAGCTTACTAATATCATCAGCAACAACCTCAAATGAATTCTTAGCATTCATCTAAGTAACTGGAGATTTTGTTTTGATACAATGTCTAATAAAAAAATGAATTAAAATATTGGGTAACTTATTTGTAAGGGAGCATAAAAAGAGAATTCCTATAATTACTATATAACATGATAAAAACAACCATCCCTAGCAAAAATAAAGTAACAGACCATCCACCAGACCAAATAAGAGAATTAGTAACTTGAAGAGAACCAGAACATAGAAAAAACCAACAAACCAATAAAAATAGAGTGGTACGCAAAACAATATGAATAGTGGTTGAAGAAAAATTCCCATCATTAGATACACAAAGCAATCCTTGGCTAGAAGAAACCAATTCACAGCAGGAAACAATGGTGCCCTTATGTAGCAGAAAAACCATTGTAAATAGAGCCCCTTATAAAAAACACCAAGAGAAAAACCCAAGAAACAAAGCTGAAATCATGAAACCGACCAACAACCATTTGCTAAATAAGCTCCTAATCCAACGAAAAGAAATGCACCAAAAATATGAGGTTGACTACTAAAACCATAAGCCAAATTGCTCGATACATAGAAGTGAGAACGATTATGCAGAAAAGGTTTACAGAGTCTCCAAAACACAAAAGCAAGATTAGAAGAACAAGAAAATACAAGGAGAAAAACGAACCTATGTTTTATGACTAATTAAAAATAAGAAAATGAAAGTTAAATCTCAAACCTTAAACAAAATACTTGCTTTCACTCTAATTTGTGTATAATTGGAATCAATAACCCTAATATGGTCATTCTTTTCTAGCAAGGAATGTCTTCACAGCAGCTGTCGATGGTAGAGCACATCATCTCGGGGTTGTCCATGGGGGAGCAAGTTGTATCGGAGGTGTCAAGAGTGAAGTGAGGAAGAAGTGTCCTTCGATGCAATGCCAATATGGAGTCTCAATCAAGTGAAACCCATCTGTTAGGGCAGAGAAACTTTTATTAGAAAAAGAAAACAAAAAACAAAGCAAATGAGCAAATGGGTTTCGTGAAAGAAGAGATGGTTTTTTCTTTTAACTTTTTAAGAGTGCGTGAGTTTGCCCCGCCCAAATTTGGTTATTTTAATGACCAAAAATTAATAATTTTTAGGACCGGTTTCTATGCCATCACAAATAATATGGACTGAATTAAAAATTAATGACCATATAAAAAATTGGTTCTTATTGGTATATTTTTAAGGACCAGAAAACTGACCGGTCCATAAACTGTGGTCTTTAATAAACCTTTTTCTTGTAGTTCCATTAGTTTAATTTCCTTTCTTTGAACAAAATATTATAAATTGAATCAATTTTTAGTTCACTTTCTGCTCACAATTTCTCCAATTCCCTAATTCAAATTTGGAACTTTGTATTTGAGATCTAGGGTTTCTTTTTAGAAATTTCAAGCATGAAAGCTTCATTAAATTTCTGCCAAATTTGGACTCTTTGGCCATGAACTCCGATTAGTGAGGGAAACAATACTGGAAGAGAAGGAAGGAAGTGATAGTAAGAAAAGAGCAAGAATAAAAAACGACGCTACTTACAACTTTCTGATCAAATTCGCCTGCAATTAGGGTCCAAAAGGGTGCGAATGGATTGGAATTAATAAGAGTAGGCTTCTAATATCTGCGAAGAGTCATAAAGCATGGCGAAGAACAATCATCAGGATTGGGTCTTTCAGATCCAGCCAAACCATAGAGAGTGGGAGCGCGTGATGACTAATGTTGAACTCACCATCGTGTTGTGCACTTGTGGATAGCACTAGTTCAACTCCAGTGGACTAGGTGAGTCATCGGAGACAGACATAGATTTTTTTGGCGAGACCAATATAGGCTCTTTATGGGAAACACTTATTCTTCCTATCTTTCAATCAGGTCTTTCCAATCTCGACCATTAGGTTAATTTGCCTTTCCAATCTCGCTACTTTCTTTAAATCTGGACCCACCATCAAATACTCTCCTCCATTTTCCAATGCTAATACCTTCTTATCCTCAATGGAGAAAAAGAACTTCATAGCAGCAATTAGAGAGATGATCTTTCGAATTGCAACAATGCAACCGATTCATATAGACCCCGCATCAATTAAGACACCAAAGGGAAGGAATGCGAAGATATCTAAGGATCCACAAAGCATGGCAGCAAAGCATAGAAGGGAAAGAATAGGCGAAAGAATAAGGATTATTCAAATATTAGTACCAAGAGGGACTAAAATGGACAGGAAATTCCATCGGTCCTTTGGGGAATTGCAGTGACAATGGAACAATTGAAGTGTTGAATTCTCCGTTGATGATTGGAATTAATGGTTTGCCGGGGATTAATTTCAAAAAGATACCATTTTTGGTAATGAATAGGATAGGCATTATGGTTATTAAACTCGATTTGACTCGACTGGTCGGACCGTAATTCGGTAAGCAATCCGAGTCGATTTAACATGAAAATCGAAAAGAGTAAAAACTTGATTTGACTCGAAAAAAATGGGGTTGGCTAGAAATTTGTCGACTCGAATCGGACTCCGGTTCAACCTTAAAATGTTGCGTTTTAAGGTAAATTTTCCTAAATCCCTAAATTTCACTTCTCTTCTCTATATCTATTTGAGATTATGCAGCCACCTGTTCTCATTTCTTCTTCATTTTTTCTTCGCCTGAAGTGGGACTGTAGATTTCTTCACCGGAGCTCTCTGGTATTTGTTTAATTGTTTTGGTTGTTGTTATGTTTCTTATTTTTATTGCTTAATTTGTATACTTTGGATGAAAATCAATGGGTTTTGTTTTCCTGTTTGTTAGAGCTCTCTGGTATTTGTTTAATTGTTTTGGTTGCTGTTATATTTTTTTATTTTTGTTGCTTAGTTTGTATACTTTCCATGAAAATCAATAGGTTTTGTTTTTGCCAAGTTGTTGGAGCTCTCTGGTATTTGTTTAATTGTTTTTGTTGCTGTTATGTTTCTTATTTTTGTTGCTTAGTTTGTATATTTTGGATAAAAGTCAATGGCTTTTGTTTTTGCCTATTTGGGAAGCTAGATTTGGACGCTCTTTATACCAAATAAATAATTGTTTTCCTTTAATATGTAATTGAGTAGTTGAATTTTTCAGCTAATTAGTCTTTTGTACATATGCCTTCTTGTAACTAATAAATTTTATATAAAAATTAAATTATAATCTTAACGAATATAACAAATACTTGTAATCTTAACTTTTTTTGACAACAAAGATTACAATACTCTTACAAAATACTGCTGCTTAGCAAAATCAACAACAAAATTTTCTTTTAAAGCATTTCTTACAAGTCTATGAGCAACTCTATTTAGGACTCTATAAATATACTGAAATACATATGATTGACTCGGCTTAAGTAGTTTATTTACTATGCTTTTTATTTACTTTGATTTGGTTTTATAGGATATGTAGTTTCACCATTATCAAGTTCAGTTTAACTGGAATCACGATATATGCGTGCATGCATCCATCCACTTATAGCATAGAATTGTATTCTTATCGATTGTAGATTTCTTTTTTTTTTCCTTCATGCTGACATGGTTTGCAAAATAGCTTTGGTATGGAATGTTTTGCGGATGGATATTTGAGTATTGACAAAGAAATGCTTTTTAAATGTGGGCTTTTTTTAGATTTTATTTTGTTCTTATGTCTTTGCTATCAATAAATTTCCATTATTTTAATATTATTTTTTCTCTATTTGTTTGGAGCATTGTGTAGATTTGATTGCATGGATTGATTACAGTTAATAGGGGAAGAGTGTAGGGAATGTTGTTTACCGATTTTGAGGACTCTTTTGGCTCAGTCTAAGATTTTTCCTTAAAAATAAGGGGCAACTGTCCCATTTTGAATGTCTCTCTATTCCTTCCTTCTTCATTTTCTTAACTCCTTTAAATCTCATCCATTGTTTTTATTTATTAGCAATGAAAAGCTTCTTCATATATAATATGAATTTAGCTTAGAATATTAAAAATTATGTATATAGTATTAGGGGTGCTCACGGGGCGGGGCGGGGCCAGGGATTGCATCCCCACTCACTGCCCCGACGAGGTCGGGGATTTCCCGTCCCCGCCCCCGACTCTAGAACGGGGAGAAAATCTCTCCCGTCCCACACCCCGCGGGGATCCCCATTCCCCAATTTAGTGATTTTTTAATCTTTTTGTCGAGTTCTAATTATGAAAAAAGTAATACCACCTAAAAAGTATTCAACTTAAAAAAAAATAGAAATCTAAATTTGCTAATCTTCTACTTGTAAATATTTTTTTCTGTTGATTTGAGTATAATTCTTATAACTTATGCACTATAATAGCATTAGCACCATAATTTATATACTATAAAAATGTAAAAACAAGAAAACCGATAACTTCATTGCCTAAACGTAAACTAAATATATTGCATTCATTTTTAGCCAAATTAAATGCATTCAATTTACTTTTATCTAAATTTAATACACTATATTCACTTTTACCCAAAAAAACTAAATTCAATTGCACTAAACTAAATATACTATATTTATTTTTATCCAAACTAAATAAACTATGTTCAATTATCCAAATCAAACTCAAATTCAATCTTATTTTAATTGAATGGCACCTCTTATTTTCAAAAATAATTTTTTTCTTTTTATTTTTTTATAAATTTTAAATTTATTTATTTACTTTTTTTAATATTGATTATTTCCCTCAAATTTAAAATTAAATTAAAATCCCCACCTTGCAGTTGGACCTAATAGGGATATTGTTATAGGCATGCAATGAATATGTTGTGAAGGATGATTGATCAAATAGCCAACACAATTTTCAAAATTTGTATATGGAGATTGGGCAAAAGTAAAAATACATATTCCTTGAGAGCTTTCTTTCACTTATCAAATTATCGAATTGCCTAGTGTAATTATATTTGATCTTAATTAATTTAATTGATACTTAATTTTAATTAAAATGTGAATTCAAATGAAATCCAAATTCAAAAAAATTGAATTAATTCAATTAAATTTGGCAATTGAAATTGATTAAAATCCAATTTAATTTCAATTTGAATAGTATTCAATTAAAATTAAATTAATAGATTAAATCCAATTTAAATTAAGTTTACAAATTCAATTTTAATTAAAAAGAAGATTGAATTTGAGTTCAATTTGAAAAATAGTATATTTGTTTGCAGCAAAACCGAATATAGGCCATTTAATTTTGGCCAAATTGGATAGAGTGTATTAGCTCTAGTGATACTGTATACGATCTATCAGCAGCAGGTGTTGTTGACAGTGGACAATTAATGCAATCGTAATTAGAAATAGAAGATCTTTTCACTATTGCTGTATATTTTTTTTTACTATTGCTCTTCACTGTTGGTGTTAAGAAAGCTAAAAAGACAATAGATTTTGTGGGGTTATTTCAAAGTTAACGGTGTTTAACTTATTTAATTAACTATATTTTTTCTTTTTCTTAATTTTCTTTTTCTTTATTAAATTAAAATTATTTCTTTTAAATTTATCTTTTCTAATGTTGAGGAAGATAAAAATTGAATAGAAATTACAAATGTTATTTTAATTGATTTTGCTGCACTACTTTTTATTTTGAGTTGTTCAGTATCAACTTACGCATTTCTTTGTGTTGATATGAAATAAATAACAAATTAATTATATTATATAGATTGCCTCATCTCTTTTTTTAATATATAGACATCTCTTTAATGTGATATTCTATATCAGTGTAATTTGTTAATTAATGACTTTTTTTTTAATTTTTATATATAGAGCTAATAATTTTATTCATACATGGAAATCATTCTTTTTACTCTATTTAGTTTGGACAAAAATAAACACAATACATTTAGTTGGATAGAAATGAACACAATTTATTTTTTGGACAAAAGTGGATACACTGTCAAAATTTATATGAAAAGAGTTGCTAATGAATTCACTTAGAAAATGATATAAATTTAAATCTTTAATTTATTAAATTGAGTAGTAGAGTATTAGTGTTCTCAATTTTTGTACTTTAATTTTTTTTACAAGTGAATTAAAATTAAAATTTAGAAGTGAATTAAAATATGAATTTAAATCCTTCTAAAATATAATGGCATAACAAATCGGATTACATTTTATACAATATACAATGTATTATTTTAATATATAATAACAAAACCATTTATGAAATTTATCGTATACAATGTATTATGTTAATATAGAATAACAACATTGATTATATTATTTTTGGAAATAAGTGAATATGATGTCGTTATATTACTAGTTAATATATTGTATTAATATTTTACACTAATTGAATATGACAGTATAATATAGTATTTTAATTTTATATTTGTTATAGTAAAGTCCTTCTAATTTATTGAATTAACACGAAGCATCCCAAAAAAAATTGAAAGGAAAATAAAAACTTAAAGTGAATGTCAAAATAAAACCGAATATATCATATACATGAAAAAATAAATCTTAATACAATGTATTCACTTGATGAATGACTACATTGTATTCAGTTGTATTTTTTTAGTGTGATAATTGATTATATTCGATTATATTCTGCGGGGCGGGTATCCCCGCGGGGTGGATACTCCATTCCCCGTCCCCGCCCCCGATTTTATGACGGAAATTTTTTCCTCCCGATCCCCATCCCCACGGGGGGAAATTCGGGGATTTGGATGGCTAACTTGGAAAGCTCCTTTAAGGTGGCAACTGACGTGTCAATATTGACATGTCAACTGATGACGTGGCCAAATACACACATTCAAGTGTGCATGCCATATCAGCATTCCGGCATTGATTTTCACCAAAAACTGGTAATAATTATTTTTTCGTAAAATTCTGTTAAGTTCAGTGACAATTTTATCACAAAAAATTATTTAATTACTTTTGCATTATTAAGCTTAAATTCAGTGATTATGAGAGAAATTAAGCTCAATTTTTTAATTTTATTTATTTTAACACTTTAATTAAAACTCTAGAAAGTGGCGACAATTTTTTCTTTTAAGTACAATTTTATATTTTTTAAAATTTATCTTTTATTCTATAGTCTATATAAAATATTTTTCATCTTAAATATTCAGTTAAGTTTAAGAAATATCTACGATAAAAATTAAAAATGGTGAGAATAAATTTTTAAAGTGAATCCTTTATTCTTACCATCATTTAAACCATAATTTATAACCTGTTATATTTGAATTGTTTTCTTTAACGTGATTATTATGTTAATAAAAAAATTTCTTATAACTATTAATGTCATAAAAATTGTAATATTAGATATGTTAAAAAAAAAATTTTTTTTTGAGTGATTTTATCTTTAACCTATTCAATTTCAGTAATATTATGGTTGAATCTCTAATCCGTAAATATCTATATAGTTTTACTGATTTTTTTTTCTCTAAGGTTCTGAAAATCATGGTTAATATTAATTTTATTGGGTATTATCGGGTTCATAAATAATTATTCTAATCCAATTGAATCTATATATTTATATATAAAGTAAAACAGCATTTTTGCCAAAAGAAATACTACTGTAAATAACAAGAGGTAGTTAAATATATAAATAAAGAAGTAGGTATAACCTGTCCACTACTATAATTAGAAATTTTGACCAAGTCATTTATCTGATTCCTAGCAGAAGGGATTATTGAGAGAGATGAAGCAAGGCAAACACGAAGGGAGTTTTCTTGTTTCTCCTGAAAAACAAGAACTATTTCTTCCATGGTTGAGTTTGTTAATTGATTAGGCACATAAACATTCATTATCAATCCATGCATTTCTTGATATTTCCCATTCAATTCCATCACTTAAAATTTTGATGGAGGGAATATTAAAGAGGGAGCCAAGAATATTAAGATGATGAATTGCTTTTCTTGTTGTATGTCTGAGCAGACAATCAGCAGAAAGTCTTTGAAAAAAAGCATTAAGGAATATCATGATGCCAAAAGTTTAGCCTCCTTCGCTAATATCTCTTTCAAAAGTGGTATTTTTTTTTCTTAATTACACCTTCATCGTTTCCCATCCTTCTTCGGTTTTCAGCATTCTTTTTTCTCTCTTGATCATACACAGGCAAGAAAAGTCACGGGAAAAACTTTTTTCAGATCAGGTTCATGGCGAACCAATTGATACAAGATAATTTCTGATTGATTTGATACACATGAATCTGTTCCCAACAACAAAAAAAAAATGCCTAAACTAGATTTATTGTAGACCAACCAATTAGAACCGACCATATAGGCAAATAATGCAATTTTTGTATTAACATAAATGATGTTTTTCTTGTCTTAATCATAATATAAATTCTAGAATACAGTATCAGGTTATAAACCCATGCGTGCACCAATGCACCGGGCAAATTGGTGTATTTGAAAGCTATTATGTTGTTAATAATTGATCAAATAATAATAATTGATCAGAACTAATTCTGTACTTAGTTTTCATAATGTTGCAAGATTTAGTTTCGTTCTTTTTCTTCTTCTTCTTTTTATTTTTGTTTCCTTCTGCCGAGATTCTCTTTCCGAGATTTATGTGCAGCAACTAAAAACTTCAGCCATGATAATCTCCTAGGTGAAGGTGGTTTTGGGAGGGTATACAAAGGCCAAATCGAAAAAACAAACGACGTAATATTGCAGTATATTGCTCATATCTTTCATTCTTTTATTTCTTCTACATGAAGAAATTTAAAAGTTTTAAATATGAATGTGTGAGTGTTGTGTTTTTTTAGGTTCTTGCTGTGAAGCAACTTGACAGAAATGGGTTTCAAGGAAACAGAGAATTTCTGGTCGAGGTTTTGATGTTAAGTCTTCTTCACCACCCTCACCTTGTGAACCTTGTTGGATATTGTGCTGATGGTGATCAAAGAATTTTAGTGTATGAATTCATGTCTAATGGCTCCCTTGAAGATCACCTTCTTGGTACTGTAATTTCCATTGTTCTCTGCTTCGTGTTTTCTTTCATTGCAAGGCTACCTTAATTCCATCCATAGTCACTCAATATATATTAATAATAATGACTCGGTTACTATTTTTAAAATATCATTAATAAAGTCATTTTAGTCGAAAAATCATAAATTTAGTACAAAATCGCTGATATAACGTGTCACATAGTATGTTATTCATGTTTCAACATGACATTTTTTCAATATTCCAAAGCTGAATTGCCTTGCCATGTCAACTAAAGTGATTTTAATTGTAATATTTTTTTATGGCCAAATTATTATCAAGGTAAAGTAAGGTGAGAGTGACTCCAATTACAACTATTAACTATCTTTGGAACATGTTGTTTCAGATTTACCACCAGGAAAAAAAGGTTTGGATTGGAAAAGCATGATGAAAATAGCAGAAGGTGCGGCAAGAGGACTTGAATACTTGCATGAACAAGCAAATCCTCCAGTAATCTACCGTGATTTCAAAGCATCAAATGTACTATTAGACGATGATTTCAACCCCAAACTATCAGATTTTGGGCTGGCAAAACTGGGTCCTACCGGAGATAAGACTCATGTTTCAACCAGAGTGATGGGAACTTATGGCTACTGTGCACCCAAATATGCCTTGACGGGCCAATTGAATGCAAAGTCTGATGTCTACAGCTTTGGAGTTGTGTTTTTGGAGCTAATCACTGGAAGAAGAGTTATTGATACCAGAAGACCAACAGAAGAACAAAATCTAGTGGTTTGGGTGGGTTCAACCCCAAACTTAATCTATAATATAATATGATATTTCATCAAATGATTGATTTTTTGTATTATTGAATTGCAGGCAACACCATTGTTTCAAGACAGAAGAAAGTTCACATTAATGGCAGACCCTTTGTTGGAAGGTAAGTACCCTACAAAGGGACTGTATCAAGCACTTGCCATAGCAGCAATGTGCCTTCAGGAAGAAGCAGATACTCGTCCATTAATGAGTGATGTTGTTACAGCTCTTGAATTTTTAGCTATAAAGAAAGAGGATGAAGATGAGGATATGGGTGCCAATGTCAATTCAAGTTCTGATAATGATCCCCATAAACCATGATATATATATATATATATGATTCATATTTGTGATTATAATTAATACCCTTCTTTTTTTTCTCTCCATATATTATAAAAATAACCAATTTTTTCAATATATTATAACATCGTTTTTTATTATTATTTTATAATTACTTCCTTTTTTTGTAAATTTTTAATTAATTATAGTTACATTTTTTTTATATCTAACTTTTCCAAATGGTCGGAACATGTCACTAATTTCTTATACAACAACCGATCAAATAATGTCACATATTTTTTCACTTTATAGATAAATTATGACAATTTTAGAATAAAAAATATTAATAACTTGAAGAAATATATGGAAAATATTATTGTTTTAAAATTTCAAAGATAAAAACAACTAAAATAAAATTTAGTGTCATTTTCTAACACTTTAGAATGCATTCGGGGAGAATTTTATTTTCAGCTTTTGGTTTTTTTCTTAAAAATAAAACTAAAACACGTTTAGCAGATTTTTTTTCATTTTGGTTTTTGCAAAAATTTAAAAAATTGATTTTCACAAAAAAAAAAGAAATTAAAAATCTTCAAAATGTAGTTTTTAAATATTTTCTTTTATCAACAATTTAATTATTTTATCTTTACTATCACCACCACTATCACCACCATCACACGACCACGACCACTGCCACAGCTGCAGCTGCCATTGCCACTACTACATCGCCACTGCAGCCGCTATTGTCACCACCAGTAAGTCGCCACTAGCCACCTCCACTACCGCTGCCACTACCACCATTGTCGTCACCGCCACCACTAGACCACTGCTGCCACCAACATTGCTACTATTGCCACCACCACCACCAAACTACTGCCACCACTACCACCACACCACCACTGTTGTCACCGCTGCCACCACCGCCCCGTCACCGCTATCATCGAAATCATTATCATAATATACATGAATAATTAAAAAATATAAATGAGTAATTAAAAAAATATGATACAGTTTTTAAATATATAAAATATTTTTTTAAAAAAAATAAATAATAAGAACTGAAAATAGTTTTTGAATTTTAAAAAATAAAAAATTTATAACTTTACCGAATGTACCCTTAATTTCTAAGGGAAAAAAATGGCTATAGCTTATAAGGAAAATGTTGTATTTTTAGGCTAGCATAATAAACTAAATATAACTAATTATATCAATCAATCAAAAAAGAAAATATATTTATCTCTTGTAATGCAAAAATCTTTGAATAGTGGAAGCAAATAATCTTGTTTTAGGTCACTGGTTAGACTTTTATCCACGAACAACGGATGTGGGATAAGAACGACAAATTAAGGGTCTAAAGTTCCCTTGGAAATTAAGAGTTTATGAGAAGTAGAAAAAAATACTTAATTCTTTTTTGGGAGAGCATATAAGATTCAAGTAATGCAGTTAGTAACCTTAAATCTGATTTTTGATGTCCTTTATATATAAGTATATTAGATTCTTTTTCTTAGTATAACTCAGACTCTTTCTGAAATAGGATCATACAATTCTAATTAGATAAAGATAATTATATCTTTATTTGATTGAAACTCGTCTAATATAGAGTTATGGATGTATCCAAACTCTATCAGAAAAGAAAAAGAAAACTCTTCATGTCAATTTTCCTCCGTGACATTTTTGGAATTAATTATTGTCTCTTAAGCAGTTTGATGGGTGGTTTTGTGATCATATTATACATCAAATTAGAACTAGACAAAAATAATCGTTAGATTGATTTAAAAGATAGAGTCCAAACTGACTTTAGCGATTAATCAATCCAATTGAATGTAAATATGTATTTTAGTGTTTAAAATTATGGTTAATGGACTTAGATTTAGACTTAAGTATTTGGTTAACTAGCTGGTAAATGGTTAACCTATTTAATTATATGTAATTCTCCACATACACAGAGGGTTTTTTTTTTTAAATTAGGACAACTTTTTAAAAATTTAGAAAGATGGAGCTTTAGTAAGACTATTTACATTTCTGGGAATGTCCAATTCATGAATGGCTCTTAGCTTGTAAGTGCTTTTAATTAAAACCTTGGAATTTTAATAAGGTCCTTCCTAGTTAGGCATCGGTTTGCCTACTCCAGCATTGCCTAGTCCAATGTTTGCTTTCCTCAGGACCAAGTCCCGAACATTAAAGGTTCTTTGTTTCACCTTATTGTTGTGGTATTTGGAAATTCTTTACTTGTAAGCACTGATCCTCACATAAGCATCTTCCTCTTTTCCTTAACCAAGTCCAAGTCTTGTCTTCTTTCTTGCTCATTACTCCGATTGGAGTAAAAAGCCAATAGATAAGAAGGGATTCCAATTTCTATTGGAGTCACAACTTCTTATCCATAGACCAAAAAGAATGGTGTTTAAAGCATTCTTGCTCTAGGTGAGGTCCTATAGGACCACAATATGCTTTGCAACTCTTCCGTCAAATTGCCTTTTGCTTTTTCTAGCCTTTTCTTTAATTCCTCTAGAATCGTTTTGTTTGGCACTTCAGTTATACTGTTATTTTGGGAATGAGTTACTGATGTGAACCTTAGATTAATTTTTAGGTTGGAATAGAAAGATCTAAAGGTTGGACTATCGAATTGCTTGTTGTTGTTTGTGATGAAGACTCTTAGCAATTCGTACCTATAAATAATTTCTTTTCAAGCAAAGTTTTTTACCTTTTCAATAATAATTGTATCCAATGGCTTAACCTTTATCTATTTAGACAAATGGTCTACTACCGTAATGAGGAATTCATTTATTGTTTGCCTTGTGGGAAGGGATATAAAATGTCTAAACCCCATTATTTGAACAACCAAGATATCTCGGTTAGGCTATACTCCATAGTTGGTTGTCTTATGATTCTCTTATAAATCTAGCAGTGCTTGCAATATTTAACCTTATCTTGAGCATCTTTAAAGATGCTAGGCCAAAAATAACCGGTCTATAGGACTTTCTTTGCAATTGCTCTACTAGCTTCATGAGCTCCGTATATTCCTTCATGGATTTCTTAGATGATGTAATCTCCTTTTTCCCTCGAGACACATTTGAGCCAGGGGTGATTGAATGCCTTTTTATAAAGTTCATCACCAATTATGGAATAATTGAGCGCTTTACTTATGATCTTTCAAACTTTTGTGTCATCCTCTAGCAATTCTCCCGATCAGAGGTATCGAACGATCGAGGTCATCTAGGTTTCTTCTTTATGGTCGATTTCTATCACTTTTAGCTCCTCGAAGGAAGGCTAAAATTGTTCCTCGATTATTATATTTTCCTTTATAACATGTTAATCCGAGGCTACCAATTTGGTGAGCTGATAAGCTATGGCCATATTTTCCATTGGTGTTTTCTCTAGACTCCAGGTTGTGCCTCCATCTTCTGGATTTTTGAGAGATGTTTTAACTTTTACCAAGTACCTCTCCATGTTCTGCTCCTTTGCTTCGAAATTTCTAGGCATTTGGCTCAACACTAGCTAAGAGTCATTTTTCATTTTGAGGCTTTCCGGTTAAATGGACTTGACATGTAACACCCTTATACCGTCGTATAGTGAACGCGATAATCAGATGTCAAACCATACATGAAATGGTGAAATTTTTTTTAATAGTACCAATAAACATACTTGTACATACATACTTAAAATATAATCATTAATTGCATAATTGTGTCTCAATAATTAACAAATAAATTTCTTATACTATAAATATATACTTGCATAGTAACTATATTTTTCCGTACCTACATATACATGCCAAAACTAATTCCTATCTTGCTACTTTTCTTGGACTTGTCTACTCATGCCTTACCAGCCAATGAAATCCTATCATCTTCATAACCTGCGCGTAGTCAACAAACTACGCACTAAGCAGTGAAATGCTCAGTGGTGGATACGTATCCCAAACTTTCCATAATAAATCACAGAAATACACATACACACTTGCATGAATTTACTCATACTTATATTCATTCTATGTGTATACATACATAGCATATACATACGTTCACCTACCTATACATACATACATCCACATACTTTACATACATATACATACTGTACATGCATACATAACATATCATACCTGCATACATATACAGATCATACATACATACATATGCATACATATACATGCATACATATACATATCATATACATACATATACATATCATACATATTCACTTACGTATTTCACTACACCATAACATTTATTTTAAATTCATTTAAAAGTCTTAATAAGCATAATATACTATTAAAAATCCATTTTTTAATTTAATTTAAAACTTTACTTAATTTTTTAGTTTAATCCTTTAACTTTTCATTTATTTCAAATTTACCCTTTTTATATCTTTAATTACCAAAATGCCCTTTAATTTCTTATTCTCTCATTTTAATCTATTAATTGGCTTATAAATTACCAATTAATCCTTGTTTTGACTTTTCATATAAAATTACATTTTAGTTCTTTAATTTTACAAAGTTGACTTTTTACACAGTTAGTTGACCAAATTATCATTTTACCCTTATTAATTCTTTCTTTCTCACTTTTACTTATTAAATTCATCTTTTAAAAAAATTACTTTTTTACCCTAAACTTTTTAACTCTTTTCATTTTAGTCATTTTTCATCTTAAACTTCAATTTTAATTTTCTTTTTACACTTTTAATATTTTTTTATCATTATGCCTTTAGTACAGACTTTACAGAAAACTCTCAGACCGAATATGTAGGACGTGGACCTCACAGGGCCATAACAGAATGAGAAATGACCTAAAAGAATCATTCCTCATAAAACATATGAACAGATGACAGTACGTATGATAGATACTATGTAGATCGACAATCCAACCATAGTAAAGCAAGTCGCTATGACTTGCACCGCGGTACAGATATCCCTATGGCCAGCCAATTATATCCTGAACTAGGTTTTACTGCTTGACTCTTTCTAAGGGCACATATTCACTAAATTTTCATTTGATTATTTAATTATTCATTCTTTACAATACTTTTCAATACTTGTCATTTTTGTATCGATACATTACATTTGCAATCTATCTTCTTTACATAGTTAGTGAATTATTTTGCAACAATTCACCATTTAATCAATAAATTATGCAGTAGTTCATCATAATTTCATATTTTTAATTAATACTTAGCTAAAATTTATTCCAAAAATATTCGTTTAATTTTCATAAATTCTATAAAAATTTATGGACGTTAATACTCACTTGTACTATCATTGTAAAGTTTAATTACATTAAAATAACTAAAGATTTCATAGTTTTCCTCTTACCTTTCATTTGGCAATAACTAAAAGTTTACCATATTCATACATAATACACACATTATTAAACATATATTATATTGTACACTTATTTCATTTAATACTATCTTTCATGTAATATCATTATTTATAGTTTTATTTGCTTATATGCTTCTCATCTATAATTTACTAACTTGTATTATAAAAATTATAATCCCAAATGCTTATTTTACCAAATCTATCACATTATTTTTATACTAATTTTAATGTTATCATTATTAATTATTCACGTTTTAATTCATTCATTATTTACCACACTCATTAGTTTCTTAAATTCATTTAATCGCTATAACTTACTCAAATCACTTTATGCATAATTAAATACCACGCCAATTACATATAAATTTATTTCAATTCAAGTCTTTCACGTTTTCATATATACCAATTTGTCTTATTCCATATAACTTATACCATATACAAATTTATATTATTTACCCTTGAAATTTGCATTTCCTTAGGTATTTAATTAACATTACTATGGTTCATATATTTTTCCTTTACATATAATTTATTAAAATAATCATGTATATTCTGTACGTACATATTTAGTTCATTATTGTCATATTTATTACATACTTGCTCATACATTCATATATACATACATATTTACTTACATTTATAATCATATAAGTACATATTTGTCTACATACATCTATACACATATACGTACATATACGTATACGTATACATATATGCATAATTTGATACCTATATTTAATTATTAAACTTATTTATTCTCAATAATTATTTTCATTTTGCTTATTACTAATTATTTTACATATTAATTCTTAAATTACCTAAATTATCATTTAGTCTTACAATTTTTATTAAATTACGATTGTGCCTTTTTTCTATCAATTTATTTACCAAGATATCATTATTTATCTAATTATCATTAATTCAATATTTACTTGTAAAATTATCATTTAATCCCTAAACTTGCTAAATTATCATTTAGTCCTTAAAATGACTAATTTACTGTTTAGTCCTTCAATTTCTCATAAATTTAAAAAAAACCCTTTATTTAATTTTATTTATAAAATTTCCATCAATTATTCATGTTTCACTACTAAGTCCTTATTTATTGGTAAAATTTCAATTTAGTCTCTAAACTTATTTTCATGCTTACATTCTTATTTTAATTATCATTTTCTTTTTCAATTTAATCTTAATTCATTTAAACTCATTTGTTATTCAATATTTGACAATATTTCACTTTTTCCCCTAAACTTTTAATTTTTTTCCTTTAAATCCTTTTTTCACTTTATTATTTTATTTTCCATTCCTTTTTATTTCTTTTTTTATTCCAATTAATTAATTGGATTATCTTAAAATTTTCTAGGCCACAAATTTAATTTTTCTCATCAAAATTCAATATTCTTACTATACATAATATAAAATTTAACTTAAAAACATTCTATTAAATTCCAAAAATTCTCATTAAATAAATTTAGCATTAAAATATTTATACTTTCAATTTGCAATATTTCCATCACAAACCAACCAAAATAAGCCTACATACTCACACATACATATTTCGGTCACCATGAATTTTTTTCATTCCAATTAATTTTTTTTATTTATAAGCAATTCAATTATCCATTTAGGCTTTCAATTTCACATACATAACATTATTTCCATTTAATCATACATAATCATATAAAATCATAAATTTACATAAACAGTTTCTCAAGCAAAATTTATGGAAATTAAGGGATAGAGTATCCACTAACCTTAATTCATCTCCTTTACTCTTTGATCCTTATTTTCTTCCATTTTCTCCTTGAAATTTTTATTTCCTTCAAGTTTTTCCTATTATGGCCAAAATTTTCAAGGCCAAAAACCCATTAATTCTTGCTTCATAAATTCAATTAAACTACATAAATGAGACCTACACATCCTAAAGCATCTATGAGAACCTTTAAATTAAATTAAAACTTCATTTTCTACTTACCTCAATTTTTGAGACATCAATTTATTTTCTTGATTTATGCCACTTCCAGCCCTTTAATTGAAGAGTAGAGACATCCATAAACTAATAGAGGAGCTGTATTTTACTTGAGAAGGTGTAATTTAGAAGAAATTAACAAAGAGAAGAAGAAAATCAAGCTAAAAATGGTGGAAAGCCATTTGTCCAAGGAGAAAGAAGAGGAGCCATCGTGAAAGAGGGAGAGGTTTCTGGAAAAATACAGAGATTGGGGTCTTATATAGGGGCTGATTGGGCTGGGCCTAGTCCAACCAAGTTGGTTGGGCCTAACTCAAGCCCAATTACCTTATTAAGTCCAAATTACAGCCCAAATTTATTTCTCTTCCTTTCAAAACTCAATTTTACTCAAAATTAACTCCATAATTTTGAAAATAATATATTAAGCCTCCATAAAAAATTTTTTCTCAATCGAAATCTAGTTTCAATCTTGCTCAGTCCAACCAGTTCGATTAATAAATTTTTGATGTTATCGAAAAATTAATTTTTTCCACCAAATGATTTCACATCTCATAAAAGGCTTAACTAAAATTTTTTGCAATTTTTGAGGATCGTTTGCTATTTTTAAAACCCTGGTCAAATTATAGTTGACTGATTACCATTTAAACGAAATCATTATTTTTCTCGTATTTCTTGAGGTCAAATATCCTTAAAAATACTTTTAAAATTTTTAAAATATATTCATTAGATTTCATGAATATTTTTGAGTCATTCGGAGACTATTTTTCGATCTGGTTTATCTTTACCAGTTCGATATTTCAATTTCCAAAGTTATCGTAACATTAATTTTTTTATTACCATATAATTCTACATCACATTTAATGTAGATCTGAAAAGTATGATAATTTTTAAAAATCATTTGTTATTTTTAAAGTCCCATATAAGCTCTTTGTTGATACAAGCATCTTTTTAACTGGAACTGTGACTTTTTCCTTATTTTTGATTTTCAATTGTTCATTTAACTTTATTTTCAGTCCAAATTATATCTTTGGACTCCAGCTAACTTGCTCTTTTCAATGGTCCAATAAAATATTTTTCGACTCAAGGAGACACTATTTACCTCCGATGTTACTATTCACTATCAAAAAGTACTATTTCCGACTAACCCTGTAACACCCTTACTGAACAGTCTAACTAAAACAAGTGATAAGACGAAATTTTTTTTTTTAACCAACCCAACGACTCCAAGCTTGACCAAAAAGAAATACTTATAACTTAAGTAAGCTGATAAACTATAATTGTCCAAGTGACTGATTACCGAATAAAAATCCGGCAATATAATGCCTAAAAACTTAACTATTCAACTTGAAAAATCAGACAATTTCCTCAGCCCATCAAGGGCACAACAATACAAAAATAATTTCATCATGCATCTCATACATCCATTCTCATTATTAATCACAATTCCTAAGATAAGTCAATATTACAAATTACACTCTTAAGTCACTATAATACTTCAAAATAGAAACAATTTACACTTAAAATCGCCTCACTACAACTGTGAATCTCAAAAGATGAAATGCTCGAAACTAGATCCCTTTTTCTGATGGTTGAGCTGAAGCAGCTGTCTAACCAAAAACAAGTCTATCCTGCTACCTGCACGGATAACAAAACCCATGCTAAGCTATAAAGCTTAGTGGGGAACAAAATGATCTAAAATAATCTTTTAAACATGTAATATCAATTATCCAAGTACAAAGTTGATAACACTCTTAATAGATACCTTCAATTACATTAGATTCCAGTTCTTACATTCAACAATAAATCACAAGCATAAGCAACAGAACATCTTACTTACATAGGCAATAAAACTTAATAACTCAGTAATCAATGCATCATTCATTGCTACCACAAAAGACATTCGGCATATTTCTTTCATACATCTACATCATTTAAACCATAGCATGCATTCAAAATTCACTTTCATGTAATCATTAAATAATCTTAACAAGGTGAACAATATAATACTTAACACCATAGCGTGTCATATAGTATATACTTGATCGATAACAGAATGACGTACACACCTATACATAGATATATAGATACATAATGCTTATAAAGAATTAGAGAATCACATGTTCATCAATATTATAACTTGTAATTCATTATCCATTTGATGTATTTATATAAGAGGATAATTCTTATGCACATTAGTTTTGAACTATAATATTTCTTGTCTTTTATACTTTTTAATTTATTTTCATATTAATGCCCCTAGTACAGTGCCGACAGAAATACTCAGACTGGATACTCGGGACGTGGACCCTATGGGCCACATACAGACTGAAAAATGATCTCAAAGACCATTTTTCCACATAGCAGATACCAAATACAAACAGAAGCTATGGAGATTAGTGATCCTACCATAACTAAGCAAGTCACCATAACTTGCACCGCGGTACAGATGTCCCTATGGCTAGCCAATTATATCCTGAGCTAGTTTTTACTGCCAGACTATTTTCTAAGGGCGCAAAAGATCACTTACTTTCGGTACATTTATCAACTTTATCATCATTTCAATTCCTTTTTAATCCAGATAATACAGTTATTCAATATATTCAATATTTTTGTACAGTTTGTGAACCATCATTCACTGATGTCATGAATTATTTCACAATAATTCAGCAATTTCTCTTTAAATTACTCTTCAGTCATCAAAGGAATTTACTTAATATACATTCTTTCAATTTACTTTTGAACTTTCTAATAGTTACGCTTTAACAACACTTATACTTGTCATAGTAGTTCATGCATTGCTATACTATTTTCATGAGAATGAAATCATATATAATTACACCCACTATAAGTGTCTAAAACAACACATAAATACAGTCATTTCAGAAGGACGTACCTGCATGGTTCATCATAGCCATCTCTCATGCTCCATTGTACTTAATTTAATCATCAAATATACTAAGGCGATAATGTGAAAAAGCATAACATTTTTAACATCTGTTTCTCATACCATTCTAAAAGCATAAACATGGTACTATATCCACTACATTTAGTGTAATAATACTCATAATGAATATTCACATGCCAGATAAAAATATATCAAGAGGGGGTCAATATGTCACGTTTATACCAATATCTAGTTACTATACTAATCACATTCTCACTTGCTTTATATTATAACATTTAGTTTTCACCTATAGTCTAGTGAATCCCAAATAACAGTCCTATCCTAGTTACCTTTCTTTTACTAAATTAGAAAGTATGAAATGATAGCAACTACGACTATGTAATATAAATTCTTATTATTATAACAGAGACATATTACTATACTATAATTTTCTCAAACCATATAATTTTAGAGTAAATCCATATATCATTATGCCATTTCATATTGTCTTAACAGCTATACATGCATATAAGTTCAATATCATAATTACCTATCTAGATGCATAATCTTAAAACACATATAGATTTAAACCAACATGTGGACATGCATAGCATTTAGCTGTCATTTTTCTGATGATACCATGATTTTTTTTATCGTCTATTAAATATAGATATATCAAACCTAACTAATTAAGGAGACTATATTACTTATAATGTACTAAAACCTGTATTAAATAAATTCATAGGAATATACATTAAGGTTGGGGTCTATAATACAATAGGAAAAAGGCTGAGCAAACTATGATCATTCACTCAGGAATTAAACCTCTATCCGCAAAACATTATCTTATCTTTAAGCATCCTTAAATAAATCTCACATTTTATCATGACTTTTAATTGAAATTCTACTCAAATCACATCTTAAGCTCACTATCAATTATTATCTTTAAGATCTGTCAATAACTTTTACATGCCATTAGCATTTACTTATAATTCCTGTGACACCTGTACAATAAGTTCAATCATTCATGATAACAAGAAATAAATCAATGACTTGACAAATTTGCAATTTCTTCCATTAAGTTTTCTATTCATTTCTCATCTCAAGCATATTTTAATTTTACATATCCTTAAGCCTTGAAATCAACCCATTTAAACCATTAAAACTCAAATCAAATTAAGCTCAAACTCTATCTCGCCTAGTTCAGCCTAACTACATGCACTTTAACTATTACACTTTCAAAAACTATTTTCTCACTAACACTATGATTCATTTACCTTTACAGATTATCAGTTTCTCATATAAATCCAATATATGCAAAGTTAATATCAATCATAACAATTAACCAAACTTACTTCAACATTATACGTGAAATCAAATTCTTAGTCTAATTCATATACTCTATTAATATAAACACTTAAGACAAACGTTTACACATACAATCAATTTCTAAGTTGACTTAACTAAATTTCACAGAGGAAATTTCAGTATCCTATACCGTAGTTGAAGCCCAGAATGCCCTCTCTAATCTATCTCGTCGGAGCCTCACCGGAGACTTGCCGGAGACTCACCGGAGACTCGCCGGAAAGACACCAAAGCCGTCCACTAGTAGATCAAGGCACCGGTAACTTCCAGGTGACATTCACGTGCCTCAACGCTGCCATCATTTATCGGGATCGGAGCTTGAAGATCCCGCCCTCACCATCGCTGATCTCCCTGCTACCGGCGAGTGGGGAGGAGCAGCAGCAACCGAAGGAGTCACCTCAGCCTCGGGATCCCATAGGTGCCGTCAGCCCCTTCCACGGCCGTCGGGGATCACCGAAAAGAGGAAGAGATTGATCCGATCGAAAAGAAGAGAAAAAGAAACACGCAAACGCTACCGGAGGGAAGGGATGGTGAGGAGAGAAAGACTGGTGGCCGAGGTGGTGGCAGCTGCAC
Source organism: Excoecaria agallocha (assembly GCA_037975025.1). Taxonomy (NCBI): domain Eukaryota; kingdom Viridiplantae; phylum Streptophyta; class Magnoliopsida; order Malpighiales; family Euphorbiaceae; genus Excoecaria; species Excoecaria agallocha. The sequence goes on along the minus strand of JBBPFJ010000072.1, from coordinate 327,741 downwards.
CGATCGTCGGCCAGAGCGCCGTTGATCGGCGACAGCGCCTCCCTTCCGCCTCTCCTTCTCTTCCCCGATTCCGTTCCTCCTTCCTCCTCTTTCTTTCCTTTATTTTAACTTATTTCTTTTATTTCCACACACACACAAATTTTATTTATTTCAAAAACACCCACAAATACTAATTACCTTTACAATTTATACCAAACAATTAATAATTAATTTAAAATCATCACTTGCCCTCACTATTCCAATATTAAATTCACACATACACATTTAATCAATTTAAATTATATATTAATACATTGAGTCATGCAATTTCGACTAGGGTCATTTTTGGGACATTACAAACCTGATATTTGAGTTATTACATGACCAACCTTCGACTCTGAAAAAGTGCTTTATATTCTGTAATATTGTTAGAGGCTTTAAAACTTAATTTTATTATATACCTAAATGTTATACTTAAGGGGCCTTTAATGACTATTCCAATGCCTTTTCTTCTGCTATTGGAGGCTCTATCAACAATCATTTTCGAGGAAACTTTCTTGGGTTCCTCAACTTTATGCTCTCCTATGAATTTTGCGACAAAATATACTAAAGCCTACGATTTGATCACATCCCTATGCATGTACCTCACGTCAAAAGAATGCAACTTGATGGCCCATCCACCATTTTGCCTTTTGAGCTTGGCATTTAGAGAGTTTTTCGGAGAGAATGGTCCAACTGGAAAATGATGGTGTGAGCTTCAAAGTATTGTTTTAGTTTCCTGGTGCACATCATAAGTGTGATAATCAACTACTTGATTAAACTCTTTTTTAATTCTGATCCTCTCAACACCTGGCTGACATGGTAGATTAGAAGTTATTGACTTCTTTCTTCTCTGATCAGAATTAAGGCCATGAATTCTTAAAAAATGGATATGTACAAGTAGAGTTTTTCTCTAGGGACCGGCCAGCTCAGCAATGGCGGACTGGTGAGAAATTGCTTTAACTCTTTAAAGGCCATGAATTCTTCCTCCCATACAAAGGCATCATTTTTTCTCAACATTTTGAAGAAGGGTGTGTACCGTTTGGCAGAGAAAGAAATGAATATGCCTAATGCCGTTATTCTGTCATTTAGCTTTTAAATATCTTTTACATTGTCTAAAGGTTGCATATCTATTATTGCTCTAATCTTCTCGAGGTTAGCCTCTATTCCACTCTTTCAGACTATAAACCTAATAATTTCCCTGAAAGGACTTCGAACACTTATTTTTCTGGGTTTAATTTCATCTGGAATTGATTGAGAGTAGCAAACACTTTCATCAAATCAGTTAGATGTTTTTCATGGCTTTTATTTTTCATAATCATGTCATTGATATATACTTCCAAGTTTTACCAGATCTGATCCTTGAAGATCTTGGTCATTAGGCATTGGTAAATTGCCCCTACATTTTTCAATTTGAATGGTATGGCCTTGTAGCAGAAAGTGTCGCCATATATGATGAAGCTCATTTTTTCTTAATTGAATAGCCACTTCATGATTTGATGTTAGCCTACATAAGCATTAAGGAAAAAGTAGATGGCATAACAGGCAGTGGCATCCATAAGTTGATTAATGCTCAAAAGTAGGTAGCTATCTTTGGGGCAAGCTTTATTCAAATCGGTGAAATCTATGCACATCCTTAGATTCCTATTTTTCTTCTTTACTAAAACTACATTAGTGAGCCACTTAGGATAGTGAACTTCTTTAATAGTTCTTGCTTTCAGCAAACAGTCAATTTCCTCAAAAATAATTTTTTTTTCTAATTAGGGGTGTGCCTTCTGAGCTTCTACCTAATGGGCAAATGGTTCGAATCAACATTTAGTCTGTGAGTGATCACGATTGAATCTATGCTTGAGATATTTTCTGGTTTTCAAGTGAAAGAAGCTTGGTTGATCATTAGTATTTGCATCACTTCCTTCTCTACCTCGTCAGAAATGCTTGATTCGATTTGCACATTCTTTCCCTTTGGTGATGAAATCACCTTTAGGGTTCATTCTAAGTTAATCAACCTCTCCCTCTCTCCCCAGTTCAGGCTGCACTATAAGGGCTTGTTTTGCTTCTTTCACCATAGCAATAAAGGCTTCCCTCAAGGCTTTTTGGTTGCCTTTCAAGATTGTTACTCTATTGTTGGTGGGAATTTTCATCACCATATATTTGATACTAGTGACAGCTTTGCTCTGGAACAATAACTATCTTTCAAAAATGGCATTATATGCAAACTTCATGTCCATTACCATAAATAATGTTTTGCACGTTTAGGCCACTATTTTCCCAGCTTTGCAGAAAACTCTACCAATCTGACAACTAGGATAGTAGCATTGCCAATTCCAATCTGTGGAGTGGTAATAGGCTTTAACTCTCTAATTGATAGATTCATCTTTCTGTAAGCCTCTAAAGTGAGGACAGTCATCGACCTACCATTATCTATAAGAATTATTTTGATGAGGAAATTGTTGATTGTAGCTTGCGCCACTAAGGCATCCTCATGAGGAAATATCAAATTTCCAGCATCTTCTAAGGAAATAGAAACTAGTGGCAACTTTTTAGATTTTTCTAAGAAGTATAAACCTTTTCTGTTTTTCCTTTTCAAGAAATATTCCCCGTATGATGAGTCCCTATCAATCATATTAATGACCCTTAGTATTTGTCTCTACTGCCCGATGTCTTTAGGCTTTCTTCTTTCTTTATCTTTATCATAATCCAATTTGTCTTTATATTGAAGCAGTGGTTTGCATGAATCTATTGGTGTTGAGCCTACAAATTTTTTTAGAGATCCTTTTTAAATAAGTCTTTCAATTTCTTCTTTTAAACCATTAAAATCATTGGTGGTGTGGTTGATGTCTCTCTAAAATTTATAGTATTTGCTTTTATCTCTCCTATGGGCCATCCAATCAAAAATTTTCTTTGGCCAATTCACCTTGTTATGTTTTTCTTTAAGCCATATTAGGACCTTAGTAGGAGAAAAATTGAGCGGAGTGTAAGTTTTAATCGGATTGTTAACATGGCACCTACCATGCTTAAATTATCTCTTTTTTCCTTTGTTCCTTAACGTCTTAGCTCTTTTAGGGCTTTTTCTCTTCATATCTCCCCATCTATAGGGTTGCATTCTCTCCACCACCAAGTTCATCCATCCCTTAGCTCTTAAAGCATCTTCTAGTTGTATATACTAGTTGGTCTTATCCATTAGGTCAGCAAAATCTATTAAGGGGTCAGTGGTGATGGATTCAAATAGTCCACTACAAGAAAATGTTAAAATAGCAACAGAAATATTTCTGTTGCTAAAATTCGTTAATATTTTTCTATTTAACAACAAAAAAATGATTATTTTCCGTTGCTAAATATGTAGGGAAGTTTTAGCGCCAAAATATAGCAACAGAACGCTTATTTCGTTGCTAAATAAGGTGCCAGCAGATGGTGCAAAAATTTTCAGTAGCAAAAATAGCAACCGAAATTTATTCCGTTGCTAAAATAGCAATGAAAAATAAATTTCGTTGCTATTTTAGCAACATAATGGTTTTTCATTGCTAATTCGAAACTGAAAATTTTAAGGTTTTCTAAATAGCAACCGAATATATTTTTCGTTGCTAAAATAATAACGAAAATAAAATTCGGTTGCTATTTTAGGAATCTTTAAAATTTTCAGTAGCAAAAATAGAAACCAAAATCTATTCTTAAGTCTATAAGAATACTTTTAGCCATTGCATCTCATTATGATTATGAGATTTGGCAAATGGATGTGAAGACAGCTTTCCTTAATGGAAATCTTACTGAGGATGTGTATATGACACAACTAGAAGGGTTCACATCAGGAAATGGCGAAAAGATATGCAAGCTTCAAAGATCCATTTATGGATTGAAGCAAGCCTCTAGGAGCTGGAACATATGATTCAATGAGACAATCAAAGAGTTTGGTTTCTCACAGAATGAAGATGAACCTTGTGTGTATAAAACGGTCAGTGAGAGTGCAATTGTCTTCCCAGTTCTATATGTGGATGACATATTGATCATGGGAAATGACATTTCTCTTCTTCAATATGTTAAAATATGGTTATCTAAGCAATTCTCCATGAAAGACCTTGGAGAAGCATCCTATATTCTGGGAATAAAGATCTATAGAGATAGATCCAATAGGTTGCTAGGTCTTTCTCAGAGTACATATATAGATAAAGTATTGAAGAGGTTCAATATGGATCTCTCTAAGAAAGGGTTTATACCCATGGTGCATGGAAAATACCTTTCTAAGTCTATGTGTCCGCAGATACTAGAGGATAGAGAGAGCATGAATAGAATACCATATGCATCTGCAATCGGTTCTATCATGTATGCTATTTTATGTACACGTCCAGATGTAGCATTTGCTTTGAGTGTCACAAGCATATTACAATCCAATTTTGGAGAGGAACATTGAGCAGCTATTAAGAATATCCTTAAGTACTTGAGAAGGACTAAGGATATATTCTTGGTATATGGAGAGGGCAGTTTGGAAGTAAATGGATATACAGATGCTAGCTTCCAATCTGACAAAGATGATTGTAAATCATAGTCTGGTTATGTGTTCATAATGAGAGGAGGAGCAGTTAGTTGAAAAAGTTCCAAACAAGAAACAACTGCTGATTCCACGATGGAAGCTGAGTACATTGCTGCTTCAGAAGTAGTCTAGATCAAAAAGTTCATAACTGAACTAGGAGTGATGCCTAGCATTGTTGATCCGATTCTTTTATATTGTGATAATAATGGAGCCATTGCGCAAGCAAAGGAACCACAGTCTCATCAGCGATCCAAGCATGTTCTCAGACGCTACCATCTCATAAGGGAGATAATAGCAAGAAATGATGTGAAAATAGAACGGATTCCCACAGATGATAATGTGGCAAATCCCCTTACTAAAGCACTTTCCCAAATTAAGCATGATCACCATATAAATAGCATGGGTCTGAGACGTATGTGTGATTGGCTCTAGTGCAAGTGGGAGATTGTTAGAGAGTATGCCCTAGAGCCCATGTAATATGGATGTTTTTTCATATGTATGAATTTATATTCTTAATAAAAGGCATCATTCATTTATTAATGCTATGTTTAAATACATGAGTTTGTAAATCTTAAATTAATAAATGAAGTTCTAGATATTATAAATACAGTGCAAAGACAATCATGAAAGTGTTCATGATATGAGATGTCTATTGCATGCAAATGTGTTAATATCTAAATATCCCTAGTCATAGAATTAACAAGACAGGACATTGTTAATTTGGACAGACTAGCACATGTTATGCTTCTTGAATGGTTCAAGCAGTGGTTCTCATAACTGTGATTATGGATGATAATCAAAGCTAACATGTGGATGTTTGTTAGAAGAACAATTTCATTGGAGACCTGCATAGAGAATCCTCACATGGATATTAAATCTATGTCAGTGAGGAATCTCTTTATAGAGGTTGTGCAAGTATCCTTAGACTTGAGATCACCAAAGTTATCTTAAGTAGCAAGTGGTATACTTTGACTCCATAACTGATTACTTCTAACTGGGAGTGAACATAGTTAGGAGATTGGGTATATCATAACCTACTTGAAGATAGTTGAGTGATTGACAAAGGATTCACCATCCCAGATTTAATAAGGGAAGTTATCTCGCATGATTCTATAATTACCTTGTTCAAAGAATCTCTGGCCAGAGTAAAATGCCAAGATGGATAGAGATCCATGGAGGGCATTTTGGGAACAATGGTTTAATTAATAGAACATACATAATTAGATTTATATGATTTGACAGAAATCTATACTCATAATCTAATTGAGATAAGAGTGGTGAAATGAGTAATTATACGATAACTGTTTCTATGGAAGGGTATAGTCAAACCACATGACTTTTCTGACATTTGGGTAGTCATGATGCCTAGCTAGAGGCCAATCATGACTTGTATAATGATTTATCAAAAATATCAATGGGGATTAATAAAATGATTTGAATGAGTTTAAATCATGTGAGTTTTGGATAGAACTCACAATTATATATTATACTGCCAACATGGACAGGAACCCAATAGGTCATACATATATAGAGAAAATGATAAAATGGTAAAATGACAAGGATAATAATACCTGATATTATTATGAGGGTAGATAAGTGAATAAGATAATAATTAATTAAAGAGTTTAATTAATTATGATCAAGTAAAATTGTTCGCGAAACTTTTGAGAAATATTCTGTAAATTGGACCTAATTGAAATAATGTATTTCATGATTAATTATTATTGTCTTATAAGTGTTATAGGACTACTATAAGTGTTATTGGACTGATATAATAATTAATAAGTTCATTGGAGGAGTTATAAAGGGGCCAGAGGAATGGAGCTGGTGTGGAAGCCCTTCTGTAGAGGGCCACACACCAACTCCATACAGAAGGCCTTAATGGCCTATTTCTTGGACCAAATTAATTTATATATGTTACATAAATATTATGGAACCTACATATTTAATTTGGTTGGATTTGGAATCCATTTGGGTATTTAAATCCAATTAGTTGTACAAAGGGCCTAGTTTGTGGGTTTTGTGCATAGTCTTTTATGAAAAGGTTTAATTTGGATTTGATTAAGCCCAAATGATTATAATTAATTCCAGAGGCCCAATTAATAATTCTCCAGCAATTTTAAAGAGCCCAATCTCATTAAGGAGTTGAAATTTTAACCTAACTATAAAAGGCCAACTAATGAGGAATTAGGGTTAAGTGATTAAACACATAAGAAAATATTTTATTCTAACTCTCTCTCCCTTTTGTGCCAACTCCTAAGCTAGCTCTTGGAAATTTCGGCTAGCCCTAGTTACACACCAATTATTTGGTTCAATTTATCCTTCTCTAGTGTAGATTACTCATTGGAGGTGTTCGATTTTGGACACTGTGGTTTGCGACAATCCGGTGCGAAGTAAAATCAACTGTTCAACAAAAATCAAAGGTGATTTTTCTTATTCTCATATAGTTATATTGTATATTCATGGCAAGATCAGTAATATTGGTTAAAAAATTTTAAATTTCGCTTATGTATGAGATGCATGTAACCGATAAATTCCAACATCTACCACTTCTAGTGATGGCTTGAACTACCTTTTGATCTGTCGATTCCTTCTCATCTTTATTAGTTTCCCATAGGTATTTTGGCTCCCCTTTAGCCTTGATCGAACCTACTTCACTGTCCGTATCCCATATATCCACTAATCGAACTGATTTCCCCACTTCTATTGACCCTTTTGCACTTGCATCTAAACCATTACCACTTCCCCGATCCTTACAGGTGATAGCTAAATACTCATTACCATATAAATCTTCAAGAACATACCATTCTGACAATCTGAACCCAATCATAAACACTAATGGTGGCACAACATTGTAAGCTTTCTTCTTCTTAGCTCTTTTCTCTAGATCAAGAATCTGTTGAGAATCAATCAAGTCTTGGATACGGTCCCTCAAGGTATGACAGTAATCATTCTCATACCTTGTATGTTGATGGGAGGCACAATACCAATCAGACCTATGTCCCAACTTATCCTGACTCCTTGTAAGTTTAGGTGGCATGGGTTGTAACTTTTCCTTTTTCATCAAACAACTAAGGCACTAGGATAACAACTTGCTTAACTCTGTGTAACGACGTTGGTTAACCCTTGTCACTAACACTTTAACAGTTTTTCCATTGTTACCTGTACTACTACCACTATTACTGACATTCTTACCAAAATCCAAACTTTCGAATCCCTGCTTATTGTTTCTATAACTTTTACTATTCAATCTTGTAGCACTAGTTTTCTTTGCCAGATATTCTACATCGGCTTTAATTGCTATGTCATTTAAGGACTCTTAATCTTTCAATCCTTTCATGTTAAGACCCTCATTCGGGAAAGGACTAGTATTCTGAATGAACAAACGAATCTGATCCTACATGTCAGGCTTCCTCTTCATCTCTATTACTTTGTTCCTTCATCGAGTGAGATATTATGGAAGGATTCTCCTGGTTTTTGCTATAATAACTCCAAATCTTTCAAAGTGACTTCTATACGCGTGCTATAATCATACCGCCTGAAGAATTCCTCCGTCAACCTCTTATAATCTTCTTTGATCTTCGTGTATAAGCTATGATACCATTCAACAGTAGGGTCTACAAGGTTGAGACCAAAGAGATCAACTTTTTGTCTCTTAGTGAGGTTAGCTCTCTTCATGAGTAGGACATATTATTTAATATGAGCTAATGGATCAGATGTGCCATCAAACTTCATCAAGTCAGGCATCTTGAATCGGTTGGGCAAAGCATTTTCACCATTGAAATCAATATCCTTAGGATTGACTCATTTCCCAAGTAATAACATCTAGGTCAACGCTTCCAACTTCTCTTCCATCTTCTTTATAGTAAGATTTTCCTCCTTAGTGATAAGGCTCTTCAATATTTAAAGGGCTTGTAGTTCATTCTCCTCATCAGTTATAAAATCACATTCGGGATCCCTTTGAGCGACATCTCTTTCTACCCCTCATAGAGCCACATTCTTGACATTTGCTGCTAATGGGTGTGTCACGACAGATGTTGCTAGAATCTCTCCAATAGGAGTTAATTCAACTCTAGCAATAGCTGGCATTATAGGCTGAGCAGCTGAGATCGAGGCAAAACTAGCTTAGACTAGAAAACATTGACATTATCTTTCTCTCAAGATCATCCATCCTCTTATCGGTATCTTGGGGTTGGAGGAACCATATGAGGGAGTGAGCTTAGCCATAATTTTCCTTTCTGACTATTTTGAATACTCTTTTAAAAACTCTTTTGAAACACTAAATGGAGGTTATCAACATGATGCATGAGCCGATGCAGATGCATGATCGTGAGATGCAGCATTGACAACCACATGCAAAGATCCTTTCCACCTTATTTCTCCCACACATATGGTCAAAGTCCTTTTCCTAGGTGGGCTTAATCCATGGATCAATAGGGGACCCTGATGAATACATATGATATACGGCAAAAATTCGGCAACATAACATCTCTCAAAGAAAGCACAAGAAAAAGGTTTTGATCAATGCATATTCAAGCAACTTGAACAATTCAAAATGGGCCTACCGGGGCATGGTAGCCTTTGATAAGCAGACATTCAAACTTGTCTAGGCATGCTTAATACATAAGGATCTACATCACAAGCAATGCAAGATTATTATAGACATCCTGGTAGAGATTTCTATGTCATTACATAGGCTTTTGGTCCAGATACTCGATTACAAGGTTACCCAAGCATGGTCTATGCCAATGGGTCTAGCTTATCACAAGTACAACGATCGACCGGGTCAACATTTGATAATATCGAGAGGTACTAAACTTGGGTTAGTGGTTATCCTTAATACTTCCCTCGGTTGAGTGAATGACAAAGGAGTGCTTTAAAAACATAATGGGGTCAGAAAACTGGGACACCTAACTTATTCCAGGGATCTGACATGATTCTAATGCAATTTTGAAAAAGGATAAAATTTCTTAATTGAAAGTCTTTTATGTCACATAAATCAAAAGTAGTTTCGGTGTCAAGTCTCAAATAATCCCAAGCAGAGTCGTCATTGTGATGTGTGCTCTTTTTTTGGTACCCGATTTCACCCCCAGAACCAAAGGATTATCGAGCTCGAGGAAGGAAATCTCTTACCTTTAACGATTTGGCCTTGCTTTTAGGGTCTAACCAAGTTAAGGCTCTTCTACCCAGACTGATCGGTCGCTTCATGATATGAAAGAGACTCAACTTGACTTGCCAAATCTTAAGCCTTAAAAGGTATAAGACGGCACATCAAGGTATCCCTATCTCATCTCTAACAATCGATAGCTGAGAGACATCTTGTTAGGCACCACAAGGTGGTTGTAAGGAGTCGCCACCCAATAAAATATTGGGAAAGAGGGTGTTTCGACCTCGTAGGGCCAAAAACCTAAAGATGGTTTGGAACTTTGCTCTTATTTTTACCTTTGATAAACGTGATATAATGAATTTCAGATTAATTTTGCTATCTATTTTCTTAAATACAATATTAAAACAAATATAAAAATTGAAGGTGCACCTAATCACGTGAGAAAACTGTAAATCATGGCATAAAATAAAATGATAAAGACATTCATAAATTGGATAGTTCATTGTAACCTTTTAGGTGAGGAATTTGGTCCTTACATATGGGTTATGAAGTAACATTTCATTGTGAGGGTTTAAAGACGGGGACTTACTGGTCTAAGTTTATTTAGGAAGCGTCCCATTAGGGTTGTGTAGAACCAAACCTAAATAAAAAATCGAACTGAATTGATTAGATTTTGGTTTGTTTGGTTCGATTATTTCTGTTTTTGGTTTTTACGATTTTGAACCAAAATATTATTTTGGTTTTTTTGTTTTGATTTTTAAAATTAGAAAATCAAAAGAATCGAATCGACCGAAATAACTAAAATTGACCTTTTATATATATATATATATATATATATATATATACACACACACACACACCCCCCTAACCCTAACAACCACCTTCACTTCCTTTCTCTTCCCTTCTTCGATTTTTCCTTCTTTGGTTCCCCTTCAAAAACTTCTTTGGTTCTTTGATGTTTTGAGGGAAAATTGAATGTTTTGTTTGTTCATGTTTTGAGGGAAAATCTTGTATTTGCAGTATCTATTGATGAATTTATGTTAATTGTGTTCTTAACTAATTTCTTGCGGTTCTCTATTCTCTGTTCTTACCACCACTCCCCACTGTCATCGACGGTCATCTATAACTACCAAACCAACAAGCCTAACCCATATCTGATCATCATAATTAGTTTAAAGTTAGTTTTATTTTCTTTATTTTTCCTAATTTCTTTTAATTTTTTAGGGTTTATTTTTTTTCTTTGAAACTACGTGAAAGGGATTTGGGTTCTATTGTTCTTTATTTAATGGTTTAAGGGGATTTGTCCTATTAATAGTATCTTCTTTTAGTGCTTAATTAGTTGAAGGTATTGATTGCGTTAATAAATTGCTCTAAATCTTTTGTATGTTTATCATACAGATTTTTGCCTCAGCCATCTCTCTGTTTTTGTACAAAAAGTTTTCAATGTTGTTATGATTTTCATTTTCTTTATTAAAATAGAAACAAAAGAAAACCCATCATAAGTTGCCTCACTGAATGTGTACTAAGTATTCGATAAATTGCCTCATTGAAAATTGAACTTAATAGTGTGTTTCTATTTTTTTTATCGCAGTTAATTTTGAAATTTAATGATAGCATGTGGGTTTTTGGGGGGACTTTGAACGCTTAGTCATTTCAGGAGCTGTGTTCAAGCTGAATTTTTTTATCAGGCCACCTATATTGTTGTTTTGAACTTTAGAGATGATATTATTTATTATTTATTGCTAGAGTAATGTGATGTGGAGATCATTCATGTATTGACAGAGCTGTTTTTGCATTTGCAAATTAGTATCTTCTTGCCTTGCTAATGTAGTTACTGTAATGAAATGTTCCCATGTTCATTTAAGAAGTAGACTAGACAGAGTTGTAGGTAAGGTAAAATTTTATTGATTCTGTTTTCTTTATTTTGTAAATCTACATATTATGAACTAGAGATGATTTTGGGTATTAATTAAAGGGAATTTTTGTGTTTAGCCGGAGGTTAAGGCAAAAAATTAAAAGAAGAGAGAAAGAGAGCAGGTCTTGAAGCCGGCTGTCATCTCTCTTAGAGGTATGTGGAAAATTAAACTTAAGTTTAATTAAATTCTCGAGCTATTAGATTTTCCATTATAATGATGTTGGACTGGGATTAATTAGGGATATACTAGATGTGCATCATGATATTGGTTAATACTTATTATTAATGATCTGTTTCAACTGAATGTATAGATTTCTTCATTGTAGTTCATAGTTCGTTAACACTACAATTTGATTTAGCCATTAGCTTTGTATCGCCAAAACTTCTAAAAATGGTCTGAATGTTGTTATGGAATCCAAATTATGAATTAGATTTATTTAGGAAATTCATGACTAATATTGAATTAAGTTATGTAGCTAATGTTTTTAAATAGATTAATGGATTAAGTTCTTGACTAATATTTTTTAAATAGATTAATGGATTTATTTCATAACAAACTATGATACATATTATAATTTTTTTGTAAACATAATAATCTAATAATAAAATTGAAAAACACATATTGGTGTATCTAAATTTTAATATTTTCTATTTCAGGTTCATGTAATTGAAAAAATTGATATATGATCCATATATTTGATATCTCTTAAATGTAAAACTAATTTAATTAATACTCAAACTAATTCTATTTTGCATCATTACTTTAGCTTGATTTTATTTTATTTAATTATTATTCATTTATATGGATATAGGTCTAAGAGGGCTTAATCGGATTTGTGAGAGGAATTTATCAAAAGTTATGTTATATTAATTTAAATGTATGTCTTTTTTTTTTAATTGAAGGATATTGAATGTATTTTTAATCATGAGTTATGTTGTATTTATTTTTAATGTATGTTTTTAGTGTAATTTTTAAATTATGTTGTATGTATTTTTAATGTATATTTATTTATTATGGATATAATATGAAAAATTTATGTATATTAAATGGTTTTATTTTTTTATATATATATGTACCTATTTAAGTTAAAAGTTTAATTAAGAAAAAACCTATATTTGATCTGGAACCGGTTGAACTAAATCGAACTTATTGAAATTATTTTGGTCTATTCAATTTTCGATTCTATAAACTTCGATTTTGGTTATTATATTTTGCAAAGTTTGGTTTTTAATTTTTTTTAATTTGGTTGTAAATAGAATCGAATCGATCATTTATACATCCTTAGAGTCCATGTTATTTAATTATGTACAAAGATCTTTTACATTAGTAAAAGTTAATTTTTACATGCAAGTTTTTTGGGAAAAAATATGGACATTGGTTTGGTTTGGTTTTATTAATGAACTATCCAAATTTTTTATTATAAATAGTTTTTGCGACCATTTTCATTTATAATTGAAAAAGTCTTTTTATAATAAAGAAAGAGGGTAGTGGACTTACCTATTGTGCTCGTCCAGCTACACTTACAGGAGGGTTATTCATAATAATAATAATAAAGAAAATATATACAAAAGCAAAATAAAATAAATTAAAAGAGAGACAAGGATTCAGCACGTATGTCAAAAATGCACTGGCGTGCGTTTAGTGACATACGATTGACTCTCTTACTTTAAAAAGCGAGAAAACATATTTTAGGCCATACATCACATAATGCATGGGTGTGCATCAGGTGATGCACAGGTGTACTAGCTTGGTGAAGACTAGTTTTCTTCTCCTTTTAAGATAAAGTCATTGTCGACAACAGATCTAAAAGGGAGCAAAAAGGAAATATTAGATGCAAAAACACAATTTTTGAACTAGATCTTTCGGGAAAACACAACCAAAATAATAATAAAGAGATTTTACGAGAATATCCTAATAATTTCTACCACATGACAATATACCCTTGAAAAGGGTTTCAATAAATAAAATTGACAAATAAAACTTAAATCTAACAAAAATGAATATATGGTAAAGGTACAATAAATAAAATTGACAAATAAAACTTATAATATCCAAAATGACAAATGTATAAGTTTTATATAATTGAGAAACTAAATTAGGAAAAAAAACACTTTTTGTATTACCTTCAGTGTATTTACTCGATTAGATCGCTGGATGTCAGATTGGTGGACCCTTCTTGTGTTGAAATAGTAAAAAATAGTTTGAAAACAAAAGGGACTAAGTGCTAAAAATAACCTTTTGAACTTAGATACCTTTTATGACTGAGAGAATACTTCCAAAATATAATTTTCCAACCTTTTTCAAAGTGATCAGCCAATTCCTTACATAAGAAGGACTGCATGGGCGTACATACCTATATGCACAAGTGTGCAAACCCATAAGTCAACCCACTTGCCGAGTTGCATATGAAAATTTCACTAACTTTTAGGTTGCATGGACGTACACTCAAGTATGCACAGGAATACAACTCAAGTGTTTTAGCCCATTTGCCTAAAAAGGCAAGATTCTTATGATGCACGACCGTACAGCCTTTTTGCAAGGGTGTGCAAATCCAAAAATGGAGAAAAGCAAGCAATTTGGCCAAACAATGATGATATTCTCTTTGTGCATGGTGTGCAAGCCCTTGCACAGGTGTGCAAGCCTTTACACTTGCTTAATTTATCTTTTAAGCCCTCAATCAAGGATATTTATTATTGTTTGACCCTTTGCTCCACCTGATCGCCTAAATCAAACATGAAAACACTTTAAAATATTTTTGAAAAAAGGTTTTCAACACAAAAAGGCCTCACTATCCTTGATTTGTTGTCTTTTAAGGAGCAATTTTCCTCATTAGGTAATCCTGACAAAAGCCTTTTCAGGATCCAATGTCTACAGAACCCCTTAGTGACTAGTCAAGCCTTATATCAGCCTTTCACTTCACTTTGAGAATCCACTTATTCTCAATTGGTTTGTGTCCTTACATTATATCAACTAGTTCCTAAACATGTTTTAATCTCATAGATGTTATTTCTTCTTTCATTGTTTCAATCCATTTTTCCTATGCTGGGCAAGAAAAAGCCTTTTGAAAATTTTTAGGCTTTTTTTCATCTTGTGGGGTAACCAAAAAAGCCTCGTTAGAGCCTTCAATCTTAAATCATTAGTGTGGAACACTTATCCTTTTAGATTTTTACAATTCTTACTCTAGATAAACATATCTCATATATTCATAGTAATTCAAAATGCTCCTACTGGAATTAAGTTTCATACTCTTACTAGAGTTGGGAATACTCTTACTAAGTGAGGATCTCGAACATCTAAATCATTTGGAGGAGGAAGATCTCAACCTTCTTCCTTTAACTCCCTTCCATTTGGATGCAGTGATCCCGATGGTTCCTTTTCTTGTCTTTCACAAAAAGTGAAGTCTTAATTCACTTTGCTCAACTTTAAAAATTCATTCTCTAAGAATATTATATCTTATGATTCAAATTATATAACTGTGCCATTTTTTTACTCACCCATAAAAAAGGTATCCTTTTAATACTTTAGAATATCTCATAAGATACTCTTTTTACCTCTTCATCCTAATTTACCAAATTTACTAGAGGTATCATGAATGTAAGCATCACAACCCTAAGGTCGTAAATGGCTTAGGTTAGATTGTCAACCAATCCATAACTTATAAGGAGTGGATGTGATAGATTTGGAGGGAACATGATTTAAAACATATATGGTAGTTAATAAAGCATCTCCCTAAAAGGAGATTGACAAATTTGCCTCAGCAATCATAGATTTTACCATATCTAGAAGAGTCATATTTCTCCTTTTCATAATACCATTGTTTTGTGAAGTTCTGGGAATGGACAACTGATGTTCAACCCCTTTTTAATCATATAAAGCTTCAAATTCATCTAAAAGATATTCTAGACCTTAGTCAGTTCATAAAACTTTAATTTTCTTATCTAATTGATTTTCAACTAAGTTCATATAAGTCTTAAAGCAACTCAATGCTTATGACTTGTGAGAAACCAACTAGATATTATCATACCTAGTATAATATCTATAAATGTGATGAAGTAGTATGCCTTATGCCTTTCCTTCACATTCATAGGACCACATATGTTAAAATAAACTAACTACAATGGAAATTCAATTTTTGTTCCCTTTTTTAATAGTTTTCTAACTATTTTTCCTTTTAAACAATGCTCATAAGTAGTCAATTCAACCTTATTTAAATCCCATAACAAACTTACTTTTGATAACTGAATCATTCGGTCTTACCCGATATGGTTTAATCTAGCATGCCATAATTTCACATTATTCTCATAATTATGTGAAAAAGAAGAAATCAAAGAAAAACTAGCTTTATTCTTAAAGTCAGGATCGATAACCATAATAATAAAATTGTTCAAAATAAAATGAGAACCATAATAAACATCATCTAAGCACAAGCATACACTGTTATCCTTAAAATGTAAATCAAAACCCAGTTTTATTAAAGTATGAAAAAAAACTAAATTCCTTTAAATATCTGAAGCATAAAGTACATCATGTAGGAATAAGGTTCGGCCTTCATGCAAGACTAATCTACATGTGCCAATCCCTTAAACTTCCACTCTAGTGTTCTTTCTTACATAAATCCATTTAGATCCATTTGGAATTCATCGCAATTCAACAAAGGCATCTCAATCCTTTGTTATGTGGTCCATTACTTATGAATCTATTACCTACAAAGGATGAAGTTCAGTCAGAATACAAAACTAGATACATATATTTCACTCACTCTTAAGTTAGTATAGTGTACCTGTTAGGGCACAGTGAAATCTCTTGCATAATGTCCTTTTTATTAGCAATTGAAACATTTCGCTTTTGAAATGTTCACTTTCTTCTTGCCTTTAGACCTTTTATTCTTTTGTTTTACTTTTGCTTCTTTTTCTCATGAGCTTTTCCGTTATCCCAATTTCTAAAGCTTCTTTTCTTATTCTGATTATAACTCATTCCACCAAAATAGGATTGTGCCGTATGCACTTCAGTATTGACCTTAATCACTACTAGATAATCCTCTTTAAGCTCTAAGTGATAAGCGACATCCCCAAATGTCTTTATGTTGTCCAAAGGAGTTAGTTACATCTCATATGCTCCTAACTTTTAGGTAAGTAATGAATAATAGCTTGGACCTACTGCTCATCAGTTAACTCATAACTAGCTTCATTAAGCTCACATACCATATTTTACGTCTCTTTTAGATGTTTTTGTATTGTATGATCAAACTTCTTTTGATAAGTATCAAATTTGATAGTGAATGATTGCAGCTTAGTTAGAAACACACCTCTGAACTTATCTTGCAAAGCAATCCACATATCCATTACATTTTGATACTTGTGGAACTACTTAGTGAAGTCATCATCCATTGCACTTAGTAAGATGATTTGAGTTGTGGAATTTGTCTTTTTTCATGCCATATAAGCATCTCGGTCCCACTATGCTGGGCTGACATGTCATCCTTAGGTTCAACCATAACTGAACTTAAAGGTTCTAGAGCCTCTTAGTTTTTAAGCATATACTGGATCTTCATACTCCAGATTTAATAATTGTCACCGTTCAACTTCATATCTTTATTAAGCTTCGTGATAATTGACTTGGAAACAGTAGCCATTTGGATCCTCTGATCACTAATGGCACAATGTTGCACATTATTAAAGAAGATAAGACAATATATGCTATTTACTTTGCTTTTGAAACAATAACCTAGTGAAGTTTTCTATTAGGCTCAAATTTGAAAAGGCGATGTATAATATCTAATTACCTTCTAAGTCTTAATGATTAACCTTACAGGTTAAAATTTTATGCATAATAAATCTGAATTATTGGATATTAAGTTCTCAAACTTAAGAGGGGAATATGATTAGTTTTGGTTTAGTAAGTCTCTACTTAATAAACATGCAATCATTTTACTCATAAAATATTGTAAGACAATAAACAATTAAATAAACACATTTATTATAAAGTTAAAAGCCAAAAAATAAACACATTTGTTCGACCAATAAATATTTAATAATAAAAAATAAGACACTCATGTCAAATAATAATAATAGGAAATATAAAGCATATTTTAAAAAAATAAATGCTAATTAAAATTGACACATATGTCAACTATACTGCAAGTCTAGATCTTCAAAATCTTTTGGGTTTTAGGGATTGTTTCTTTGACTATCTTTATCAAATCCTCAGGTAATTCAAAAGTTCGTTGATGAAGTCATGGACAATGCACACACTATCCTCAATACCATTATAGATTTAATGTTACTTCTTAACAATCCTTTTTTGGAAACTCTGATAAAAAAAATGGATAATAGATTTTCTATAAAATCCATCTCCTATGAACCAGATAGTTTCAATTAACTCCATCAGTTTTGGATGGCTTTTGAATGAATTAATCTCAACATTAAGTAAGACTATATCATTCATTCCCAATTCAGACCACCTATTTGTTATTGCATGTGAACTATATGATGTATTATTACATCAATATCATCAACTCAAATCCTCTTATGCATTTTAGTATTGCAAACTTTTTGCACTCTTACTTTAGTCAAAGCAACCCCATGAGGAGTTCGTGAAATTATATGTGTTTTTATCATCACCATTTTTGCTACACATAACAGAAATTTATATGTGAATACACACATGTATAAACTCATTTCTATAAAAAATAAAGACAAATCTACACAAAAAAAAATTTCAAATAATTTTTGAAAAAATGTCGAAAGAAAAAAACACATTTTCTACAATTTTCAAAAATATTTCTATATTGAAAAAATAAAAAAAATATTGGTCATAAAAAATTTATTAAAATTCACCAAAAAAATAGAAAAATTATGAAAAAATTATCTGTAAAAAATTAAAGCTGATTTGGTGGCTGAAGGCAACCTCACGTGCCCCCACATGTCAGTGGAAGGTGTTAAGATGCGCCATTGGTGGTCATTGGCACATGGCATGCACCCATTGGTCCATGTATATCCACATATGTGTTGCCATGTCAAATAACATTCTTAACTCATAGCATCCCTGGTTGGTCCACCTGGTTGCCATGTGGAATCCAGATGGCACATCATCGACATGTGGCATGACCACAATCATCCACATGTCAAATTTTTATTCGACCATGTATCGAGATGACATATCATACTAACACGTGGTGTGACCACTATCATCCATGTGTCACCCTCCCATTGGGCCACGTGTTAAAATGACGCATCACACTGACATGTGGCGTGCGCATGTAAGCAATGCACCCACACAGGGTGCATGCATCTCATGCTTTGCTTTTTCAGTGGATTTAGGTGGTCGAATTTCGGTCGGTAAGAGGTTTTCAAAGTCTGTGATCTCAATGGTGAGGTCAAAAATTTTAAATTCCTACTTCTAGTTTAGCATTTTAGACACTTATGTCTACCTTTCAAATCATAGTGAACATATACACAATTATATATATATATATATATATATATATATATATATATATATATATATATATATATATATATATATATATATATATATATATATATATATATATATATATATATATATATATATATATATATATATCATAAACTCTTAAAAAATTAATTTAGTGTTACATGCATTCTATTTTTGATCTACCATTTTACATACAAAATTTGGATTAATTAAGCCACATGTCAAGATGCAAAACTAAAGGCTTTGATACCAATGTAGGGAATATACACAAATAATATCATGTATCGCAAACATGAAATAAGATATAACTAATTATATCAATTAAAGTAAAAATATATTTACCCATTGTAGCGCATAAAATAAAATAGTGAAAGCAAAGGTTCTCGTTTATGTAACCGGTGTAACTTTTATCCATAGACAATATTAATCCCTACCCCTTGGAGATTTTTAGAGTGAATAGAGAGGGGGAATTAGAATTCTTAAATTCTTTTTCGTGGAAAAATCCAACTTTTAAATTGATTTTCCATCCTCTATTTGCAGGGGTCATATAATAGAGTCTTAATAAATCATTATAAACTTATAAACTCATATAATGGAAGATACAAATAAAATGTAATCACAACTTTATAACTTATAAATTTAGGAATCACAACGTGAAAAATATCATATCCGAATCCAAACTCAATTGTTGCACAATTTGTATCTGTTAGGGGTGAGTATGGACCGATTAACCAGTTTATTAACAAATTTATTAAACTAGTATATTAATTTCAGTTAACGGTTATATCGATTTCGATTTTTAATTCGATTTTTCGGATCAGTTTATTGGTCAACCACTAAAAATTTTTAATATATAAATTTAATAAATTATACAATTTGTAATATTACTTTTAATAGTTAAAAATGCTTTAGAAATGAAAAATTATAAATTAAATGCAATATTCATTAAAAGAATAAAAATAAAAATAAAAATTTCATAATTAATTATAAGAATTAAATATATTCAATATGATACTAACAATAGAGTGTTAATTATGCATAAATAATAATAATAATAATAATAATAATAATAATAATAAAAAGAAGAAGAAGATAATTTTAGTTTTTATTTATTAAAAATATGTTAATTAATAATATTTTAGAAAGTTACATATTATAATATTTATAAATTATATAAATATTGAAAAATATAAGTGTAAAATTTAAAATATAATTTATAAAATATATATAGATTAGTTAATGGTTCAGTTCGGTTAACGCCGGATTATTAATGTCTAAACACTTTTCATATATTCCGCTTCACTTTTTGTCGTTGAAGAAAGGCACATGGCAAAGACATTGACTTAACCTTAGATTCTGCCCGCTCACAGGCAGAAAACTCAATGCAATAAAAAGGCATCAAACTTCAGATTCCAATAGAAATATTTATATATGTGATAAGAAAAAGTTACAAAATTTGTGTCCCTCGCACAGTTCTTTCTATTTTGCTTTTGGCTATTTTCAATTCTGATAATTACTATCTCCTGCTGACAGTTTTTTACATTCTTCATTAATTTATTTGCTATTAATTTGATTTATAGATGAATTTATAAAGTGGGTATGAGTTATATTCCAAGACTTTATTCTGCATGATATATATGAACTTTCTTTGTAATCACCATCGTATTAACCATTTAGTTCTCTTGATGAATAAATTAGTTTTTCCTATTAAATAATAGTTAATGGTAATATCCATTTTATCATATTTGGATCCGGTCCAATAATCATAAGTACAGTTAGACTCATAATCAATTGCTGCCTATTAGTCCATTCACCATTTACCGATTTACGTTGACATGTATTACGACGGTTTAATTGGACTTGACATCCGATCTATTTGTACTACTCTTTCTATCACATCATTTGAAACATATCTTACAAGCAGTCGTATAAGACGCTTAAACCTTCCAATTGCATATACGAAAAATCCGATACTCAAATATTAATGTCTAAAAACTTTTCATATATTCCGCTTCACTTTTTTTTCTTTTTCTTTTTATCTTTTGCTGCTTACAAATTTAACAATTGGACTTTTTTTTTTTTAATATAAGAAAGACAAACAAAACAACACAACTAAGCTGTCTAAGCAGTAACAATTTGCGATAAGACAGCTCCAACCGTATCTCCTATAAGCAGGTGAACAACACATGAGGGAGCATTGCAGTGGCACCTATAATTCTCATCTTGATCGAAGCCAAATTAGCCATTCTGTCCGCAACGGAATTCGCCTCCCCATAAATGTAATGAAAATGAACAACCCCATCCTTAGCGCAACTGGATACAATCATGACTAATAGCATGAACAACGTTGATATTATCATCTTGCAAGTCGGTTTTGAGTTAGATTTTAGATGTTTTAGGGAAAATTTTTTGAATTTAGGGTTTAGGTCGAATTCGACCCTAAAATGTTTGGTTCGAATTTGACCTATTAGGATTTCTCTAATAGGTCCCAAATCGGAGCGCTCCGCATTAGTTGAACTAAGCTAATTAAGCATCCACCTATATGCCATGTAAGACCAACAACTAAGCAACACGTCAAACCAGCATGATGGCTCATCAAAATCAGTCGGCCAATGTGTTTTCCAATTTTATCCCTCCCTTTTCTTTGTATTTTTAAATTTGTCGCCCACAGAGAGCGCTCGTCGGAGCTAACCACACCTTTGCCTGCTTCTGACCATGTTTTTCTTCCACCATTCTCATTTCTTAGTCTCCATCCATCATCTCCTTGTCCTCCTTTCCCCGATATCACCACCCCCACCTTTACCTCCTTTGCCTCATGCCAAATCGCCATAGCCATTGATTTCAGTGATGAAAGCGCTTTTGCCGTTTCGTGAGCTGTTAATTGCAATACTCTATACCAGGTTCATTATTATAACCAAATACGAAGTGTTCAAATAATTCTATTTTTCATTCAATTTAAAACATTCATTAACCACATGCTTAATATTCATTATTTCACAAAATACAAACATCTTCATTTATTTTTAAGCATAAAATGATTTAAATCACTTTATGAAATTTTAAACAATGTAAATTTCTAGATTAGTTCACGTTATGTTACTTAATATTTAGTTAATTTTACATTTTAACTTACCACTAACTGCCTATTTTCATTTCAAGTTTATTAACTATTAATTTTGCATATATTTATTTCGCTGTATTTGGCCTATGTAAAATCTAGTGAAATTGGCTCCACTCGAATAAGCAGAATTTTAACACAGGACCAAATTGTCGGAACCATTCGATCCATTCAGTTCACGACTCAAATTAAATATCCTATACCGAAACAGAGCTTTCAGAGCCATTTAGTCTAGTTTTATCTATAATGATATAGTACTGCTAAATTCCTTTAATTGGCATGCCAATCCTATCACATTTCTCCAATTCCTATCTAATTTTATTAAGGGAAAATATGATTAAGTTCAATTTTCAAACATAATTGCATTATGTCATTTATGTTCACATAACGGAACTCATATCTCATATTCCCTTTCTAAACAAAACTCAAAATTTTAACTTTCTTCCATCATTCCCTTCACTTCAAAAGTTTATATAATCTATATCTTCCTCTCTCTCTCTCTCTCTCTCTCTCTCTCTATATATATATATATATATATACATACATATTAAGTTAGGCCTAGCTAATTAAATGCCATCGTTAAAACTATCTTCTTAAATTTATTATAAATAATCTCAAACATAACCAAATTTAACTTATTCATATAAGAATACCATTAATTCTTATTTTATGCATAGTTTGGCCAAGGCAAATTTTTAGCAGACCCAAATTCATTTCTCTACATTTAAAGGCTATAGCTAATTTTTAACTTCACTTAAAACCAATGTTTTGAAACTCTATTTGACTCGACCGGTCAAACTGGTTGAATTATGAATAGGCAAGCAATCCAAGTTGATCCAAGATAAATATGAAAGGGACAAAAACTCAGTTTGGACCGAAAAAATCAAGTTGAACTGAAACTCATCGAATCGACTCAAAATTCAATTCAATGTCAAAACACTGCATTTTTTGTGAGTTTCACATTTTCTTATTAAAAAAATTCTTAAAAAGTCCTAAATCCCTAGATTTTGTTACCTTCTCTGCATCCATTTCATGGAACTGTCTTCTCTTCTAGTTTTCTTCACTTTTTCTTCTTCACTTTTTCTTTATTCAAGTCACATTTACCTCACCCAACGCCGTTATCCACTGGTCACGATTTTCGACCAAGAAACAACGCTGGAGCTCTCTTTAATTTGATGGATCCATCCCAATTTCCAGGTTTGCCCTTTTATCTCTTCAATTGTATCATTTGTTAGATCTAATTTCCCATGACAAAGTGAATGCATTTGCTTGCATTTTAAATTTTTAATACTTCTCCTGATTACTATCAAAATTATTGCAGAGAGTTGATTTCTAATATGGACATGCTTACCATCTATTGATTTCTTCACATAATGCCTTATTTATAATGTGTGTTTAATTAGGTAATTTTTATGATGCAACTTAGAATGTTATTAACTCAAAATTGCAGGCAAGTCGGCTTGTTCAAATTTTCACTTATCTCAATTTATTTTAAAATTGGTTTTACCTAGTTACGCCATCCAAATCCTTTGAAAAGCTGATGAATTCTTGTTCTGTTTGTGAATGTGTTCTTAATTAAAGCAATGTCTGTTTTCAGCTTGATGCTGGAAATTGGATTTCCTCATACTTATTTTACAATAATTAATGTTTGTGGAAGACTTAGAAATACTAAATAGGGAAATTATTTACAATTAGAAATAAAAAGCAATCAAACACTACGAAAGTTGAATGATTCAAATCAAAATGGCACTTTGGATTTCACTTTTATAATAACAGTCAACTAACTCCAATTATTAATTAAGTTTTCGAAAAACATACTTGCTGGAACTGAGTTTATGTTTTCATTATTCATGTATTGTTAATGTAAAATTCTTTATTAAAAATTGTGTATATAGTTATATTTAATTATATATTTATTTAACCCCATCTCCTCCTTCATTTTCACCTCACCTTCTTTCTCTTCCTTTTTTATTTTTTTTGAAGAAAAATGGACCATTTCATTAAAGCAGCCATTGGATACAAGGGGGAGGAGAATCAAATCTGACTTCCTGAGAAACAATAGAGATCTTAGCTAGATCATTACCAGATCTTCTAACCAAAGAAAAGGAACAACTATGAAAAAAATAACTTAAAGCAAAACACACTTGAATAATAAAGCCAAAAGGAGAAGCTAACAACGATGGATGATTCAAAGCCTGATGGAGCACAGCACAATCCGTTTCTACTTGAACATCAGAAAACCCCTCGAACTTCAACCATTTAAGAGCTTCTTTAACAGTCATAGCTTCTGCCAGAAGAGGATCAAGGGAACATCTTAAAGGCCCATGAAAAACAGCCACAAACTTTCCACTAGAATCTCTACAAATCCAACCATACCCAACTCTATTGTCTATCCAAAAGAGAGTTGCATCCGTATTACATTTGATAACACCATCGGGGGAAGGGGACCATAAGTCTAGCAAATCACCTACAGAGGAAGCATTAAGGACAAAATCCTTATGTGGAACCATCTCCCATTGATTTAGAGCAGACTTTGCCATTCTCACCACCGCTTCTATACTCATAAGATGATGGTCCCAAACATATTTATTTCTTCTAGCCCAAATAGCCCGGACCAGAAACACAGCCTGATGAACTTCATCCCTGTGTAAAGAAGAAAACCAAAAGCCAATGATTATATCTATTGGACTGCTAACATCAAAACTCAACCCAAGGGAGCTGGCCCTCCATACCGATTGAGCAAACGAGCAAGAGAACAATGCATGGTGTACCGATTCCTTAACTAGTGGGGAGCAAAAAAGACACACATTAATCTCTACAACATGCCGTTTGAACAGGTTACCTCTTGTTGGCAAAACATCAACCAAGCATCTCCAAAGAAAAATACGCAGCTTAAGAGGGACCGCTAAATTCTATAAAAAGCTCCAAGGAAAGTCGAAAGCCACCATAGAACGAGCATAACCATGAACTATTCTATATGCACTCTTCACAAGTAAGATCTCGAAGATTCAAGAGGCTAATAAATTGAATCTAAGTAGCTGTTACGATAGACAGGAACTTGTGTAATCCTAATAGCATCATCCTCACTAAAACACACTTGAATGAAAGGGACATTCCAACTATTATCTTCATTAAGCAACACAGATACCCTTGCATTTAAAAGAGATTGCACCGAAGAAGATGAAACTTTGGGATGAAGGGGATCAACCAGCCAAGCATCATCATAGATAATTATGCGTTCCCCACTTCTCACACGCCACTTTGCATTATTACATACCACGTCTCTCGTCATTAGAATACTTCTCCAAATGAAACTAGGTCTCCTTCCAAGCTGAGCTCTCTCAAGACTGCCACTTGTAAAATATCTAGCTTTGAGAACTCTAAATACAAGAGAATCTGATTTATTTAGAAGCCTTCAAATTTGTTTACCCAATAAAGCTATGTTGAACTCATGGATATTCTTGAACCCCACACCTCCCATACTCTTCGGAGAACAAAGCTTCTCCTAACTAATCCAATTAATTCCCCCCACTTTATCCCTATTTGCTTTCCATCAAAACCTATTAATCAGTATATGTAATAAATCACAAAATCCATTAGGTAGAAGAAACAAACTCATAATGTACGTGGGGATTGACTGTAAAACAACCTTAATAAGAATCTCTCTACCTCCCTAAGAAAGCAATTTATTCCTCCAGTTATTAATGCATTTCCAGATTCTGTCTATTAAAAAGTTGAAAATCTATGTTTTGTTATAACTCACCCACATTGGCATACCAAGATAGGAACTAGTTTGAACTGAAGCCGAGACCCCCAATAAATCACAAAATAACCTCCTCATAACAGGATCTACCTTACGGCTAAAAGCCAAAGATGATTTATGAAAATTTATGGTTTGACCTGAAGCACCTTCAAATGATGCAAGGCATTCTTTGATGGCAGTAGCTTCACACAAATTTGCTTTGAAGAATATAAAAAAATCATCTGTAAAAAACAAATGATTAATAGAAAGAGCCTGCCTTGCTAATTTACAACTGTGTATTAAAGATCTTCTTTCCATTTCAATTAGAGTAGCTCATAGACCTTGAGCTCCTAGTATAAACAAATAAGGCGAAAGGGGATCCCCTTGCTTTAACCCTTTCTCAGGGTTGATGGGACCCAACACATACCCACTCAAACACACCTGATAAGACACCAAAGAAATACACATCATCACTATCTCAATCCATCTCTGATGAAAACCCATTTTAGCCATTACACCCTTTAAATAAGACCACTCCAACTTGTTGTAAGCTTTCGCCATATCCAGTTTCAACGCAATATAACCCTGCGATCCATTCACCTGTCTATTTAGATAATGTCCAACTGCAAAAGCAAGGAGGACATTGTCCGTAATAGATCTTCCAAGTGTGAAAGCACTATGATGTTCTGATATCACCTTGTTCAGAATATATTAAAGCCGGTTTTCCACCATTTTAGATAGAATTTTATAAACCACATTGCAAAGAGCAATAGGTCTAAAATCAGTGATGCATTTTGTCTTACTAACTTTTGGAATAAGAACAATGATGGTTTCATTAAGAGTGGGAGGCATAATACCAATCTAAAGAATATTCAGAATAAAATTTGTTATATCTGAACCAATGAGATCCCATTGAGACTGAAAAAAACCTGGATTAAAACCATCTAGTCCTAGTACCTTATCGGGATGCATAGAAAAAAGAGCTTCCTTAACTTCAATATCATCAAAAGGCCTAACAAGATCCTCATTTTGAGCTTCTGGAACACACAGCTTAATATGGTTTAAGAAATTCAAATTACTGCCTCCTGAGGATTGGAAGATAAAAGTAAAATAATGTAAAATGTGCTATTTGAGACCTAAGTTCCAGTCAACTTTAACACCCTTTGAATTATATAAATAGTGAATCAAATTTTTCTTCTTCCTCATACAAGCAAAAGAATTGAAGAATTTAGAATTCATATCTCCTTCCTTTAACCACTGTACTTTAGCCCATTGCCGCCAATATTGATTTTTCTGGAAAAATAAACTAGCTAATTTCTCCTTGGCTTGCTTAAATCTGGCAATCGACATAACATCTGTCTTCGATCTCAGAATATCAAGTTCACGCTTGCAAGCAACTATCTCATCCATAAATCTCCTTTTGAACAAGCGAACCCCATGACCCCAACACTTTAGACACATTCTGCTGTCGCTGAGGCACAGAGAAGGAAATCGAGTTTGACCAGCTTTAGAAAATGAGGTCTTTACAGCTCTGTCTTGAAGCCATGCATTCTCAAAGTGGAAACGAGAAACATGGTTTGAAGAGCTGGAACTAGTTTTCAAAAGTAAAGCCATATGATCAGAGTTAATCATCCCCAAATGCTCTATCTGAGAATCTGGAAACACATAAAAAAATCATCTAACGCTAAGCCCGTGTCCAACCTTTCTCTGATCCAGTTGTTATTACCTCTAGACCGCTCCCAAGTAAAACGATACCCACAATAACCCATACCATAAAGACCACAAAATTGAACAACATCTCTAAAAGCATTAATATTAGAAACTGGATGAGGATTACCTCCCACCTTCTCAGAGCTAGAAAGCAAGTCATTAAAGTCACCCATCACCACCCATGGTTATGCATTATCTACAGATAGCTGCCTCAAGAGCTACCAAGAAAGGTGCCTCTGACTTCTTTGGGGATTGCCATAAAAACCCGTGAACCACACTACTCGTTTGTACTCCAGAGCAATAAACACATCAATATGCTATATAGAATAAGACTAAAGAGAAACAGATAAATCCTATCTCCAAATAAGATTCAGAACCCCACCCGAACCAACACTATGAACATAAAACTTGCCTTTAAAATTAATACGACGACAAAGATTAACAACCTGCATTTGCTTAATACGAGATTCCATGAGAAAAATAAGAGAAAAACGAACAAAAAAGACTGTTTCGATAAGCTCCAAAACTGCTTGTGGTCATCCTAAACCACAACTGTTCCAAGATAACACATTCATGGTGATAGGCAGGCCTGATCAACAGGACCTACCTCTAACATCAAGCAATCTCCAAAGCCTTGATCCTGGGTATCATAAGAAGAAGGACTTGGCTGGTTTTGTGATGCAATGCCATCTGAACGACGTCGTTTATTATTTGCTTCCATTATACAATCATGTTTTGAAGTCTCGTAGTACACAACCTTTTCTTTTCCACATGGATTCAGCCTAATGGGTGACTTGTTTTCCTTGCCATGCACGTTATTTCAGATATCTTTAGAATTTGTATCCCCACAATTCTATTGATTAACTAAAATCAAGGAACTATTAGGATTAAGGACTCTAGACTCCTGCTCTGCCTCAACCTCTTGCTGGTTATATAAACTATTTGATTGGCCATCTACAGATCCATAATTACCGGGATTACCCACAACCTAATTTAATGCCATCATATTTGACCTGAACCACCATTCCCTGGAATAAGAAACCGTCTTCCTCATCGAAGCTCAAAGAAAAACACCATATTCAAGGACATGGGTATTCATATCAACTTCAAACCTTTTACTACAGAATTTCTCCTGATGCCCAATAATACCACAAAGAAAACAAAAACTGGGGAGTCTCTCATATTTGAAAGATATCACCACCCAATCGTCACCTTACTTCTTTATTTTCAGGTTAATTCTTAGAGGCTTTCTGATATCCAGTGTAAACTGTATCCGCATGAAGGTCTTCCATGTACCATCCAGACTCTTCAGATCAATCTTCAAAAAAGAACCTGGTTGGTTTCCTATGTGATAACAAATGCGTTCTGTCCAAAAATCAACAGGTAGATGATAACATTGCACCCAAAAATCTACTGCAAACATCTCTACATTATCATGTTGAATTCCAATCTCCATTCTTCTCAACACAAGTAACTTTTGCTCAAAGGACCACGGACCATCATTGAGCACCATCCTTATATCTAATTCATGAAAAAATTGAAAGCTAAATAGCTTTGGGGCTAATTCCTGAATCTCAATTCCTTTCCTAGGCTACCAAGCCTCAGCCATTGTAGCCTTGAAAGCTGCTACATTAATGGATCTATTAGAAATAACTTTGCCAAGAAGACATAATGAAAGATCATTCTTCTCGTCAATAAAATCTTCATCATTCAACACAAAATCCTCCTCCCGATCATCTTCTAAAGTAACTTTCTCACACCTCATTGTAATGCATCAGTATCTACCTAAATCGCCATAAAGATCATAAGAATAAAGACACAAAGATAGATAGCATATGAAAAAACTTGCTACGAGAGCAAGAGGAAAGTAATCTTGATTTTGAGCAACTGATTCTTTTGTTTCAACAAAATAAAATAAAATAAATTTTTTTAAATGGCGGCTTTCCTTCTTTCTTTTCCTAAATCAACAATTTAACATAATCACTTCAATTAATTATATGAAAACACATACTTTAAAGCAATTTTAGCTAATTATTTACTCAAATTGTTAATTAATTCAAAGAATATTTAAATCTAATATTTTTTCGCAAATTTCTCAAAATCCCTAGATGTAAATTTCTTTTCTTTTTCCTCAAATTACTTCCATAATCAACTAATTAAAGGTATATGATCGAACGACGATAAGTGTACCGAATCAACAAGTCATAGAGGGGTAAATTTAAGACCACAAGTGTCGAACCCAAGGGAAACGAATTGGTGCAACAATTGTTAATTGATTGCTTAAATGTGTTAAAGAATTTCCTAATTGTTGTTGGTTGTATGTAATTTGTAATAAAAACAATTGATAGTAAAGATGAATAAGTGGCAAGTGTATATTAACAAAAATTTTAAAAATAGAAAATGTAAGGTCTGTAAACTAACAATTACTAAAAGCGTTGTTCAGAAATCTAATTATCCCCATTCCCATGCAAGTTTAATTTTAACATAAAATTTATAAATTTTAGATGTGGACAACCCATCTAAACCCCTAGTATCCCATTCTGGAGGATACTACTCTGACTACTCGATATCCCATTTTGGAGCCTACTCGATAGCCAACATAAGCTCAGGTTCGATGACCTAGATATGACCTAATATCCCATTACGGAGCCTATTAGTTCAAACCTATTCATTTTCCTCTCTTTTTCTGAAATTACTATATATAAACCATAGATCTAATAGCTTCCATTCTGGTAACGCCATTAAAACTACAACAAATATGTAGTAAAACAGAGCATACATGATACAAACATTAAACAAGCATTCATCCATCAGCTTGTTAAGATTGATTATACAAATACTTGTAGAACATGCATATCAAGATAGGAATAAGGGAAAAGAAACATCTAAAATATAAATAAGATAGCTGAGTTCATATCCCTTACATGGTTGAGGGGATTCAAAGATCCCAAAACAACAAAACAACTACTCACTACTCATAATGTAAATAGCAAAGAAAAGAGGAAAAAAATCATAAAACCCATTTAAGAATCTAAATTTGAAGTACAATAACTCCTCTTCTTCTTCTCCAAGCCTTTTTTGATTCAAAACTGAACTTTAACTTGTGACATTAACTACAACTAAGAATCTTTGTATTTCAAAGGTAAAACTATAATGAAAGAGTGATTTTTACAAGTAAATCTATGTGAAATAAGTGTAAAAACCCTAAAATATGAAAAACTATGAACTAAAACTATAAAGAACACCCTTAAAACATAAAAACCTAAAAATTCCTCCTTTAAAATTAGACAAAAAGCAACTTTTATAATGGTCCAGGAGAGCACTCGACCGAGACAAAATGGTCTCAGTCGAGTCGAATCGGTTAAAAGAGTATTATAGCTTAGCACATGGTTGAGACAAAATGATCTCAGCTGAGTGCATCCTTCTCGACTGAATCATCTTCAAACTCTGTATTAGACATGACGAAGACAAATGGTCTCAACTGAGTCTGTTGGTGAAACAGTGCGTTTTACTAAATTACAGGGCACACGGCTGAGACAAATGGTCCCAACCGAGTACTAACCTTTTTTTCTGCACAAAATTCAAAAAATATGCCATTAAACACTCTACCTACTTACTCACATACTCAACAACTACTATGATGTATTCGAATCCATATGAAACTAGAAATGGCCCCATGAAGTCTATGCCCCAAACATTAAACAATTCCACTTCAATAATGTTGTTCAAAGGCATTTTATCCCTTTTAGAAATGTTTTCTACCCTTTGGAATTTATCACAACTAAGCACAAAAAATTTTATATCATCAAACATGGTTGGCCAGTAAAAAGCCGATTGAAGAACCTTAGCAGCGGTCCGATTGGCACTATGATGTCCTCCCACTTCACCTCCGTGACAAGATTGCATAATTGATCCTTGCTCTTCCTTAGGGATACACCTTTAGAGTACTTGATCCACGCATAACTTAAACAAATATGGATCATCCTAAATGTAAAATCTGGCATCGGCTTTCAATTTCTTCTGTTGTTGCCATGTTAAATCCTTTGGAATAAAGCCTCATGCAAGATAATTTGCTATGCCAGCAAACTAAGGAATATCAGCATTACATGCATAAATAGCAAAAATCAACTCATCAGGAAAACAATCATCAATTTCTACTTTTGTAATGTACTCACGCTCTAAGTGAGAGAGATGGTCTGCCATAAAATTTTTTGCACCCTTCTTGTCCTTTATTTCCAAATCGAACTCTTGCAATAGTAACACCTACTGAATCAATCTTGGCTTTGATTTTTTTTTCGCAAACAAATGTTGCAATGCCGCATGATCAAACCATGCAATCACTTTAGAGCCAAGAAGATAAGGTCTAAACTTGTCGAAGGCATATACTATGGCAAGAAGCTCCTTTTTGGTTGTCATGTAATGAACTTGCGCTCCCATCAAGGTGTGGCTTACATAATAGATTGTACAAAAGACCTTTTCTTTTCTTTATTCTAGTACAACTCCCACTACAAAATCACTTGTATCACACATAAATTCAAATGAAAGACTCCAATTCGGACAAATGATCACTAGAGCTTAAATCAACCTTTGTTTTAATGTGTTGAATGCTTGCAAACATTCTTTAGTAAAAACAAACAGAGCATCCTTCATTAATAAATTTAATAAAGATTTTGCAATCTTAGAAAAGTCTTTGATGAATCTATAGTAAAACCTTACGTGTCCTAAAAAAATCTTAACACCTTTGACATTTGTTGGAGGGGGAAGTTTTTCAATCACTTACACCTTAGCTCTATCCACTTCTATCCCTTTCTCTAAAATTTTATGCCCTAAAACGACACCCTCAGTTATCATGAAATGGCATTTTTTTCAATTTAATACTAAGTTGGTCTTCTCACACCTCCCTAGCACTAAGTCAAGATGACTTAAATAGCTCTCAAAATCTCTCCAATATATGATGAAATCGTCCATAAATACCTCTATAAATTTCTCTATGAAGTCATGGAATATGGCTATCATGCATCACTGAAATGTAGCCAGTGTATTGCATAGCCTGAAGGGTATTCTTCTATAGGCAAAAGTACCATAAGGGTAGGTAAAATTTGTCTTCTCTTGGTCCTCAGGGGCTATAGGGATTTGCAAATATCCCGAATACCCATCTAGGAAATAATAAAACCTATTGCCTGCCAATCTCTCAGCATTTGATTTATGAACGGTAAAGGCAAATGGTCCTTCCTAGTTACATTATTTAGCCTCCTATAGTCAATACATACCCTCTAACCCATAACCATATAAGTTGGAATAAGTTTATTTTGCTCGTTCTTTATCATTGTTATCCCCCATTTCTTAGGAACACACTGAACTGGACTTACCTAACTACCATTAGAGATAGGAAAGATTATACCTATGTCGAGCAATTTCAAAACTTCCTTCTTTACTACCTCTTGCATTGTCGGATTCAACCTCCTTTAGGGTTGCAGTAGCTTGGGTTGATCCCTTTTAAACCCGATATCTCCCATTCGATGGCCCTTTTGTGCTTTCTTAGTACTGCTACAAGCAATTCCTCTTCAACACCTGTCAAAATAGAAGATATAATTACTGGTTTTGATCCATTCTCTAAAAACACATACTTTAAATGAGATGAAAGGGGCTTAAGTTCAGTTTTTAATTCTCCTTTTTGTAACTCCACCCATTTTTTAGTGCCATCTTCCTTTTTATACTCTTTCTCCAGCTCTTTTATAGGTTCCTTCTCCCGTTTGGTTAATTCTTCCTCTTTAATATCATTTACCAAATAGTGTCTCAATGGATTATCAAGTAAGATTTTCTCTTGCATTTCCTCCTTGCAGTCCTCTATCACATCCACGAAACATACTGACAACTTAAACTCACACAATAGGTGCTTTATCACCTTATTAATGTTAAATATTATTTTCTTATCATTAAATCACAAAGTTTCGATTTGCCCGTGCACATCTATAAGAGCTTTGGCTATATTAAAGAATGGTCTTCCCACAATCAATGGGACCTTATTATCCTCATCCATGTCCATCACCACAAAGTCAACTGGAAAAATGAAGTTGCCCACTTTAACTAGCAAGTCTTCTATGACCCCCTTAGGATGTTTGACTGAGCGATTCATTAGGTAATGTGTTATCCTTGTTTCCTTGACATCCCCTAGCTTCAACTTCCTACATATTGAGTATGGCATCAAATTTATACTTACCCCTAAATCACATAGTGCATTACCCATAAAATTCCTTCCTAACTCACAAGGCAATGCAAAACTACCCGGGTCTTTTAATTTTTTAGGAATTTTATTAGTGAGAATAGCACTAAAATTTTCAGAGAGTTGGATAGTGCCTACCCCTTCTAGCTTCTTTTTGTTTGAGCAAAGATCTTTTATGAATTTGGCATATTTTGGCATGTGAAGTAAAGTCTCAGCAAATGGCAAATTTACGTGCAATTTCTTAAACATATTTAGAAATCTCTCTAATTGCTTGTTGTTTTTCTCTTTCCTAACTATTGATGGGTATGGCAAATATGATGAATCAAAAGGCAAATCAGAGTTTATAAAGTTTTTACCTTTATCTTTTTGCTTTCAAACCTCTTCTACATTCTTAGGGTTAGAGTCACATACCTCCGTTGTCAGTTCCACCTCTTTAGATGAAGATGATGGTTGATTACCTTGTGCAACCCTTTGGACTTGCTTACTGCTCCTCAATGACATAGTTTTAGCTTTTTCCTTTGGATTTTGATCAACATTTGAAGGTAATGTACCCAGTGGCCTTGTAGAGATAGAAGTTGCAATTTAACCAACTTGATTTTCCAAATTGCTCATTGCTACATCTTAGTTCCTATTCCACTACTCTTGAGTCTTCTACCTTGCCTCTTGGCTTGTTATAAACTGATTTTGGCTAGTCATAAAACCAGCAAACATTTCTTCAAGGTTTGGTTTCTTCTCTTGTGGTGAAGGTTGCGTATGTTGAAATCCAGGAGGTTGGTATTGTGCTTGGTGAAATTGTGGTGGTTGATATGGTGCTTGATGACGGGCATTTACTACTGTGGGTTGGTGTTGTTGATGGTAGCCATGGTTATGATGGGCTTGGTTATGTGAAGGTGGGTTAAATGGGACTCTTAGGTTGGTGTTTGAGGTTGAGGCTTGATTTCCATCTCTCTATGAGAAATTTGGGAGATTCCTTTATCTAGGGTTGCAATAAGTGATAAAAGGATCATTTCTCTTGTAATCATTCAAGTTATTTACTTCTCCCATTCCTGGAGTGTATTGCTCATTTGCCTTTGCATCACTACCCGAATTTCCTCCCTCAAATGTATTGCTCTCTTGGCTAATTGCTGACACATTCTGAACCTTTAGTCCATTCAACTCTTTCTTTAATAGCTCCAATTGAGCTTTTAGCATAGCCACTTCATCTATCATATGGAATCTTATCTCTTCATCAAAGCTTTTAGACCATTAAGCCTCATTCACAGCCATTTCATTAAGAAGCAAGATTGCTTCTTTTGGGACTTTGTTCATGAAGCTTCCCCCCGAGGCGACATCTAGTAAATACCTCATAGTCTAATTACATGCTGTATGAAATGTCGTCATCATCTAGTGCATCGTAATCTTATGGTGAGGATAACTCTTCAAAAATCTCCTAAACCTCTCCCAAGCTTCATAGAAGGTTTCATCATTTAATTGCTGGAAGTTGTAGATGTTATTCCTTATGCTCGCTGTCTTAGTGGGTGGAAAAATCTTACAAGAAACTTCTCCTACATTTGTTTCCGTGAATGAATAGATTAGCTCGATAACATAGATAACCAGTCTTTTGCATTCCCTATGAGAGTGAAGGGAAAGTGCTTTAATCTTAAGGCATCCTTTGACACACCTTGGATTTGAACCATATCACTAAACTCTAAGAAGATATCTAAATGTTATGTCAGGCCCTCTATATTCGATCCCAAAAATTGATTCCTTTGAACCATGGTGATCATTGTCGATTTTAGCTCAAAATATTGCTGATAAGGGAACACCACTATTTATGCTCCTCATTCCATCTTAGAGTGGCATAATCACGAATAGTCATTGATCTTGGACCATCATAATTCCCTTTATATTGTTGTTGTTGCCCTATTCCTTCGTTGTCTTTAAGAGGCACTTTCGAATTTGGTGGTTCATTAATTTCTTCATTTTGAACTTGTCTTCTTCTCCGATATAAGGTCCACTGGATTTCAGGATCAAATGGTGCTAGATGATACGGACAAAGTCTGTTCATACACCAATTTCACCTGAAAAAGAATCAATAAAGAAAAATAAGTAAAGAAAACAACACATAAAAATAACCAATTAAATTAAAACAGGCTAATGTTTCCTAGTAACGACGTCAAAAACTTGATCAAACAACGATAAGTGTACCAAATTGAAAAGTAATAGAGTGGGGTAAATTTAAGAACACAAGCATTGAACCCAAGGGAAATGAATTGGTGCAATAATTGTTGATTTATTGCTTAGATGTGTTAAAGAATTTCCTAATTGTTATTGGTTGTATGTAATTTGTAACAAAAACAATTGATAGTAAAGATGAATAAGTGGCAAGTGTATATTAACAAGAATTTTAAAAACAAAAAATGCAAGGTGTGTAAACTAACAATTACTAAAAGTGTTGTTTGAAAATCTAATTCTCCCCCATTCCCATGCAAGGTTAATTTTAACATAAAATTTATACATTTTATATGTGGACAACCCATCTAAACCCTTAGTATCCTATTCTGGAGCCTACTACTCTAACTACCCTGTATCCCATTCCGGAGCCTACCTGATAGCTAGCATGAGCATGGGTCCCAAGACCTAGATATGACCTAATATCCCATTTCGAAGCCTATTAGTTCAAACCTATTCATTTTCCTCTCTTTTTCTAAAATTACTACACATAAACCCTAGATCTAATAGCTCCTATTCCGAAAATGCCATTAAAACTACAATAAATATAAAGTAAAACAGAGCATACATGATACAAACATTAAACAAGCATTCATCCATCAACTTAAATAAGATTGATTATACAAATACTTGTAAAACATGCATATCAAGCTAGGTATAAGGGAAAATAAACATCTAAAATATAAATAACATAACTGAGTTCATATCCCTTACATGGTTGAAGGGATTCAAAAATCCCTAAACAACAAAGTAACTACTCACTACTCATAATGTAAATAGCAAAGAAAAAAGGAAAAGAAATCATAAAACCCATTTGAGAATCTGAATCTGAAGTATAGCAACTCATTTTCTTATTCTCCAAGCCTTTTTTGATTCAAAACTGAACTTTAACTTGTACCACTAACTATAACTAAGTATCTTTGTATTTTAAAGGTAAAACAATAATGAAAGAGTGATTTTTACAAGTAAATCTATGTGAACTAAGCGTAAAAACCCTAAAATATGAAAAACTATGAACAAAAACTACAAAGAATGCTCTTAAAATATAAAAACCTAAAAATCCCTCATTTAAAACCAAACAGAAATAAGCTTTTATAATGGTCTAGGAGAGCACTTGGCTGAGACAAAATGGTCTCAGCTAAGTCCAATCGGTTAAAAGCATACTGTAGCTCAACACACAGCTGAGATAAAATGGTCTCAATCGAGTGCACCCTTCTGGACTGAATTATCTTCGAACTCTGCATTGGACATGGTGAAGACAAATGATATTAACCGAGCCCTTTAGTAAAATGGTGCATTTTACTGAATTATAGGGCACACGGCTGAGACAAATGGTCCTAATAGAGTGCTAACCCTTCTTTTTGCACAAAATTCAAAAATACACCATTAAACACTCTAAAACTTGATATTTATCAAAATAATCCTATTTGGCATAAAAAGAGAAATTTAACACTTAAAACAAATAAAACATGCAAAACGAGACACAAACATAAATAAAAATATACTAAAAATAAACACTAATTCGGCATTATCAGTATATTTAGAGCTCACCTCATGAAGAATGGAGAAAAATGGCAACAAAATGGGTTGAAATTAATGGAGGACTGAAATAAGAAATGAGGGAGAGGTGGGGTTGTTGCTATGGCATGATGGAAAGGAAGACAGAAAGAAAAAGAGACATCAACGAAGAGGTTGTGCAAGCAGAAGACAATGATAAGTGGTGGCAGCGTGACCGGCGGAGGAAGGAAGAAGAAAAAAAAAAGAGAAAAAAGAAAAGAAAAGAGGAAAAGGAGGAGGAGAAGAGGAGCATCGGGCTCCTCCTGGATGGCAACAAAGAATTCTTAATCCCATCCCCTACAACGACATAGTTTTGGGTGAGGATGGTAAACAATTCAATTTAGTCTTGTAAAATTTCTGTTTAATCCCTCTTACTATTTTTTTCTAATTTTTAAATCTTCATTCATGCCTAAATTAAAATATTAAATTTTCCTTTCCTCTATTATTATTATTTACACTTATTATTAAAACTCATTTATTTTTATTGGGTCGTGACAAAAATTGGGTTTGATTGATAGTACTACTCGAGTAATTAAAATTTAAGTTGTTACATTAACAACTAACTCTGCCCCCGGTGATGCTATGATCCACCTCCATGTTCTTCTAACTACCATCCTTTACGATGCTGATTAGGGCTCCATCAAACTCCACGTAAACGATAATTATAAGGTCAAAAGTGTAAAAATGTCCCTAAAATTTAGTAAAATTTGTAACTTTACCCTAATATTTATTTGGGTACAATATTGTCCTCTATATTTTAAAATTAGGGCAAACTTGTCGTTGATTAAAGATTTTATTAATTTGCACTAACTCTATTTATTAGCATGGCAGTGGGGTTTATTTATACACCTAATCAACCACCACCATATGTCACTCTTTTCCTTACCCATCTTGTGATGACGTTACAGTGGGATCCATTTCCTCCTAATCATCCACTCCCACGTTTCACTTTTTTCTCTTGCCTCTCTTCTTTCTCCTCTTTCCTCTTTTTTGCTCATCTCTCCTCTTTCTCTTCTTTCTTTCATTTATTTTAATTTATTATAATCTAATATTAAAATACCATTTTATTACTCAATAATTATATAAAATATTTAAAAATTATATCAAATAATATAAATACCTATATATATATGTCTAAAATTTTTATAAAAAATTTTTAAAACTTTTTGCACATTACAATACCCTAATACTCTTTTAAATTAATTTAATAATAAAAATAATGAAACAAATAATATTTAAACTCAAAAATTCTAAAAATTTTAAGAAAAATAATAAACTATCACTACTTTAATGCTATAATTTACCACAACTTAATATGGAATATAATGTATAGTATATAAAAATCCATATATGACATAATAAAATTAATTAAAAATAATATGATCATGAAAATAATCTAAAATTTTATTTTCTTAACAATAGTTATATGCCATATCTAGAAAGAGTCTCATGAATTTTTGACAAATTTATTAATTAATAAAAATTTTCTTTTAATACGAATTTTTCCGAAAATTCGTGAAACTCTTTTCTAGATGTGTTTCATATAACTATTATTAACAATATAAAATTTCATATTATTTTCATGATTAGATTATCTTTAATTAGTTTATTTATTTCATGCATGGATTTTTATATACTATTCATTATATTTCATATCGAGTTCTAAAAAGTTACAATATTTAAAGTAGAGATAATTTATTATTTTTGTAAAAATTTTAGAATTTTTGCATTTAATCATTACTTATTTAATTATTTTTAATATTAAATTGATTTAAAAGAGTATTAGGATCTTGTAATGTGTAAAAAAATTAGTTATATATATATATATATATATATATATATATATATAAACATTTATATTATGTAATATAATTTTTAAAATATTTTATATAATTATTGAGTAATAAAATTATATTTTAATATTATATTGTAATAAATTAAAATAAATGAAAGAGAAGGGAGGGAGAAGAGAGAAGAGAAAGTTGAGATATATGCAGGAGAGAGAGGAAAGATGAGAGAGAAAAGAAAGAATTGTGAAACATGGCAATTAATGATAGTGTGACGTGCACCAGAGC
Source organism: Excoecaria agallocha (assembly GCA_037975025.1). Lineage (NCBI taxonomy): Eukaryota > Viridiplantae > Streptophyta > Magnoliopsida > Malpighiales > Euphorbiaceae > Excoecaria > Excoecaria agallocha. Next base: position 288,084 of record JBBPFJ010000072.1, on the reverse strand, counting down.
CATCTTTCGATTCCGGGTTCGCTCTCGGGGGCTCGCTTTTAAGGTTCGAGACTAGAGGAGACTCACTTTAACTCATAAATTGGCTACTTCGTAATTAAAAGAAATCAAGACCAAATTATTGTTGGTAGACAACCCATGAAAGCATCTATTGATAGGCCTAAAAGAGATAGGTGTCATGGTGTCGCCGCCTAATGGAACATTGAGAAATGAATCTTGACCTTTTGATGCTCAAACAGACATTGGTATTTGGAATATCACTCTTAATAGGCATCTTCGTTAGGTGTTGTTTTATAATTGGATTTTAAATTTTAATCATCTCTCCTTTCTCACATGATGCAAAGCAATTAAAATAGATAAACACCCCAATCAAATAAATAAAGCAATAAAAAGAAATAAAGTAAACCTATTTAATTATTACATGAGCAAATCGTTCTAAAGAAGAGAATAATGTACAAAAAAAATATAAATAAATATCACGCATAAAATGGGCTATTACTTAGTTTGGAAATATTGATTCCCTAATGCATATTTACAAAAAAAAAAGGATGGAGAGTCCTTGTTAGTTTTTAAAAAATATGGGATAAGTGATCCCAATTTAGATGAAAGATAGGATTCTTTTTTATGTGTAAATTTTTGAGTCAAAAGTTGGACATCGGTCCATTTTTATTAACAAAATTCCAATTTGATTAATAAAAATTATTTTAAATGAATTTTAATTCAACGTGTGAAAATCATCTTTTTTACTACTTATTACATTCCTAAAATAATAATACAATCAAATAATAAAGAAATAAATAAAAATAATAAATAAAATAAAATAAAATAAGCAAAAGAGAATTAATATCTTCCATGGAAATTCTCCAAAGTGTTTAGACCTTTCAAGCTCTGACACCTAATGCAATAAAGATTAAAATACTCACAAAGCAACAAAGAAAATAAATGTTTAGTAATGTAATAACACAAAAGAAATATTAAATATTGAAAGTAATTAATTATGGACTAAAAAAAGAACATACAGAATGCTAAATATAATGGAACAAAAAAGGAAAATGACATTAAAAAATAATTAACATGCAAGACAATTTATGTATGCAAAATAACAAATAAAAAAAAACCTAAAAGACTAAATAAAAGGCCACGGATGGCCAATATGTAGGACAAATGACCAAACAAGCAGAAGAAGACAAGACGAGAAGGAGCTCCGCATCGACCTATCTATCGGAATGATGGAAAAGCATCCGTGAAGGCTTTTTTTGGTCCATCGCATGATACACAGATAGAAATGCAGCACACAAGCAAAACCTCAAATAAAAACCATTTTTAATTTAATCATGCACAATTTATGTCCTAATCATGCCAAATCTAACTATGATAATCAAATACATATTTAAAACATGTCAAATAATTTATTAATCCTAAAATATAGAAATTTGACCAAAAAAATTTATTAATCCTAAACATGTCATTCTACATATTTTAACTACATTCATATAATCATGATAAAATATTAAAATAACATTTAATTAAAATAATCATGGCATAAATAACATCAATTAAAGACATGCTTCCATGGCATAAAAAATAAAAAAAATAAATAATATTTTCACATAATAAATTAACGTATCTACATAACAATTAATTGAAATAAAAAAAATAGAATAAAAGCCTAGAATATTACCCTCAGTTGCTCTTGAGAAGGCTAGAGAATTATGCTTTAAGTTCCTTTCCAATTGATCTCCACAATTGATAGAAAAAGTAATAAAAATGTTGTGGTGTTATGAAAAGATGTAAAGGAGTCTTTTTATTCTTAAGAGATAAAAATTAATTTTTTATTCTTAAGAATTAATGGCTACCTTTCTCAAGTTTCTCAAGAAAATCGAAATTTTTCTTAGCCACCAAAGAAAGGGTAAGAAGAAGAAGAAGAAGAAGACGACGAGAGTCCCCCAAAATCTTAAGGCTTTTCCATATTTATTTTAGGGAGTTTTTGAGTCCCTTGCAAACTTTCCTTTTTAGGATTTTAAAAAACCCTCCAAACTCCTATTTTTAAGGCTTAAATCCCTAATATAATTTCCAAGGATCGTACTAGATTTGAGATAAAAATAATCCAAAAAATATGCCCTTTTGCCTAAAAAAGTGGCAAGTAAATTTAAAAATTGCTCGACAGACGGGAGTCTATCGTGATGGATTGGTGGCCCGTCTATCACGACGGACGGGCAGCCTATCTGTTACGATGAATGGGTAGGTTATCTATCACGATGGATGGGAAGAATAGAAAAAAGGCAATTTTTTGCCATTAAAAGCTCATTTTAGCCCCAAAACACACAATATGACAAAGCTCAATAAAAAAACCTTAAAAATTTTGTGGAAATCAAGGATAAGACTAAAAATTTTCATTCTCTATCTGTAATAAAAATGATGCTTTCTCGTTGAGTAACTTCGATCTGGGCTACCTTAGGACTCAGTATCTACAGCTGCCCTCAATTTTGGAGAGCTTAGTGCATAGTGCCTAAGTGAGCCAAAATTCAAAGTAAAGAGTTAGAGGCAATTACCTAATTCAGTGAATCTCTTATTGAATTATCACTTAAAGTTATTGATTAGTGCCTAGGGCATGTAGAATTGAGACAAAAAAGGTTTTGCCTAATTACCGCCTGGGGCATACAGAATCAAGGCATGAGACTAAATCAATTGAATACAATGAGTCTTCAGTCGTCCAATTAGCACCATCTTATTAGCATGCAAAATCAGGATGAGTTGTCTTGATTGATGCCTTTTTGTCAACGTGTTAAACCATCACAGATGGGTTAAATGCCTCTTAGAAGGACTTCGGTACATGTGAAAAGGACTTGATGTTAGTGTGCTATTGTAATTCGAAGAAGATACTAATCTTGTGGAGATGTAAATTTGTCTTTGAGTAGGATAACCATCCTCTAGTAATTGCCCCTAGCATAGTGCCTACAAAAGGATTTCATCGCTTGTAGAAAGGACTTTGTTACCTGAGAAACTCAAAATCCCTTTACAAAGGACTTAGTGCTTAATGCTTGCTAAGAGACTCATAATGCCTTGAAAAAGGACTTAAAGACTTAATACTCGCTAAGAGACTTGAAATGCCTTGAAAAAGGATTAAAAGACTTAATACTCACTAAGAGACTTGAAATGCCTTTAAAAAGGACTTAAAGACTTAATACTTGCAAAGAAACTCGAAATGCCTTTAAAAAGGACAATGCTCACTAAGAGACTCAAAATACCTTGAAAAAGGACTTAAAGACTTAATGCTCATTAAGAGACTTAAAATGCCTTGAAAAAAGGATTTAAAGACTTAGTGCTATCTAAGAGACTCGAAATGCCTTAAAAATGCCTTAAGGACTTAATACTCACTAAGAGACTTAAAATGCTTAAAAAAGGACTTAATGGCATGTGGTTGAGATCTATGGGCCTGCATAGAAAGCAAATAGTTAGCTTGCTATTTTATCATTCACAATGGAGAATATTCCTTGGTTGCTACTAACGCGAGCATGCAAACTATTATCTCACACTTTGATGTGAGTGAAAATCGTCCCAGCTCTTGGGAGCATTATGTGAATGGAGACCTATTTGCTTGCCCCCTATTGTGGGGTGATGATTAAGCTGAATGCTTGCGACGTTGATTGAAGGAGTTTGGTATGTTAATCTTCACTTGAGAGACCTATTTATGCTTCTTCTTTTTTCTTTATAGGTGCAAGAGTATGTACAAAGGATTGTTGTGCATGAGATGTGTGCAAAGAATGGAATGTATGCAAAGAGTTATGATCGTGAAGTGTATGCAAAATAGCTATGTACAATGGAATGTATGGGCTATGCAAAATGCAGGGAAATCTATTCATCCAAGTGGGTCAGGGAAAAGTGACGGTCTAATCTTATTGCATTTCTATTCGATAATCCCTTACTGCTAGAGGTCATTATTTTAAAGGTAGTGCGCCCCTTGTAGGTTTTTACACTAGCATTTTTTAATAGAAAATGCGTCCCATTAGGGATTTTTACATAACCCTATGCCTAACTTTTGCCTGAAATGGACCCAATCCATTCCAGTATCTTTTATTCTTTTTTTATTATTTTTTTAGAAAAGATTGCTTGTTTTCAAGTTTTTGCCTTGTCCTTTGACCTACCTTTTACTTAGAAAGCTAGTTACAGTTTTCATCTCTAACGGCCTTTTGCTTTTACTTTTGCTTTTGCTTTTGCACTTTAGCACGTGTCCTTGTATGTGTCATAAGTTTCTCTCAACTAGTTAATTATACTTATGCTTGACTTGATGCATACATTCTCATCTATATGCATCATATGCAATGGTAGTAATCATAACCAGACATGTAATGCAAAAACACTGATTCCATTTAATCTTAAGAAGTGACACTTTGTGTGCATACATTTCCTATTATCAACAAGCCCTTTTAGGTTTTTTTAGTTGATTATTTTCTCTTAACCCCTAATTTTTACTTAGGAAACTTATTTTTTATTTTCACCCTAGTAGGGTGCCCAATTTTAGTAAGTCCATCTTTTTTAGGTTTTCGACCCGCGTGGCTTTTTTTTTCGTTCTCTCTTTTTTTTTCTTTTGTAAGTGCACTAATTGCCAGCATGCCTAAATATCTATGTAGTTGATGCTCTTGCTGAAAAGCTTTTGGGATAATAGTTTGGAAACCCTCACTATATCATCCATAGATTTACAATCAATGCTTCTGCTAAAATGTTCTCATCACAATAACTTGGTACCATAAGGTGTACTGACCTTTACTATGTCATTCACAGCATAATTCTTTCGCTCATCACTGGGAGTTAAATAATCTTCTAGGCCAAGCCTCTTTCAGTGTGCTTCAGTTTTATACTATGATCTTGGCTAGATTCTGTACACTTTCTAATGGCTATGCCATTACTCTACAGATTGGCACCAATATGAGGAAAAGCATAATTAAGTTTATCGAAACATCTATTTGTGTTATGTATCTTTTCAAAATTTTCATTGTTATTAGAGTTTCATCTCTTGTCCAATATTTTCTTGTCGTCAATGTCAATTTTATAACATTTGGTGTGTTCAGCCTGTGTATAGTTCTCTTACTAAGGAGCCTTCTTAGTTATGGCTTAAATGAACAGTGATAGCTATAATAGAATTTTAATTTTGGCTTAAGCTATATTCCATTCTGACCATGTGGCAATCCACGCTTTCCAAAGTAACTAGCAGTAATGGTTTAAAAAGCATCATTTGAAGATAGTGTGGTTTGTGAGACAAAGTATCCCTCTTGATATTAGGATTCATCATAGGAAAACCAATAGTTTACTGAGACTTGCCTTTAAGCACGATATAAGACTTTTCTTGCATAATTATGATTGCAAAAAGGAATAATGAAAAGACATATCGAGTTCATAGTAAGTGTACTTTATAGCTTGTTTCCCATCAACTCCTGCAGGAAGGCATTCTACACCTTATGCAGTGGTGTAATCTTTTTTCTCTCTCTTTTTTGTTATTTTTGTTATTTTTCTTTTTTTTTCATCTTTCGAGTTTTCCTCACTTTAGGAGTCATAATGGATGCACTCAAGATATTTTTTTCTTGAGATCAAGTGGAGCAATGTTCACTAAATTAATGTCCTAAAAATGAGTTATGGTTATTGTCATGCATGATGTAAATAATTGAGACATTACAAACATAAAAAAAGTTCATATCATTTATGTAATCAAAAGGAAAAAAAACGTTATCTTAGTTTAAGGACACTTATTATATTATAAAAGAGAAAGACTATTTAGGCTCCATCTTTATTTGGATGATGCCCCCAAGGTAGGCAATGACATATAGTTTGTAAAGAAAGACTTAATTTTCCCCCTTTGGGGTTAGTGCCTACTGAGTGTCAACTAAATGCTGAATACAATCTCTCAGGGGATGACAGTAATCTATTTTATGCCCTATGTGCTAGTGATAAGCACATACCAATCAATTCTATATCCAGGTTTCTCTTAGCTCATGGTTGGCTTTACTAGTAATGCTTGTAACTTCCCTTGCCTACTGAGACAAGTGAGGTACCAAGATAGTGGTTTCCCATAATGGTATAATGATTCCCCTTTGTTCTTGTGGCTAAAACTTCTATAACCTCATCATTGCCCTCACTTGGGTCTCTATTCTTCTGCTTGTTTCTATGTTTGCTTCTTTTTGTATCGCAGCTTGGGCCCTTTCTTCCAAATATTCCCCCAGCTTTAATAGTGATGTCCTTAAGAGATTCCTAGTCTTTTAGCCCTTTCATTTTCAATCCATCTCTTAGGTATGGACTTGCAATCCTAATGAAGAGTTTGATCTGATCAGAGGTGTCTAGCTTTTGCTTTATCTCCATCACTCTATTTCTCCAGCGGGTAAGGTATTCGTGGAAGGACTCTTCAGGTTTTTGGTGTAACGGCTCTAGATCTTTGAGAGTGGCCTCCATTTTATGGTACAGTCATACTGCTTTATAAAATTCTCTGTTAATAGATCCCAATCTTTTTTTATTCTACGATCTAACCCATGGTACCAATCGATGGTAGGACCTATTAGACTGAAGCAAAAATACTCAATCATCCATTTCTTAGTCAAAATGGTTCCCTTAATCACCAATGTGTATTGCTTCACATGTGCAGATGGGTCTAAAGTACTATCAAACTTAGGAAAATCGGGCATCTTGAAACTTTGAGGCAGTAACTCTTCACTATCTAAAACTCTATCCTCAAGGCTAATCCCCCTTCAGCCAATAGGAGATGGGTCATTGCCTCGATTCTCTCTTCTAACTTCTTTAAGGTTGTATCTTTTACCCTAGGGTTCTCATTCTTCACTACTAATACTGGCTCATCCTCTTCCCCATCTTCTATCAAGTCCTCTTTGGGAGCAAGTATGTTATCCCTTCTCTACTCAGTGACTATCAAAGGAATGCCTCCAGTAGTGTTCTAATTTATGGGCTGAGGTTCAACAGGTTGTGGAAACATTCCTCCAATCAGGGCCAACATCCTCTCCTTAAACTCCTAGAACTTTCTATCTAACCTTCTGTCTAACTCATCACGTTATTTTTATGGTGTCTCTGTAAGGACTATCATAGTCTTTCCTATTACCTGACATCATACATATATATACACTATCTTGAATAGCATGCATCAACACATATAGAAGCTTACTAAGGAAGCTTTAGGTTACTTTACACTGGCTCTTATCTTGTTTTTCATACTACATTCTATTTAATAAAATAGAATAATTACAAGGACAACAAAAATATAATTACAAACTTAGACTATTTCTATCCCTAGTGTCGGCTTTGCTACAGCATATCTTATCCCACTAGGAAAAATTCTAGCTTCAATTACCTATACGAATAAGCACCCAAGCTAAGCCTACTAGCTTAGTAGGGAACAAAGAAGAATATATTTGAAATTAATCTCTTACCATAGTCACTAATAATTTACACACATAGGTATAATATTAGTCAAATAGAATTTGGAACCGTAGTATAAAATTTGCAATACAATAATACCATACTGATTGTTAAGGTTGCAAGAGTATATTGTAATCAATGACAATGATTATCTAAATTATATGTGCTCACATGTGTATATAAACATGCATATAAGAACAACAATCTTCAGTGAAGAAAATATAATGTAATCACAATCATTTTTATTATATGCAAGAGTTACTATAATATTATAGATTTCATGCTCTATATATGCTATACATTGGTTAAATAAAATAATTGTCTAGATCAGATCATGGTGTATCATACTATTACGATTAAATTATTTTTCATGTTACTTTACTTATATCCTGTAATAAGCCTGCACTTTTCACTGAGAGTGTGGATAATGGATTAATTGTAATACTTAAAGGTACAAAATTGTACTATCTGACCGATCAAGCGGACCTAAACGAGGTCAGCTACAACCGAAACGGGGTTGTTAATGATCTAAACGGGACCAAATCTATACTATAGACCCAATAGGGCCAAATCTGTACTATAGCAGCTGCAAAATACCTTTATAAACATGCCTATCTATCCACCACCCAGTTCTATGCATAGGCATTAGACATTTCATATATTATTCCATCAATTGTATTCAATTCATTATATTACATCATATTACATAATTATACATATGCATGTTCATAAGTATCATTGTAATGTAACATTACTATCAACATGTAAACCGATATTACAATTTGATATTAGGGGACAAAAGCTTACTATCATAAATACGACAAGTACTGCGAGCGCTATAGTAGGAGTTGGCCAATTATGAGTTTCCCCTGTTTACCAAATCCTGCCAACTGGTTCAATAACTCAACTTGCATCGCAATTTGACACACTAAACAACTTTTTCTAGAAAAGGTGTCTTCTACAAAGTTGTTCTATACATTTCTAGTTTCTAGAACATTAAAAATTATTCCATTTGGCCTTATAAATCTCAAGATATTCAGTATAGAAGATGGACTGCTCCCATTGATAGGGTAACAAACATAACTAGATTTCAAGCTCAAAATTAAAATTTAATTATGAGAAATAAAATAAGAAGAGAGGATCCTTACCTTTAGAAGACTAACCACTAAATTCTCTCTCCTCTCAAAAGTTAAGATTGGATTTTAGGGGTTATTTAGGGGTTAGGATTGCTGGATTTTAGAAGAAGAATGGTGTCTTTTTATCCCTTGAAGTGGCCAGCCAACTCCTTAAAAATTTATGGGTTTTCTCCTTTCTCAAGATATTTCTAGAAGGCTAGGTGTCTTGCTCCATTGGTATACTTGTTGGCTTTACCAAAAATTGCATTTGACTCCTTTCTTTCCCTCAAATTTATGTTTCTTCCCCTAAAATCTCTCTTATACTTTTCAATTGGGTCCTTAACTTACATTTTCTCAAAATTAATCATATACATAACTTAATTTAAAATTACCATTTTACCCTTCATCATTTTAAGCAATTACCTCTATGTCCTCAACCTATAATTCATTTACTAACTTAACATATATCAATAATATTACCATTTAAATGCATTTACATCCTCCTAGGACCTTAGTAAAGGTGTCACAATTCTCTCACCCTATAAAGAATTTCATCCTCGAAATTCACACTTGTATCATATACCAAAGCTTACCATTTACATTCTTATAACTCCATTTTTATTCTAGTCAAGCTCTATCCAATACTATCTCTTCCTGTTTTTCCTATTCTCTACTTAATCACCTTTTGATTCCATGTAACTTCATCTCCTTATAACAGCAACCTTCCCTTGCTATCCCATCATTATCGCACTCAACCTATATCCTATCAATTTCCTTTTCCAACTGGGGCCATGCATATAATCTGGTCCCTTTTATGTCTTGTTAGATGATGCTAGTGCAATGCTATGAGGGAATGATGAATTTATGTATGCCATAAAATGCAAATGTATGTTCTTATGTATCATAAATGGTTGCCCCAACCCATGCTGTGAAATGTATAATCAATTGATCGCACTAGTTAAGGTAGCACTGACAAGTATACCGAACATCACAACAATCTCAACTTATCGTCATAACAACTTCAAATATAGAAAACCTCATCAATATACATAAAGCTCTTTCTATTACACCATAATGGAATATTTTATATACTGTATTAGTCCACTCATGTTATAATCTGAATATTAGTTATATATGCATTTCATATCATTTAATACTCAATCTAAACTTAATATTTCACTCTCATACATTGAGGTTACCTTCAAAACTTTCATCCTATCTATTATTCCCACAATACATACAAGCATTTCCATTATTAATTTTAAATAATAATCAAAAGAGGAGAAAATAATTACCAAAAAGCCTCTTCAATGACATCTTATTTCATTTGAAACCTCATTCTTGTTGGTCTATATAAACACGGTCAAGTCCATAGACCTATCCCTTATTAATATGGTCTTTTTTTCCTTTCTGAGATACATCTAACACCTTGAGTTTCTTTTCACCTATAGATGATGTCCTACCTTTCCTTTATGGCTTTGAGCAATTTGCAATAAAATGATATGTACACTTATAGTTAAAACAAGCCCTTTGCTAAAATCTACACATATCTTAGTGGTTTCTAGAACAATACGAGCACTTAGGAACTTGAGCTCCTACACCTCGCCTTACCAACTTGAGTATAGATTGAGTTGAATTACTGGTAGAACCCTTTTCCATTATCCTTTTTCTTTTACTTACTTTCACCTTTTTTGTATTCTTATTTCTATTCCTTATAATCTCACTTTCTCTCTCGACATCCCTTGATAACCTATGCTCGGTTAACTCTTGTAAAATTTGGATCAGATTGCAATTCATTTCCTTTAATCCAATTACCAAAGAGGCCAGTATTTAATTATGAGCTATATCCATAGAATCAGGGGCAGAAAAGTTTGAAGCCCCAAAAGCTGTTGACTTTATCAATCTCTTTTGCAGTTTCTTTTAACTTATCCATCAATAAACCTATATTGAAACAAAATAGGGAAAATCTGTATCAGGCCAACACACAACCAAGACCTTCTATAATTACTTATTCCTGGACTCTTATTGTCCAGAATTGCCTAAACTTAGGCGCTCTGATACCAAAAATGTAAGGACTATCCTAGTCTTTCCTATTACCTGACATCATATATATATATACACTATCTTGAATAGCATGCATCAACTCATAGAGAAGATTTACTAAAGAAGCTTTAGCTTTAGGTTACTTTACACCGACTCTTATCTTGTTCTTCATACTACATTCTATTTAATAAAATAGAATAATTACAAGGACAACAAAAATATAATTACAGACTTAGACTCTTCATATCCCTAGTGTTAGCCTTGCTGTGGCAGATTTTATCCCACTAGGAAAAATTCTAGCTTTAATTACGTACACGGATAAACACCCAAGCTAAGCCTACTAGCTTAGTAAGGAACAAAGAAGAATATATTTGAAAATAATGGCTCACCATAGTCACTAATAACTTACACATATAGGCATAATATTAGTCAAATAAAATTTTGAATTGCAGTATAAAATTTGCAATACAATAATACCATACTTATTATTAAGGTTGTAAGAGTATACTGTAATCAATGACAATGATTATCTAAATTATATGTGCTCACCTGTGTCTATAAACATGCATATAAAAACAACAGTCTTGAGTGAAGCAAATATAACATAATCACATTCATTTTTATTATATGCAAGAGTTACTATAATAGTATAGATTTCATGCTCTATATATGTTATACATGTGTTAAATAAAATAATTGTCTAGATCAGATCATGGTGTATCATACTATTACAATTAAATTATTTTTTATGTTACTTTACTTATATCCTGTAATAAGCCTGCACTTTTTGCTAAGAGTGTGGATAATGGGTTAACTGTAGTACCTGAAGGTACGAAATTGTACTATCTAATCGGTCAAACGGACCCAAAAAGGGTCGGCTACAACCCAAATGGGATTGTTAATAATCCAAATGGGACCAAATCTATACTATAGATCCAACAGGGCCAAATATGTACTATAGCAGTTGCAAAATACCCTTATAGGCACGTCTATCTATCCACCGCCCAGTTCTATGTTCAAGCATTAGACATTTCATATATTATTCCATCAATTGTATTTAATTCATTATATTGCATCATATTACATAATTATACATATTCATGTTCATAACTATCATGGTAACGTAACATTACTATCAACATGTAGACCAATATTACACTCCTGTGTGTGTGTGTGTGTGTGTAGGTATTATCTAATGGGAACATTATAACCATGTATACATATATACATACCTTGGTATAAATTCATATACATGCGCATTTACAGGCTCTGTATGCTCATATTTTAAGGTATAATACGTCCTATTATTGACACAACACATGGTGGTAGTCTAATGTGGTAGAAAAAGGGAAGAAAAAGCAAAATTAGGGGACAAAAACCTGCTATCTCGAGCACGACAAGTGTTGCGAGCACGACAGTGGGCGCTGGCCAATTACGAGTTTCCCCCGTTTACCAAAATCCTACCAACTGGTTCAACAACTCAACTTGCATCGCGATTTCAACAAACTAAACGACTTTTCTGGAAATGGTATCTTCTACAAAGTTGTTCCACTACATTTCTAGTTTATAGAAAATTAAAAATCATTCCATTTGGCCTTATCAATTTCAAGATATTCAGTAAAGAAAATGGACTGCTCTTAATGATAGGGCAGTAGACATAGCCAAATTTCAAGCTCAATTTTAATCACCATAGGGCAAGAATCAAAAATTTGTCTCTTCTAATGAAATTTAGTTTTGTGAATCTTGTTTCTATCCTAACTATAATTACTCAATTTGGATCTATCAAACTACAGATATGAGAAAAACAATCCAGATAGGTTCATTAAGCCTAAGGATAGATTTTTGCCAAAAAGAAGACATATCAAAAATTCTGGTTCCCATGATAATTTACCCATCATATTTAGATATCCCCTCAATAAAAATATCATTCTAACATCTTAGAACATCACAACAAAGCAACACCAAAATTTTCAATAGGTTCCCATACCTCTTGAAAGCATTTTCTTTAAGCTTTTCCTCCTCTTACTCCTTGCCTTTGCTTCTCTCTCTTTCTTCATAATAAACCATAGATTATTATACTTAAGAACTCATCTAATCCCTCAAATTAACATTTAATTATTAGAAATAAAATAAGAAGAGAAGAGAGGATCCTTACCTTTAGAAGAATAACCACTAAATTCTCTCTCCTCTCAAAAGTTAAGGTTGGATTTTAGGGGTTATTTAGGGGTTAGGATTGCTGGATTTTACAAGAAGAATGTTGTCTTTTTGTGCCTTGAAGTGGCCAGCTAACTCCATAAAAATTTGTGGGTTTTCTCCTTTCTCAACACATTTCTAGAAGGCTAGGTGTTTTGCTCTTATTGGTCCACTTGTTGGCTTTACCAAAAATTGCAATTGACTCCTTTCTTTCCCTCAAATTTATGTTTCTTCCCTTATGCTCTCTCTTATACTTTTCAATTGGGTCCCTTAACTTACATTTTCTAAAAAATAATCATATACATAACTTAATTTAAAATGACCATTTTACCCTTCATCATTTTAAGCAATTACCTCTATATTCTTAACCTATAATTCATTTACTGACCTAACATATATTAATAATATTACCATTTAAATACATATACATCCTCCTAGGACCTTAGAGTCTCTTTGGCCATCTCTACCTCTAGTTTAGAAACCATCAAATTCCCTAAACCACCTAGATGAATATTATACGATGGCTAAAAAAGAAAAAGGTTTGAATGATGTATGATACGGTGAGACATATGAATTATATACATGACACATGAGTGTGAATATATTACGTAGATGATGTTTGAGATGATGCACATGGGTGACATACATACGATGCATGATTTCATGATTAAGATGATGCATAATGATGTATAATATATAGGAGATGCATGAGCAAGGAATGCATATGATGCATGAGTGTGATAGGTGTCAATCACAACCACATGCAAGCATCTCGGTCTCGCCTATGTTGGGCAGTGGTGCAGTCCTCAAGTTCAGCCATAACCGTTCATAAGGGCTCTAGAGCCTCTTGCTCTTTAAGCACATACTGGATTTTTATACTCTAGATTTCATAATTATCATCGTTCAGTTTCATATCTTTGTTAAGTTCGACAACAATTGATCTAGAAGTAGAGGCCATTATGGATCCTTTGATCTCTAATGGAATAAAATATTTATGTTATTAAAGGAGAATTGGTATTATATGATATTCATTATACATCTAAAAAGATAACCTAATAAAGTTATTCATTATACCTAAATTCGAAAAGGTTACTTACAGTTTCCAATTACCCTCTAAGTCCTAATTTCTAACATTATAGGTTAAAGTTTCATGCATAGTAAATCTTGATTGTTCGATATTAAGTCCTTGAACTTAATAAAGGATATTATACTTAAGATAATCTAAGTCTTAACTTAATTATCATGCAATTAGTTTTACAAAAAAGAATTGTATAGCAATTAACAATAAAATAAATACATTCATAATATATGTTAAATGCCATTATAATATCCAAAAATAAATAAATAAATGCATTTATTTAATCAATTATAAGCATCCAACAATCTTAATAGCAAATAAAATACAAGAAGATACATATGTCTTAAAATGAATAAGAAACACAAATCCTATTATAAGAAATTCGCTAACTGATAATAAGTATGACACTCATGTCAACTACTCATGGAGACTAGTATGTCTCAGAACAAGCCTTGTAACTGGAAATGAATCTTTGACCATCCTATATAACTTATACAAAATACCATGAACTCGATCATGTAACCATGGACGATACATAGTGCGTCCACTCCTAATCACCATTTTTGATTTAGTGTTGCTTATCAACACTCCTCTCTTGGATACCTTGAGCAAAAAATAGATAATGGATCTTCTATAATTTTCATTTTCTAATTTCTATACATCCACCATCAAGTTCCTTAGATCTAGATGGTGATCAAGAGAGTTTTTTTTATCACTTTAATTAAGGTCCTATCATCATGTCCTCTATTCAGGCCACCTATCCAAATGCACTCTTGCATTTGTTCATACATATATATTATATGATGCAATATTGCATCGATATCATTAGCTCGAGCCTTCTTGTTCATTCTCATATTTCTAACCTTTTGCACTTTTGCATTGGCTTTAACAATGACTTGAGGAGTCCGTGGACAATAGGGAGTCCTTATCATCACCATTTCTATTACACATAATAGAAAAATAAATAGTAAGTACACTCATGTACAAACATAAATGATTAAAACTCGTTTCAATCAAAATATAAGGACAAATCCACAAAATATAATTTTCAAACATATTTGAAAATTTAAGAAGGCAAAATATTAAAAAAAATTACTTTCATCAATTTAAAAAAAAATTATTTGGAAAATTCTAAAAATTATTTTCTGGTCCTTAAAAAATTTTCAAAAAATAACTAAAAAATCATAAAAATTAAGAAAATCAATTTAAAAAAAATTAAGCTGATTTGGTGGCCGGAGGAGGGTTCACACGTCGATAAGAGTGAGTCTCACGCACCACACACGCGATAAACTCATCACGCGCCAACTAAGGCATGCTGCCACATGGTGCGACCACACTAGGCCATGTGTTGCCACATCAGACCTCTGTCTGACATATATCGATCACTAATTGTTCCACGTAGATTGACGAGTGCCACGTGGTATGACCACAGTCTGCCACATGGCAGTCAACCATTGGTCCACATGGCATAAAAGGTGGACCCATTTATGCCACGTGGTATGACCATAGTTTACCACGTGGCAGACCCTGACAAGACCATGTGTCAACCTTGACATGAGGCAACACAAGAATGTGCCACATGTCAGTCCTATATTAGTCCACGTGTCAGACTTTTCTAACACATGGCACCACTACAGTGGTCCGGATGTCATCACCTGATTGGTCCATATGTAAAAGTGACAAGTCACACTAACATGTGGTGACATATGGCACCACCATAGTGGTCCATATGTCGAGCCTCCATTGGGCCACGTATCAGAGTGATTTATCACTTTAACAGATGGCTGGCATGTAAGGGACATGCACCGCCCTAAAGGTATTTTTTGGTGATCGTACTTTATTTATAGGGGGTTTTTAGGGTCTAGAAACATGATGGTGAGGTCAAAATTCAAAAATACCAATTTTAAATTTTTGTTTAGGGACTTTTTGCATAATTTTTAGTGTACACATACACAAAACTATTGAATTTTGAAAATAGCATTATATATACACAAAAATTCATAAATTAGGTGTTTATTCTACCTAATTAGATCTGCTAATTTTATGTAAATTATAAATTTAAAAATAAAACATGCTAGAACACAAAAATCGAGGCTTCGATACCAATGTTAGAATTTTATGCACCCAAAAATAGCATAAATCATATAATAAGGGTAAATGCATTTACCTCTTATAATGCAGAATCCTTCGAAACAAGTGAAAGTGAGGGATCTTTATTTTCATATCACTAGCACAGCCTTTCAACTATGAGCATGCACACCTAAGAGAAAGCACCAAATCCACGATCTAAATGCCCCTTAGAGATATATTAATTTTGTTTAGAGATTATGTGTATAGAGAGAGTAAATTGTGTAACCTCACTTAGGTTTACTAAAAGCCTATTTATACAAGTCATAAAGAGTTAAAACTATAATTTAACTCTTATTCTTATTTTAATTAGGAATCATTTATCCTAAACTTAATAGGATAATTATTATAGAGTCATGAGCGCACCCAAACTCTGTCACTCTCTATGCTGCACTCTCGGACAAGGTTATGTACAAAGATAATATACAATACAGAATAAATAAAATACATGAAATAATATATATATATATATATATATATATATATATATAGGGGTGAGTATTGACCAGTTAAGTAAAAAAATTAACCAGTCCATTAATGTCGATTTTTTAAAATCATTAACTATTAATCAGTCCGTTATATTCGACTAACTAGTTCATCGGTTTGGTTAACCAATATTTTTCTGTTAACTATTAAAATTTATAACACACAATTATATATATATATATATATATATATATATAAAGGCAAAGTTTAATTTAATTTCAAATGTGAAAATTAGTTCAAAATAAAAATCACAAAACAAACATAATATACTAGTTAAAATTCATGTTATATAAATTAATAGCTAATATTATAAAATGGATTTGATATGTTAGAAATTAGCATGCTTAATGCTAAGCAAAAAAAATGGATAATATTAAATGTTAAAAAATATATTCTAAAATATGAAAAATATAATTAAATGTTATTAAGTAAAATATGAACACAAAAAATATAATGATAAAAAATAATGCATATAAAAGTTAATCGGTTACTCTATGTAAATAGTATTTTATATAATTAAAGAGAATGACATAATTTAAATAATTATATGAATTTTATAGAATAATAAAAAAATAAGGTATAAAAATAAATATAGTATTTAAATATACTTTAAAATATTAAAATTTTTGAGAGAAAGAAAAAAATAAAAATTTTTAAAACACAAAAATAAAAATTATATATATATATATATATATATATATATATATATGAACATAATTGTTAGTCACCGGCTAACCGATGCCAAAATCATCAAATCAAAAATTAAACCAAAACTGAAAATAATAATAAATTGGTTAGTTAACTGAAATCGCTGATTTTTTTTTATTGTGGACTGAAACCAAAATCGATATTCAAAAATAATAATATCAAAAATCGAAAATGATTAACATGGTTCGATTAACTAAAAAATTGATTCAATTTCAGACTGATTTTTTGATTTTTTTCTTAGCTATATATAAAATATGAAATAACACAAACAACACAAATAATAAACAAAAATATATTTATAATATATATTAAAAATAATATTAAAAATAAAATGAAATAACATAAATAAAATGAAAATCAATAAGAAAAATAGAAATTTAAAGAAAAAACATTTTTATGTAACACTCGCTACCCTGAGATAGGTTTGAGTACTGGGGTCACATAAGCTTTACCCTTAATCCATCATATATCTTAATAACCTGATATAACCTGA